>JAXRKP010000394.1:5000-207500 GCA_037039925.1 Doris montereyensis | reverse complement strand
CTCGATTAAATCATTTATAAACGTGCATGAAAAGAAGTTTTGTATTACTTAACATTAACTTGGCCTACCATGCAGTGACGTCCGACCGAGAGTTTTGTTCTAAAGATCTACATGCCGTACACTATTAGTATTAGGTATATTGTTGTTCGCTGGCGAACGGACAAAAGGTGACGCCACGGGGGATTCGGCAGTTTGTCTTCGTGTTAAACAAAAATTGAATGGAGAGAGAGAGAGAGAGAGAGAGAGAGAGAGAGAGAGAGAGAGAGAGGAGAGAGAGAGGGGGGGGGGAGCGACAGACAGACAGACAGACAAACAAACACAGACAGACAGACAGAGACAGAGACAGAGACAGACAGACAGAGACAGAGAGGAGGTGAGAGACAGGGAGAGAGAGGGAGAGAGTCAGAAGGGGGAGGAGAGATTGGTGGTACAGGTAGAGATCGAGAGAGAGAGAGAGAGAGAGAGAGAGAGAGAGAGAGAGAGAGAGAGAGAGAGAGAGAGAGAGAGAGAGAGGGAGGAGTGGAACAAATAAGGATAGAGAGAGCGCAGATAAAGGGGGAGATAGAAAGAGCGAGAGAGAGAGAACGAGAAACAGACAGGTAGACATATAGACATATGAACAGACAGACACAGAGAGAGCGAGAGAGAGAGAGAGAGAGAGAGAGAGAGAGAGAGAGAGAGAGAGAGAGAGAGAGAGAGAGAGAGAGAGAGAGAGACTGACAGACAGACAGACATACATACGGACAGACAGACAGACATACATAAGGACAGACAGACAGACAGACAGATAGACAGATACAAAGAGAGAGAGAGAGAGAGAGAGAGAGAGAGAGAGAGAGAGAGAGAGAGAGAGAGAGAGAGAGAGAGAGAGAGAGAAAAGAGAAAGAGGGAGAGACGGAGGGGGCGAGAGAGGGTGGGGGAGTTGCCCCATCGGCTACGTTAGTGAATATAATATCAGTGGAATTAGTTAATGCAATAATTGTGCAAATTGTGGTAAAAGCACCAAACCTGGCAATATTGTAGCTAATACCGATATAAATATAAATGATTGTTGATATAGAACCACTCTGAGAAAGTACCCTGAATGACCAAAACTGACCAGTGAATTGTCCACTATATTTGTATAGTAACAAGCTTCCTGAGCTGACCAAATTGTGAGAACAACGTCAATGAATGCTTCATGGAAGGGCAGAGTAAATTTATAATAACTTATTATTGACAAGCGCAAAGACTGTGATGACCGTTTGACTGTGAATTACCAAAACTTCCACCGTGGAATGTCCACTTTATTTGTATGTTTTAATAATAAAATATTCCTGGGCTGACAAAATTCTGAGAACAACGTGTATAATAATTGTCGATGAATGTTTTATGAAAGGCAAGAGCAAAGTTATCATAGCTCACTACTGACAATCTATGATGACCGTTTGACCATGAATGACCAAAACTGACCAGTGAAATATCCACTTTATTTGTATATAAAAAAGAACCTTCTTCTGGTCGTCAATAAATGTCTCGTGGAAGGTCAGAGCAATTTATCATTTCTTATTACTGATAAGTGCTTAGACTATGATGACCGTTTGATCGTGAATGACAAAACTCAAAACTGGCCAGTGAAGTGTCCACTTTATATCATATATATAGAGAGAGAGAAAAATCCTACACCAACCAAATTTTTAGAGCAACGTGTGAATGTCAATCAGTGTGTTATGGAAGGACAGTAGAGTTATAATGACTTAACATGACAAGCGCAAACACTGTGATGACCGTATAACCAATATTACTGAACGTCCGGCTAAATTGACCAATTGACCAAGTGAACAAATAAGCAAGATTTCAACAGAAAAATGAAATATAAGTATTTGGGTTTGCTTATATTTCACAATCAAGACGACAAAACGATAGTAATAAGTAAGAGAAAACATTGTGTATCGTACTCATGGTTAAATGGTCATTGACCATAATGACCACTAGAGAAATTGCTTTAGTCTTTTAGCCAAGGTAAGTGGTTGTTGTTTGTTTAAAATCATACTCTTAAGAAAGTCACCTAATTACATAAGAACGCAAAATATCTTATTCAGCACCGGTACCTACAAAAATAATCATAAATCAATTTTAAGAGCATTACTTTGTCCCTCATACACACACACACACACACACACACGCGCGCGCGCACCACACAAGCACGCATAAACAAACACACATAAAAATGTGCACTTTGTACATCGCGGTACACAAATCTTAAGATCGTGAGCTCAGTTTCAAGTATCAATGACTAGTAGAAAAAGGTTCCACGACATTCCTTTGACTCCTTACACCATATTTCGAAGGCTTTGTCGTTTCTAATTGTTTCATCGTCAATTGCCTGAAGGTGTGCGTCTTGTTGAAGACAATAACGAGCTGCAGCGGTAATTTCCTGCACATGCCTTCAACGCTTTAGATAACAAGCTTTCAACATTGAATCTGCTATACCAGGCCCACACAATCCAGATTTTGTTATCGCCTCGGTCCATCTACTTCCGCTAAGTACAGATCAAACCATTCTAAGAGCAGCCATCTCTATATGCAACCCACTAAGAAAGATATCAATTTTGTTTTCTCTTTATTCTCCTGACCATGTCCATTGAACTTGTTTGGCAAGCGCATATAATGGTTGACAGCAATGTCTGGTGTTTGTCCTGGATTAAGATATTCAACAGCTCTCTCAATGACATCCATACAATGCTTCACAGTGGCGATATGATTGGCACTGTCATAGAACATGGGTAACACACTGATTATCAAAATGTCCCAAGCTTCATGTTCTGTAGCAACAGCATTGAAAGCTGCAAATGTTAGATTTTCCGATGAAGCTTGCAGTTTATCTGAGACGTGCTGTAACCATGTGCTCTACCGGCAGAATGTGACTAAAAAATTGTAGGTTAGTAAACGCTAGGCACTTGAATTTTAAACACATTGTTTGGAATATGTATCACTTCTGTAAATTATGTTGGCAAATCCATTACATTTTTGCAAGAATGTCTAATTTTTAATGTTTTCTTTGGGATGCCAGGCTGTTCTTCTGTTGAATTTTGAAATAAAGACATCCCTATGCCATGAAAAGAATCTTTGGCGGTAGCTGATGATGGTTTATGATCAATATTGTCCACAGCAGCAGTTATAAAAAAAAATTCCGCAATGGTGATAGACAAACAAAACCCTCGGATTCATACTCAGGGCACACCGAATTGGCAATGTCTATTTAAAAAAGTCATAACTCACGTATTTGAGACACAGATACCTAAGTGAACGAGTGTACCAACTAAACCTTTCGATCGTGTTTGGCCGTGGATTTTTAGTCCAACGTATAGAGGGGTTGACGTTTCTTTGTACTGGCTATAGCGTTTCTGTTTCTCTGCGCTGTCAGTTTCTGCTCTTGCTCTCTGTACATAGTTAAAAATAATAAGTTGACTGAGCATCATTGCCGCTTTCTGGCGAATGCTCAGATCATCTTCTACACTACTTCAATCAATATCATTTTCATCAACACTAACAGGGAATGGGGGTCACTACTGTCAATGGGATTTGAAAATGTTCCTTCAAAAGAAAATAATTGATGGTTGATGATATCTCTCCGGATCAGTTTTGCTGTGTGCATAACATTGACTGCATCCCTATCAGACTTGCTTTCTAAAGCTGTCTTCATCAAGCCTTTCTTTCAAATGGGTGGTATGTATTCTCTCAGTACCTTTGGTCCACATTCTTTTAAACGGTCATTGAATATTTTCCCGATGTGTCGTAAGTTTGTAAATTCTTGGCGTGTCATTCGAAGCGCCCTCCTCCAGAAACGAGACAAGTTCTACTAGAAGAGCATTTTCCACTTGGTTTATATCCGGTTCGATAGCATGCCATTCCTTTACTTCAACTTTTTTTGTTCTAACTGACTCACTAATAGTATTACAAATGAAGACAAGGCACGGAGACAGAGACACAGAGACAGAGCGAGAGAGAGAGAGAGAGAGAGAGAGAGAGAGAGAGAGAGAGAGAGAGAGAGAGAGAGAGAGAGAGAGAGAGAGAGAGAGAGAGAGAGAACTAGAGAGATAACTATAGAGAGAGAGAGAGAGAGAGAACTAGAGAGAGAGAGAGAGAGAGAGAGAGAGAGAGAGAGAGAGAGAGAGAGAGAGAGAGAGAGAGAGGGATAGGGAGTTGAGAGACAGATAAGAAGACAAGAGAGAGGGGAGTTGAGAGACAGATAGAGAAGACAAGAGAGAGAAAGAGAGAGAGGGAGAGAGAGAAGAGAGAGAGAGAAGAGAGAGAGAGAGAGAGAGAGAGAGAGAGAGAGAGAGAGAGAGAGAGAGAAGGGGAGAGGAGAGGGGATAGGAGATGGGAAGAGAGAGAAAGAGGGAGAGAGAAGGGGGAGAGAGAGAGAGAGAGAGAGAGAGAGAGAGAGAGAGAGAGAGAGAGAGAGAGAGAGAGAAGAGGAGAGAGAGAGGGAAGGGAGAGATAGAGATATATATATATATATATAGAGAGAGAGAGAGAGAGAGAGAGAGAGAGAGAGAGAGACAGACAGAGAGACAGAGAGAGAGAGAGGGAGAGAGAATGTGAAGATAGAGAGAGAGAGAGAGAGAGAGAGAGAGAGAGAGAGAGAGAGAGAGAGAGAGAGAGAGAGAGAGACAGACAGACAGACAGACAGAGACAGAGAGAGACAGAGACAGAGAGAGAGACAGAGAGAGAGAGAGAGAGACAGACAGAGAGAGACAGACAGACAGACAGAGAGACAGACAGAGAGACAGAGAGAGAGAGACAGAGAGAGAGAGAGAGAGAGAGAGAGAGAGAGAGAGAGACAGACAGACAGACAGACAGACAGACAGACAGACAGACAGACAGACAGACAGAGAGACACAGAGAGACAGAGAGAGAGAGAGAGAGAGAGAGAGAGAGAGAGAGAGAGAGAGAGAGAGAGAGAGAGAGAGAGAGAGAGAAAGAGAGAAGGGGAGAGACAGATGAGAGAGAGGAAGGAATTAGTGATAAAGATGTATATTGAGAGAGAGAGAGAGAGAGAGAGAGAGAGAGAGAGAGAGAGAGAGAGAGAGAGAGGGGGGGAGGGGATGAAGGGAGAGAGAGTGGGAGAGGTGAGAGAGTTCGACAAACATACAGACAGACAGACAGAGACAGAGACAGAAATGACGTTCGAAATAGATTCGAAAAGTTGGGTTTGATGATCATATGTCGGCTTGAATAGCTTCATGAAGGCGATGATACTCATTGTGTGCGCTGAACAACCACCCCATACAAAGATGGCAGCCTCCTGGTGCAGGCGATCTTACCTTTTCAAAACTTTCGGTGTCAAACTACATTTATCTCGGTGTTGCCTTCATCGTCATCTTCATGTCCTATCATACAAGTTACACAATGACAAGGTAAACATGACACAAGCAACATGCATTGTCCAATCGCCACAGGCAATCTTTGATTATTTGAAGTTGCTTCACTCCCTTTGCCCTCGACCCCTCTGCCTACTTTCACTCTCACCAACAGTAGTTTCTACTTCGCTAGGAGTTCCGTATTCGGGTAGGCCCCCACCATTCAAATTACACTATTTAGCAAAATTCGCGTCAGATTGGTGGAAATGACTGACAGCAACCTGAAGGAACGGTTCTCTTTTTTTATTTTAACCCAAACTTTTTTACCCAGTTATGTCCCTTGGAAATACCCAACTATTATAAATAGAAATCCCTCCCAAAATTCGATAAAAAAATTAACATAAGATGTCGCTATCTAATTGATGTCATATGGAATGGTAAGAATAAGAATACCACCGCCAGGATGGACTCCCTAGTCCCATAGTCGGGCACACGCTATCACTATTCCTGACCCTGAGCAAAAAAATATTAACCCCAAAAGTCAAAAGCAAGACTCCTGAGACAGGGCCAAAACAGAAAACACGATTAAATTTTATCTTTGAACATACTTGATATCTTTGATTGATAGTCATCAGCTAATTGAGTTGCATGTCTGATAGGAACTTGTATGGCACACATTGTTTTTAAATGATTCATACAATATATTTCATACTAGATATATTTTAATGTTTGTTTTGTTTCAACCAGATTGTACATGGGACCTAAACAGGAAATTCCAGTCTGTCTGCTTTATTCGGATTGTTCCAAACCCAAGAAAAAAGGTAACAAAGATTTGCTTAAAATTTCATTTCCAGCTTAGCAATGGAGCAAGTTCAAACAATCATTTTGTCAATGAAAGTATTCAATATAATTAATGTTTTGAGGAGAGATGCTATGAGTCTATATTTTTTGTCAAAAATTGTTGTTTATTTGAGATGGGTTGATTTCAAAGGTATCTTTACCTATCCTATTTACGATTGATGTTATTGTTATTGTTGTAGCTGTGCAACATGCACAGTGTTACATAACTCTTGTGTATTGTCACAGTCACAGTTAATGTCCTTGTTGATGTCGTTGGTCTTTCTCTCGTTCCTTGCCATTGTGCGCACATGTAGATCTAGATGACACAATAAATGTAACCTTTGTCTTTACTTCAAGTCATTCCTTGTTATTCAGTATGTATGTACAAGCCCTTCATTGTGTGGTCAGTGCTGATTTTCTTTTAATTTGCTTTTGATGGACATACAGGTCATGACTACTTACTTACTTGATTTCTTTGTAAACCTTGTACCCCGGGTGGGGCAAATGAGGTTTCTCCACTTCACTTTGTCCTGCGTCATCATCTCTGTTTTGTTCCAGGAGATGCTCAGCTGCCAAGCTTCTTGTATGGTTGAGCTCCACCCTGTTGTTTTCCGTCTCCCTCTGCCTCTCTTCCCTTGAGAGTTCCACTTTAAGGCCAAATGTGTTATGTTTGCTGTTTTGGTTTTCTAAAGGTGTATTCAAGCCATAACCATTTTTCTTCTCGTAAAAACACAGATCATAAAATGTTAAAATTGTGTCATTTGTTATTCCCTTGACTCAATAGGTAAATGTGACCTTTCAATGGTACTATCACCAACCAAAGAAGAAATATTTTCTGGGGGGGACAAATGGGTGTGTTTGTGGATTTCATCCATGAATATTCATTCCTACATGCTTTATTTTCAAGGCAAGAAAACTTTTTTTCTTCTGATTACCAACATTCATTCTCACATCCTTTGTATCTGTTTTATCAAAGCATGAATGTTTTGCTGATTGCATTGTTGCATTGCCTGGTCTTTGAATGATATTATAAATAGTGTGATTTTTATCTTGCAGATGTGAGCCATCCGATGGAAAAAACGCATGATCCAAAAATCGTGGAGGAGGAATGGTACGATTGGTGGTCATCACAAGGCTTCTTCACTCCAGTCAGCCGAGGTACTTCATCATTACACAGCTGTTTTGATATCAGGAAAGAGGGGGGGGGGAATTAAGAAACTGCAGCTCCTCTCATTATTTTTAAGGTAAATTGCTGGCTTGCTTGAAGCAATTTGTTGTTTGGGGTTTTAATGAACACCTTAATGTAAATGTGAGGTTCCTTCAAAGGCATTACAGCTCTTCCCGGTTTCTATAGCATGAATCGGAACATGTGATAATAGTCATCTCTTGGACAGGCCACTAGGCTGAAGCATGTTTTTACTCCCAAGCTAGTACTTGTACCCATTTGCCCCTGGATTGAATGGGGAAAATGCTTGTTAAGTGTCCTTCCCAAGGAATACAACGTCTGACCTTGCTTTGCTAAGATTTGAATCCAGGACCTCCACGATCCCAAGTCCGACAGTCTAATCACTTGGCCACTGACACCACTTGATGAAAACTTCATGGTTTATGTTGAGAACATGCTGAGATTTAAGAAAAATGAGAAAAGGTAGATGTATGTCACAATCTTCTAGCAAATGTTATAAATTATGAAAACGCAGACAAACAGATACAGAGAGGGGGATAAAGCCATCACAGATTTTAAAGTCTTATCTGAAAGTCAATTTCAAATCGATGTCATGAAGTTGCGCATTATGCAAGAATATTTTTTTGAGGCTTGTGACCTCATTGGCGACTTTTTGTTACATTTTATTTTCTTCTGAAAGCTAAGCCATGAAATGAGAGGAAGAAGGTAGATCATTGTCAAGTTCAAGAGATATTTTAATTCTTGTGTTCTGAGGTCAAGACCACACAGCTGGTTTAGAGAAAAATTATTTATAATACCCCCATCCTTACACAAAGATGAAAAATATTATCTTTCTTTTTAAAATTGATTTTGGGGGGGGGGCGGGATAAGGACGGAACAGCCTTCCTTTGATATTTTTTAGGAATTTAGTTACGGCTGAAGAAGTCAGGCAAGGAACATAAACAGTCCTTGCCAATTGGAAACGTCCAACATACGCCCATCTCAACTTAAAATGACAAAAATTGGAAGACGGAAAGCTCTCCTGATTTTTACTGAGAAATGTGTGAAAAACTGAATGAGCCACATATCGGTTCAACAGTACTGACTAGGGATTTTTTCTGTGTGTTTATTCCATGAGGTCTCCAATGATCAAGACAAGTTTGTGGCACTTTTTCCACCTCCCAATGTGACTGGAACCCTGCATCTCGGCCACGCCCTAACCAGCTCCATTCAAGACTCCTTAGTGCGCTGGCATCGCATGAAGGGTAAAAATACTTTTATCTTCTCTTGGGGACTCGATAGTCCAGTGGCAAGGTGTCGGCCTCTCAACCAGAACCTTGTAGGTTCAAGTACTGACGGCTGAAAACGTTTTCTAGAGATTCTCGCTATTTCCCAACTGTCTTAAAATAGCAATGTTCTTATCCGGGAAACAAACTGACAACTTTGTAGTAACTTCCCTTGACAGGAATGCTGATTAATGCCGGTAAAGTTTTCAAATGTCACACAGTACAATGTATTTATTTCTTTAAATTTAATATCTCGATAGTACAGGTGGCATACACCAAGACACCCTTCCTTCCATTCCCGTCACTTTTCATTCCTTTTTCTGTGCCGTCATCGCTTGGCACTTACCAACTACTGTCTGATCCAGCCGATTTGAAATTGTTGACGCATGGAGATGGAATGAAAGTGAGAGAGAGAGAGAGCGATGCCGTCAGTCTAAATAACCTTCCCTCCCCTCCCTTCGCTATCATCAATTCATGCAGTGCAGTGCTACAGTGTGCTATATGTACACGCAAGTCCACTAACAGACCATACTATATGATGACATCTGACTAGATCTAGTCATTTTTGGCACGGCACATGTGGGCTTTTTAGTTTTACGAAATTTTGTTTTCTTGTACGATTTGCCTCTTTACAGGTGTTACGTATTTTACAGTAACATAAGACTGAGATGGGGAGAAGATCTCACTAATTCTGAGTTGGCTATCTGTTTTATCTCGCTATCAACGATGCATTTTATTGATTTAAGAAGGAAGAAAACAGGGATTTCGATTTCGCGCTATTCTCAAGTTGTTGTTATTTCCGAGCCCGTTACTTTCAAGGTCCACTGTATTTACCTTGAAAAGTACATATTGACGGTGAAAGTCTAAATTTAGCAACACCTTTTTTTTTTTTGCTTTTTTAACATTAGGAAGCCCCTATCTATGTTTTGCCTAATTAGGATTCTGTGGCACAAGAACCAATAGAAACTCCATATAATAGCCATATGAGCAATCTGTGTATCCCTATTTGGTCTAGTTTTTGACACTTGCAAACCGTGTATGTCTGTGAAAATAGATTAAAAAGCGCAGCATCATTTTCTTTGATTTTCTCAAAACATCCAAAATTAGACTTACACGGTTTGCAACTTTCACTGTCGATATATGAACAGTAAACGACCGCAGAGATCCAGAGATATTGGGATGAATGTGCAGGGACTCTATTCTGAGTTTGCAAGCTGAAATTTTGTTCTTTGCCTTAAAGGGGTTGATTTAAATTAAATCATCAATATTTTCTGGAATATTACGGAGCGCCATGCAAGTTACAATTAGTTTGTGTGGTCAACGTCTGTTTTCTGGTTTGAAAGGATAGCAGCAAGCTATGCACATCCTTTGAAACAGTCTTGCTGCTAGACATGACATTTTCATGAGTTTGAATATCTTTGATTCATGTGTGTCTCTTTCTTCTTGATTTGCCATGCAGGCAAACCTGTGCTATGGATCCCAGGGACTGATCATGCTGGCATTGCGACGCACGCTGTTGTCGAGAAAAAAATTTGGCGACGTCATCAGAAAACTAGACATGACCTGGGGAAAGAAAAATTTGTACAGGAAATCTGGGACTTTAAAACAGTGTAAGACAGCTGATATTTGATCACTATTTTGTATTTTATACTCTAATAGCTCGTAATGGACTTTTTTTTCAGTGTTTCTGATTCATCCTATTGTTTTTTAAGTAATAAAGATGGATTCATAGATTTATGGTCTGTATCCCCGATTAAACGGCTGTTGGGGATGGGGGGGGGGGGGGGGGGGGGGCTAACTTTAACCTGGATGACTGAAAAAATTGTTGGTTTCTGTTTTGTGTTTGTTTTCATTTTGCGATGGTTTTTGTGTTCTTGCATTGGGGGGAGGTTGTTTGGTTTGTTGGGGGGGGGGGGGGGGGGGACTTTGTTCTTTTTTCTGTAGTTTTTGCTGTTGTGGTGTACAGCAGGGCTTCTCAAACCAGCAGTTTTATTTTTCAATGTGCCACGGACAGATGAGCGAAACAAGTATTTTACTCATAGTAAAAAAAAAAATGGCTGTAGTCACTTTGAGTAGAGTAAATTGGCTGACTTTTAAGATTTTTCTTACTACCAATCATTTCTTTTTTCTTCTTCACATTATTTTCGACAGAAATGAGAAAGAGATAAGCAGGCAGGTCAAGAGACTGGGATGCTCCTTGGACTGGACACGAGAATATTTCACCATGAACGAGGTAAGTTTATTTGGACCCTTGTTTCCCATGTTTGTGTTTGTGTGTGTGTGGTGATTTTTATTGTGATAAATGTCAGGGATTGTAGATTAGATTCGAAATATTGGGGACTTGTGAACTTGCAATGATTAGAAACATTAGGATCAATTCTCTATCCTTTTTTTCTATATATGTTATACAGGAGATTAAGAAACAAAATTTTGTTTCTGTTTGATGAAAGTGTAAAATAATCATGCTTCGAGGAGGGCACAGAGATGAAACTGAAAGGAAGTAGAAGAAATAGAAAGGAAGGGGTTTAGTCTTAATTTTTTTCTTTTTACCACGCAGCAATGGAAATTCCCTTGTGAGCTCCATCGGTGATAAACAAACTCATTTTCTCCATTATCTTCCAAATGTGTTTATGTCATGTTTGTTTCTCTAGTAGAAACCCCAGATGTTTTGATGATGAAAAGATTTTTTAAATATTATACTTCTCTTTGTACGTCTGTTCTGTTCTACATTGCCTACCAAAACTCTTTGTCTGACTTTCCACTCATGGTATTGCAGCCTCTGTCTAGGGCTGTGACAGAGGCATTTTGTCAGCTTTACGAAAGGGGCCTCATCTATCAGGCAAAGCGATTGGTCAATTGGTCTTGTGCCTTTCGGTCATCAGTGTCTGACATAGAGGTGAGTTTCTGATGTGTCTGTTGCTCTCCTTTTCTATGTCTAGAAGAGATAAGCCAGGAAGTATATTTGAACAAAGAATGTTACGTTTTTACAGGATACATTTTATTTGCAATCCTCAATTTGTGCATGGCCTGGACAGCAACATATTACACATTGAACCAAGAAAGAATAACAGCACACTACACATTGAATTAAGAAACAACTACAACACACTACACATTGAACCAACAAAGAACAACAGCACACTACGCATTGAACCAACAAACAACTACAACACACTACACATTGAACCAAGAAAGAATAACAGCACACTGCACATTGAACCAACAAACAACTACAAACACTACACATTGAACCAAGAAACAACAACAGCACACTGCACAAGAAAAAACAACAGCACACTACACATTGAACCAACAAACAACTACAACACACTACACATTGAACCAAGAAATAAAAACAGCACACTATATAAGAAAAAACAACAGCACACTACACATTGAACCAAGAAGAACAACAGCACACTACACATTGAACCAAGAAAGACTTACAATAAACTACATATTGAACCAAGAGACAACAACACACTACACATTGAACCAACAAGCAACTACAACACACTACACATTGAACCAACAAACAACTACAATACACTGCACGTTGAATCAAGAAAGAACAACGGCACACTATGCATTGAACCAAGAAAGAACAACGGCACACTATGCATTGAACCAAGAAACAACTACAACACACTACACATTGAACCAAAAAACAACTACAACACACTACACATTGAACAAAGAAAGAGCAACAGCAAACTAAACATTGGACCAAGAAAGAACAACAGCACACTACACATTTAATTTAACCAAGAAAGAACAATCGAAGAAAGAAAAACAGCACACTACACATTGAACCAAGAAATAACAACAGCACACTAGACATTGAACCAAGAAAAAATACAACACACTACACATTGAACCAAGAAACAACAACAGCACACTTTGCATTGAACCAAGAAAAACAACATCACACTACACATTGAACTAAGAAACAACTACAACACACTACACGTTGAACCAAGAAAGAGCAACAGCAAACTACACATTTAACCAAGAAAGAACAATCGAAGAAAGAAAAATAGCACAATACACATTGAACCAAGAGAGAACAACAGCACACCACACATTGAACCAAGAAACAACTACAGCACACTACACATTGAACCGAGAAACAACTACAACACACTACACATTGAACCAACAAACAAGTACAACAACACATTGAGCCCAGAAAGAACAACAGCACACTACACACTGATACAAGAAAGAACAACAGCACACTAGACATTGCACCAAGAATGAACTACATCACACTACACATTCAACAGAAAGAACAACAGCACATTACACATTGAACTAAGAAAGAATAATAGCACATTACACATTGAACTAAGAAAGAACAACAGCACATTACACATTGAACCAAGAAAGAACAACATCACACTAGACATTGTACCAAGAATGAACTAAGTTTTGATTATAATGATATAATCTTCACTTTAATGGCATTGTGTGTGTGTGTGTGTGTGTGCGTGTATTGAAATTCAACTGAGGGCTGTACCTACAGCCGATATAATTTAGACAGTTTCATTGTCATTTTTATGTGTGTTTTTGCAATGAAAATTTGGAGTCGATTCGTAAGTCTGATGATTGTAACATCCATTTTTGGCCCCACCCATCCATCCACCTACCCAGGTAGACAAAGTGAAATTTGATGGGCCAACAGTTTTATCCGTGCCTGGAGAGCCAGAAGGGGTGCATGTTGGGACCATCTCATCTTTGCTTATCCAGTGGCCGACTCAGGTATGACATTTTGTATTTCTGGCTGGTTTGACTTTGGATGGGGGAAAAGTGTGAAAAGGTAGTATCATCCTCTCTTTGGTATTTACACAACAATTCCGATTCCATGCTCAACAAGGGTAGAACATGTGTCTTCCCTCAAAGTCTTAAAGTACATGATATATGCGTGAGAGCGAATCACACAAATGCACACAGAGACAGAGAGAATCACAGAGACAGAGATACTAAGAGATATCGATACAGACGGACAGACAGAGACACACACAATCAGAGACGGAAAGAGCAGATTGAAGCTTCTTAATTCTTCATTTGTATTTGACATTCCATTGTCTTTAAGAATTACACACATAACATTTGTATTTGACATTTCCATTGTCTTTAAGAATTACACACTTAACATAAATTTGTATTTGACATTTCCATTGTCTTTAAGAATTACACACTAAACATTTGTATTTCACATTTTTCCATTGTCTTTAAGAATTACACATTAACATTTATATTTGACATTTCCATTATCGTTAAGAATTACACACTAAACATTTGTATTTGACATCTCTATTGTCTTTAAGCATTACACACTAAACATTTGTATTTGACATTTTCTTTTGTCTTTAAGAATTGCACACTAAGCATTTGTATTTGAAATTTCTATTGTCTTTAAGAATTACACACTAAACATTTGTATTTGACATTATTATCTTTAAGAATTACACACTAAGCATTTGTATTTGACATTTCCATTGTCGTTAAGAATTACACACTTAATATTTGTATTTGACATTTCCATTGTCTTTAAGAATTACACACTAAACATTTGTATTTGACATTTCCATTGTCGTTAAGAATTACACACTTAACATTTGTATTTGACATTTCCATTGTCTTTAAGAATTACACACTAAACATTTGTATTCGACATTTCCATTGTCTTTAAGAATTACACACTAAACATTTGTATTTGACATTTTTCCATTGTCTTTAAGAATTACACACTAAGCAGTAGTCTCGGTCTGGTTCTAGACCCAGCTGCCAAGCTTCTTGTAGGGTTGACCTCCTTCATGTTGTTTTTGATATCCCTGGGCCTCTCTTCCTTGGGGATTCCACTTTAGGGCCAGATGTGCTATAATATATGTCATATTGCAATACAGTAGTCTCTGCCAAACTGCACGGTTCATCATAATGCATGATTTTTTTTCAAGTCACCGAATTTTACAACGCTAATTACCCCCTCAAATGCAATAACAGCTGGCTTGACTTCACCAAAAATGTTTTTTTGCACGTACGCCATCAATTGGTAGCATTTAAATAGTCAATTTATGTAAAAAGTAAACTTGATAACGTCTTTTTTGTCTCGTCCAAGTAACAAAATTTGCCATGCACGTGTGTGTGTGTGTGTGTGTGTGGGAGGGGGGGGGGGGCATCTAGATCTGTGTTAACTATATGCACACGTGCACACGACAATGCCAGTCTCGAATGTCTCAGCTCTTGCCGCCCTGCCCATTCCCTCCCCAACTTGGTCATCGACGATGATCTGCCAGATAGACACTCTGATTAGCTCTCTCTTGATCAAGGTGAGAAAATCTGAGAAAGGCCTTGTGTCATTTTTATGACATGCGTGTTAACAAATAAAAAAGTATTCCTCCAAGTTGCCGAATGTCTCCACCATCCCATCCCCTCCTGTAGTCTTGAGTGAGAGAAGAATGAACAATCCATGAGAAGAGGTTAGATTTATAATTGGGTCTAATCCTTAAATCAAGTAACAAATGAAATCCAAATGATTACAAACTAACAAAACAAAATGGTGGTTTATGTCTGACCAAGAATGGCAATGTAAATATATGTAGTGGGGTGTAGTCCTTGATTTGCCAAAATGCACAATCCCCCCCCCCTGAAGACCGTGCATTTTGGTGGAGACTACTGTATATGAATGTTGTTTATTTCTTATAAACATTTCTTATATTTATATCCTTTGAGTTTTTTTTGGGCGGGAGGTTTAATTGTCTCTCTTATCCTGTATCTTTTGCCATGGTCTTGCATCAGATGAGAAGATTGTGGTGTCCACAACCCGCCTGGAGACAATGCTTGCTGACACGGCCGTTGCTGTACATCCCAATGATCCACGGTATTGCCACCTAGTTGGAAAATATGTGCAGCATCCGTTAGACAAGGGCAGGCTGCTTCCTGTGATTGCAGACTCCTTCGTTGACATGGATTTTGGTTATGGTAAATGCTTTGAATATATGTGGGCGGTTGGCCGGTGCTCCTGGTAGGTCTTATTTCCTTCTTTTACTTATCTTTTTCATCTTGCTGTTTCCTCTTAATTCAACCTGAGATCACCACAATGGTGGATGGGATAAGTTTCAAAGAAACAAACAAACAAGCTTTGAAATGTTGAATGTTAGCATTGGTTATGGTAAGTGCTTTTGAACGTTAAACATTATTATTGGTTATGGTAAATGCTTTGAACGTTAAACATGATTATTGGTTATGGTAAATGCTTTGAACGTTAAACATGATTATTGGTTATGGTAAGTGCTTTGAACGTTTATTGGTTATGGTGAGTGCTTTGAACGTTAAACATTATTATTGGTTATGGTAAGTGCTTTGAACGTTAAACATTATTATTGATTATGGTAAGTGCTTTGAACGTTAAACATTATTATTGGCTATGGTAAGTGTTTTAAACATAGAACATTAGCATATGGAGAAAATAGGGGCCAATACAAAGATCCAGGATGAAGAAGTGGACTAAAGAGCTCAGGGGTCCCTTGTGCACTATGTGATCATACCTTCCGCATAGATAGTTCATGAAAAGTACCATCTACATGTTGATATTCTGGAAAGGGAATGACACAAACAAAAACAAAAAAGAAACCGATATTATTTCAGATATTTGAAGATTATATTATTTGCTAGATACAGTTGTAAGAATCAAAATACTGAACTATTTTTTAATTGCAATTTTCTTAAAATCTCATGAATTGATTCTCTTGAGCATTAATGACATATTATTATATTGATGGTGAAAGCCGCAAACCGTGTAAGTCTAAGATAAGAAACACCTTCTTTTTCGCTTTATTAACATTAGGAAGCCCCTATTCTTCGTTTAATTAGGATTCCGTGGTACAAGAACAAATAGAAACCCATATAATAGCCATATGAGCAATCCATGTATCCCTATTTGGTCTAGATTTTAACACTTGCAAACCGTGCATTTCTGTGAAAATATATTTTGAAATGCGGCATCATTTATTTATTTTTTCTCATAACAACCAAAATTGGACTTTCACGGTTTGCAACTTTCACCGTCAATGTTTTTGATTTCTTTCCCTAGGGGCAGTCAAGATAACACCTGGGCATGATCATGTCGATTTTGAAGTCGGACAGCGGCACAACCTTGTCGTTATGGAGATTATGAACGATGATGGGACAATGAAACATGACATTCCCCTAGTTGGGGGTTTGAGTCGCTTTCAGGCCCGGAAGAAACTACAAGAAGCATTATGCCTTTTAGGACTGTATCATGGAGAGAAAGGCCATGCCACAGTTCTTCCATTGTGTAGGTTAGCAAATTTCTTTTGTAATATTGATGTCACCTTATTGTATGTGTTTAGTCTTCCAGTCTTTGATAGTTCAATACAGGCCGATTTCACAAGGAGTATTTACTTACTTACTTACTTATTCTCTCCTTGTACCGTTCAGTATATAAAGCAGAGAGAAGAGTTCGCTATCCACGCGTCTCCTGCTTGTTCTTCTAGGTTGACACACCTGCAATGCTCCCTCTCAGCACGTCCTTTTTTGTTGTTCTTCTGAAGGTTGTTTTTGGTCTTCTTAGACTTTTACACTGATTATTTTAACATAGCTTTCTTTTTTTTTTTTTATATACAAAAAGACAAGATCATCAATTTGGCAAATTCTTGACAAAAATCACAAGGATCACTGTAAAGGAAATGACATTGAATAATATTAAAGCACCATAGGAATAAAGATGAGACAAATACAAGGAAAGGAGCGTAGTTAGCTCGGTTGGTAGCATGCTTTCATTTCATGGCGAGGCGATGGGTGCCGACGCAGAGGTTGCGGGTTCACAGGATATTTTTCTGTCTATTTCTTTTATTTGTCTCCTCTTTGTTCCTTTGTAGCTTTAATAAACTCCATGTCATTTGCTTGCCTTTTGACATACCCCTTGCCTCACTGTATAATCTTTATTACTCATCCATAACAAATAGATTCTAATGACAGATTATTTTTTTTAATAGTTTTGGTGCAATTATATTTTGAAACCATTATTTATTTTCAGTCGGTCTGGTGACATTATAGAGCCTCGTTTGAAGACACAGTGGTATTTGAATTGCAAGAATATGGCGGGAAAAGCTTTGGAGGTATGCCATACACTGTCTTGTTCTGTCTTATACAGGGTTTTCTTATCTTAGATGTTGGTACGGTTAAACGTCTTCAAATCGCCAATCTCGGTTTTCAGTCAAATCTGTTTTATTGCCTTATCTATTGCATCTTATCAAAGGCCATATTAACATTTTGGTTGCCAACTTTGACCTTCGGTGGAGTTCAGGTTGCCCTGTGCAACATATATGTCGAAACTATACTACAACCTCGAATAACATGAGATTACATGGTTTTATTACGTTGTTGAATTTCTAGTGATTTCCCCTTAACCAGAGATCCCTTAACGACCTCTGATTTTTTTTTAATGGTGTATTTAGCCCGACTACTCTTCTTCATAATGGGACTTGGGTCATTTGAGCTCCGAGAGAGCCCTTGAAACGGTGACAAAATCTCTGACGGTCTTGGAATTACCTCGAAAACCAAGAAACTAGTAATCCATGTGAACGGCAGTTAAGACTTTGCAGAAGAAATGGGAGTGAAGAATGTAAATCTAAATCCTGATGATAGGCCTTAACCAGGACATGTTTCAAATTCCTTTTTCCCAGATTTCACAATGACGACTCTTGATATGTCAAAGGTCAATTGTTAGACACACAGATGTTCTAGTGGTGTCAGTGGCCGAGCGGTTAGGCTACCGGACTGGGGATTTGATCATGAGGTCCTGAGTTCAAATCCTAGCAAAGCTAGGTCCGACATTGGGTTCCTGGGGAAAGACACTTAACACGCATTTTCCTCACTCCACCCAGGTGCAAATGGGTACAAGCACTAGCTGGGGAGTAAAAATCTGTGTCAGACCAGTGTCCTGGCCAGGAAGTGATTATCGTCACCTGTTCCACTTCACGCTATTAAAACCGGATAAGCTCCAGCCCTATGGGCCTTTAAGGCCTTGAAGGAACTTTACATACTACTTTACAGATCTTCTATATTGAATCAGCTATCTGATTTTTATAAAAATGAATTACCCAAAACATGTGACTGATGTAGTGAGAATAAATGTGCCTTGTGATCGTCAAATGAAAGAACTTATTACACTAAATAAACTTCTGTCTGTCTGTCTCCAGGCTGTCGAGGAGGGCAAACTGCGTCTGATTCCTGACTACAACAGAAAAGTTTGGAGTGAATGGCTGTCAGACGTACAGTAAGTTGATCGTGTGGCAAAGTTTTCTTTGTATTTCACATCCCTGTCATCATCATCATCATCAAAGCCTTTCACGCCTACCAGAGTATAGGCCACAGACAAGAGATTTCCATCTTGACCTCTCCTGGAAGATCTTTGTTAGCTCATTCCAGCTGACATCCAGTCTCTTCCAGTCCTTTTCTATACTCCTCCAAATGTCCCGTGGCCTACCCTGGTGTCGTCTTCCCTGCGGATTCCATTGTAATGCTTGTCTTGTTACATTTAAAGTAGACTTTCACAAAGTATGTCCAATCTGTCTCCAGCGTTTTCTCCCTAGAGTATCAATGGTCCATTCCAGAAGAAACATCCCTGTCACAGACTATGAAGCATTTGAGAAACTCATGCTATGAACTCTGAAGAGATTCAAATTGCAGCCAAGTAGTGCTACCACCAGCACAGCATTCATAGAATGGTAAAGGCAAAGTCTCACGCCTCTCTACCACTACCACAGAAAATGGTAGACAAAGTCATAGTTTGACTAGGCAGAACAAAGCATTTAACATCTGACGTCTCAAATTTTTTGCTAGTCTTGGATCTAAGACTGTTAAAACGTTTCTCACGTGAATTCATGTATGTGTGATCAGTCAATTTATTGTGTACAGCTTCCTCAAAAACAAAAGAAAAAATTTCTTGCCACCACCTCAGCTTTCTCTGTAAATGAAACATTTTGTTTGTTTTTGTATTTTTAGGCGTTTTTGTTTGTTTGCTTTTATTATGATAATGGGAGAAAAAGATAAGGGTAACCCGATAGCTGATTTTTAAATTAGCTTCATCCATGAACTGCGTGCATGAAGAAGATACAGCAAATCTTGACTCAATTCATTCTAACAATTTCTATTTTCTGCTGCAGAGACTGGTGCCTATCAAGACAGCTGTGGTGGGGACATCGGATCCCTGTTTATTCTTGCAAGGTATGTACCACCAGGTCCCATTTACATTTTTATCCAAGTGAACTCGGTGGTCCAGAGGCAAGATGTCAGCCTCTCAACCAAAAGGTCTTGCTTCAAGCCCCAAGGGTTGAAACATTTTCTTGAGTTTTTGTTAGAAGAAATGCTATCTAGGAAGCCCAATTGATAACCAGGGAAGCACAGATACGGACGTGAAGACATGGATCGGTAAGGCTCCAGCAGCATTTTTACAGCTCCAAAATATCTGGGTCTGCAGCATTTCCAAAGAAACCAAAATTTAAATTTTCAACTCCAGCGTCAGTCCTTTTATATGGAGCCGAAACATGGAAAATCAGCAAAAGAATCCTCTCAAAATTGCAGACATTCATAAACAAATACCTGCGAAAGCATTCTTAAAATCCACTGGTCAGAAACATTTACAATGAAGGTCTGTGACAAAAAACAAAACAGACGTCAATAGAAGATGAATTCAGGAAAAGACGTTAGCGGTGGATTGGGCTCACTTTGAAGAGGCCGCCAGTAAACGTCACGCAACAAGCTCTAACGTGGAATCTGCAGAAGAGAATTGGAGAAGCAGTTGAAGGATCTGGGGATGTCTTGGAAAGAGATCAAAAAGATTGCACAGGACAGGGATTGCCGACGGTCTCTTGTTGCTGGCCTATGCCCCATGAGGGGTGACAGCGCATGATGGATGACAGATTTTTTTTGTTTTGATCTTGCTGTTTCCTATTAAATCACCTTGAGATCATCGCATGTGGTAGAGTGGGTAAATTGCAATGAAACAAGCAATCTATCCACGAGTCCTGATTTTTCTAGTCATATGGCATTATGTGGTAGTTTGACATTACTTTCCACACCACCAATACTATCGATGAGTCTGAATAGACCTAGCTACCCATTTTTCTGCTGTGTCGACAGAAGTAAAGTAAAGTTCCTTCAAAGCTATTACGGCCCATAGAGCAGGAACTTATTCCGATTTCTATAGCGTAATAATAATCACCTCCTGGACAGACCGTTTGTTTGACACAGGTTTTTACTTCCAAGATAGTGCTTGTACCCATTTGCTAGGATTCGAACCCGGAATCTCATGATCCTAAATCTGGCTGGCAGCCTGATCACTTGACCACTGATGTCACGGGTCGACAGAAGGGCTGGCAACAGTTGCCTGGACTGAGAATCGAACACAGGCCCCACAGGTGGTAGTCAAAGACCCTACCAACATTTGAAGACATGAAATCTATCTTTACATAACATTGATATGCATAAATATCTCGTTACAAGTTACAGATTTTTGATATCTCAAAGGGTTCGGGGGGGGGAGTAGCGCATTCCATCTTCCACACATCTTAGGCAAAATTGCATCAAGTCAAGTCATTGAAGCTTAATAGCATTTGTGTGTGGATCTGACAAAACCAATCGTTAGATGAAAGGGGTTCAAACCGAGAATGCAGAGAAAATGTGAGCTGGGGTCAATTTCTTTTTAGAATTGAGTTCTTCATTTTTGGTTAAAATAAGCTTTTATGGCCTTGAAAGTGCCTTAAAATGTTTTAAAAGGTATTGTTTTGCACACGGCTGGAAACTTTCTTTGAACCAAGAGAAAAACTTTGGACGCAATTTTCCCACAGAGAGGTTTCCTGCATTCTTGAAGTTCTTACCAAAAAAATTCGTAACTTTGTCCACATTCAACTAATTTTCACCTAATACAGTTTAAAATACTCAAATGACACTGAGCTAAAACAGTTCATGCAAAAACTAAAAACAAATAACCACATTTTGAATATTTTCACCATAGGACGGGTTTTGTCAGATCCATACAGTTTTGTTCCTAATTCAACAAAGTAAATTTTTGTTGTTGTTCTTTAGTGTTTATTTCATTGTCTTTTTTCTTTTCATCTACTGCAGACCAGTGGCAAAAACCGTCTGTGCACGGACAGAAGGCGAAGCAAGACAGCAGCTAGCGGATGCCTTTGACTTGCCCATGGACACCGTGGAAGTGATGCAAGTTATGTACCCTTACGCTCACCCTTGATCTTGGTAGCGTAAGGTCATCAAGTGCCTGGGAAGGCTGCCTTTCTTAGGGACATTGTTCTTACTCTGGCATTGCAGTAGATTGGCTTTCCTGTAGAGATTGTTCTTATTTTGGCATTGTTGTAGATTGCGTTTCTTAGGAAGATTATTGTTATTTTGGCATTGCTGTAGATTGCCTGTCTTGGGGAGATTGTTCTTATTCTGGCATTGCTGTACATTGCCTGTCTTGGGGAGCGTTGTTTTCAGAGATTGAGTCCATTTTGTTGGCCATTCACCTATCTGGCAGATTTTGTTGCAGATACAAGTGAGGAAGTCTGTGGTCTTTTCTCTACCATGCTTGATCAGTTGTTATGTTTTCGATTCCTGCTACTTTTCTTGTTTTAAAATGATTATATGGCTGACTTTCCTTTTTCCTTGAGGATCGGGAAGTCATCATTGTTTGTTTACTTGTTACAATGAGATCTTCGTACATGTCATTGTTTTGGTAGTAAAGATCAGAGCAACATTCCAGCCATCATTTGTTACTCCAATGAGTATGTCGTTTTCCTCCGTAAGGCAGTTTACTACTCTGCCTCGAATGGAGCTCACTCGCAGTCCTGAGTTGGATAAGATCTTTCACTGAGATTCATTATTTGAAATGCTTACCCGCTGTTGTTCTTCAGACTTTCTTAAATGCCAGCACATTTCCTGTCAATTCTGTTAATTCTTTGACTTGTTTCATACTTTTCACAATTTCTTTGTTGAACTCTCTGAATTCTGTATTCTGAGCTTCTTAGAGATATTGCCTTCACGCCCTCACACGATTTGGCATTCCTGATGAGGCAAGGTCCGAATTAAGGTGCTTGGAACAATTTTAAAGATAAGAGTGAAGCAAGTAATGACAAAGTGAAGGATAATGACAATAAATGTTATTAAAGCTCCATATGAACAAAAACGAGACAGATACAAGGAATAGACAGAAACAGACTTTGAAAATTATGGTGATTGAACCTGCGACCTCTGCATCGGCACCCATTGCCTCGCCATGAAAAGAGCATGTTACCAACCAAACTAATTATGCATAGTCCAAAGATTTTTCTCTGTCTATTCCTTGTATTTGTGTATTCCTTTGTATTTGTCTCGTCTTTGTTCCTATGGAGCTTTAATATTATCTTATTTCATCATCAGGGGATTCGGTAGTCCAGAGGCAAGGAGGCTGGCTCTAAATGAAGAGGTTCCAGCCCCGGCGGCGGTTGAAAAAATAATCATGTTTTTTCGAGTAAAAGCTATCGACAACAAGTCCTATCGGAGACAGGCAATAAAAAAGGAGGTCCCAAGTGCAGATCACAACTTTAAAGATCCTTTGGCTGTTTACTTGGCAATCTAGGCAAAAAATAAAAATCCTTCCAAAAACCTTGAGATCACCTTAGTTGTGGATGTGGATAAAACCAAGTCAAATCAAAATATGTCATTACCCTTCACTTTTGAACGATCTAGGGCATGGAGGGAGCCCAGTGCTCCTGTCCTTCCCACAGCAGGAAGCAACACACACAGAGGTCTGTCTTCCTCCAGTGCTCCCTGTATTATAGAATGGGCGACTATGTTCAAGGCTCCGTTGGGGTCGCGGAAGTTGGTGTAGCTAAGAGAAGGGTTGGTAGAGTTGATGGAGAGACTTATCAGTTGATGTTACGAAGGGATAAATGTAGCAGTCGGTACACTCTAGATCTAGATGTTGTCATACACAATCTAGTAACACCAAGGCTTAATTAATAATTATAACAAGACTATTTATTATACTCACAATCTGCAAGCAATCAATGGGTGAAGCAAGCGCAAATATATCCAATCTAAGCTGGTATTAACGAGGTGGAATCTATACACTTCTTGTTCATCTCTCTTTTATAGTAGAAAACTAAGATATTTCTAGAACGGAAATTTCAACACCATTCTAAACATTTCGATACAGTTCTACAAAGTTCTCTTTGCCTTCCAGATATAACGAATCATTATTAGGACACACCAAAACGATGATGTCACAAACTCAATAGGGTTTTACACACACTAAAATTGATTATGTCATAGGTTTACTTTCACTAGGGGAATCCCCTATAAAACTATAAGTAACTATATTACAGTTGACTTTCTGATACCTGACCTATACAGCCATCTTTATCTGTTCCGTGTTGCATTTTCCTTTTCCAGATGACGACGTTTTAGACACATGGTTCTCCTCCAGTCTGCTTCCATTCTCTGCGCTTGGTTGGCCAGACAAGGTAATAGTAATGCCTTTCTTTATTTGTTTGTTTGGAATGGACCTTGTCTTCTAGACCGTAACCTGACTTCCAGTTGTACTTCAGATATCTTAGCTAGGGATGCCTCATTGTTTACTCTCGACTTGATAGAAAAGTGAGAAAAACACTTGTGTGAATGGAGCTGTGAGTGTGAGCTCAAACGCTTTCGATTTTTTTTTTTGTATGTGTTGGAGGTAACAAGATAGGATATATGTACTTTGTACAGTAATCTCTGCCAAATTGCACGCCACCACCATAATGCATGATTTTGTCATGCAGCCGAATTTTACAACGCTAATTACCCCTCAAAATGCAATAACGGCTGGCTTGACTTCGCAAATGCAACATGTTTTTGTAAGTACGTCTTCAATTTGTTGCATTTAAAGAGTCAAGTCATGTGAAAAAGAAACTCAATAAATACTTTTGCTTCGTCTCAATAACAAAATATGTCACGTGTGTGTGTGGCATCTAGTTCTGTGTTAACTATGTACACGACAAGGCCTAGTCGTGGCTGTCTTGGCTCTTGGCACCCTTATCCACCCATTCCCTCCCTGCCTCAGCCGTCGATGATGGTCTGCCAGACAGACACTCTGATCAGCACTCTCTTCGATCACAGCGTGAAAAGCTGAGAAAAATCTTGTGTCGTTTTACCTATGGAGATAGTACTCCGTATGCCATGCATGTCATAAGTGTCAACATTTTTTTTTTATATTCCCATTTGACGAAAGTCTCCACCATCCCATTCCTTCTTGTAGTCTTGAGAGGGAGAAGAATGAACAATCAATGAGAAGAGGTTAAGCCTATAATTAGAATTATCCTCAAACCAAGTAAGAACAAAGAAAACCCAAACAATAACAAACAACTAACAAAACAAAAGAGTTTATGTCCAAACAAGAATGGCAATGCAAATACATGTAGTGGGTTGTGGGCCTTGACTCCACAAAAATGCATGTTCGCCAAAATGCACAATTTTTTTGTCACCCGTGGACCGTGCATTTTTGGCGGAAACTACTGTATAACATCTAGTTTTTCATTCCTTGCAATGAATTAAGAAATCGAAATAATTTACCAATTGCAAAATGGCTTCAATCACTTTATTTTCTCATTGCATTATGTTAAAGGTTTCTTCTTCTTCTTCTTCTTCTTCTTCTTCTTCTTCTTCTTCTTCTTCTTCTTCTTCTTCTTTTGATCTCTCTTCTAGCGGGTCAGATCAGGATGCGGATTGTCTCCATGAATTACATAGTCTTTTACAGACTCTCCATAGGACCATAGAGCTTTTCTTCCAGATTTGTCTCGCCCGGCCGTATCGCTGTTCTCTCTGATGTGTGGAGCGGACGCTGCTGGAGAATATGTTCAGTGTTCTGGTTGAGCGCTCGACACTCACACCCGTCTAATTCCTCAACTTTGAAATAGCGATACATATTATGTTGATGGAGACGGTTATGCCCCCTACTGAGTCTGAATAGCGTGATCTGGGACGTTCAGTCAAGTAGGTGTATGGGATCTTTGGGTTTATAGCTGCTGTGATTTTCTCCCAATTGATTGCAGACAGGTGTCTTGATGATTGTGTTAAAGGTTTGAAATATTTTCCTTTGCAGACGGTAGATCTACAGGTGTTTTTCCCGAACACACTCCTTGAAACGGGTCAAGACATTCTGTTCTTCTGGGTGGCACGTATGGCCATGATGAGTCTGCAGCTGATGGATGGGAAGCTTCCATTTCACACGGTACGTATATATGTGGTACATCCTGTGTATTTCACATGGTACTTACGTACTTGATACATCCTGTGTATTTCACACGGTACATGCATACGTGGTACATCCTGTTTATTTCATACGGTATGTATATACATGGTACATCCTGTGTATTTCACATGGTATGTACGCCTGTCATGTGTTCTATGTATTTTACACCATACGTACATATGTGATACATCCTGTGTTCCTGTGTGTTTCACATGATGCGTATATGTGTGGTATATCCTGTGTGTTTCACACAGTACGTACACATATGTGGTACATTTTGTGCATTTCACACGGTATATACGTATATGGTACATCCTGTGTATTTCATATAGTATGTACATATATGTAGTACATCCTGTGTATTTTACACAGTGTTTATATATGTGGTGTATCCTGTGCATTTCACACAGTGCATATATATGTGGTGCATATGTACATATGGTGCATCCTGTGTATTTCACACAGTGCATACATATGTGGTGCATCCTGTGTATTTCACACAGTGCATACATATGTGGTGCATCCTGTGTATTTCACACAGTGCATACATATGTGGTGCATCCTGTGTATTTCACACAGTGCATACATATGTGGTGCATCCTGTGTATTTCACATGCCTGTGCATACTCATGTGGTGCATCCTGTACATTTCACAGGGTACATACATATGTGGTACATCCTGTGCATTTCACAGGGTACATACATATGTGGTACATCCTGTACATTTCACAGGGTACATACATATGTGGTACATCCTGTGCATTTCACAGGGTACATACATATGTGGTACATCCTGTGCATTTCACACGGTGCATGCACATGTGGTGCATCCTGTGTATTTCACACAGCATGTACATATGTGGTTCACCCTGTGTATTTCATACGGCACACACATATGTAGTGCATCTGTTCAAGTCCAATTTTGGATGTTTTGAGAAAATCAAAGAATACAATGCTGCGCTTTTTAATCTATTTTCACATACAAGTTTTACTGTCACTGTCAGCTTTAGTGAAATGAAATTTCCTCAGGCAGTTACGACCAACAGAGCTGTCACTTATCCCAGCACATTTAAAGGCTTATACGTTGTATGTGATGGGTTTCTCTCTGTTTTAATCTCCAGGTCCTTCTCCACGGCTTGTTGCGAGATGCTCATGGCCGCAAGATGAGCAAATCACTGGGCAACGTGATAGATCCCCTGGACGTGGTAGATGGAATTTCACTCCAGGTTTGTCTCCTTTTAGCAGGTGGAATGGTTGTACCAAAAGAGAATGTCACATTTTAGTGAATTTCTGTTTGTCGCAACACATATGGGATGAAATGATGTATACAGTAATAAAAGGAAATAGAAGAATGGTGATGGTAAAAACGATAATAATAATGATATGGATGATAATTGTAGTATAAATAATTTTAATGATAAAGATAGTATTGATGATTCTAATAATAATAATAATAATAATAATAATAATAACAATACTGAGAGCGACAATTGAAATGATATTAGAATGATATAATATTGCATCTGATTTAGTGTTGTGCTACTTTTTTCTAGGACTTGCACAAACGTCTTGAATCCGCAATCTCGATCCAAAAGAAGTTGAAACTGCAAAAATCGGCCAAAAGAAAGATTTCCCTAACGGCATTGCAAAATGCGGTGCTGATGCTTTGCGTCTGACTCTGTGTTCATACAACGTGAAAAGTGAGCCTTTGTCATTGTAATGGAAGTTCTCACCACTGTATCCTTTACTTACAGTGATATCCTTGCATTAGAGGTTCCTGCACCTAGTAAGTGAAATGATTGATTCTAACGCAAGGATACAACTGGATTTAAAGTTAATTATGGAATATGGACATAAAGCCATTGTGGTATGAAGAAGGAAAGTGAAGAGTAAATCGTCACTTATATAGTGGATCAATAAATACAAGTCACTACACATGAGCATGTGTTATCGTGACTGTACTGATAACAAAGTAGGATGACATGATATCACAACACTAAGTAGAGTATCTAGACTACTTCGTATGTGACCACAGTCTGGGTGTGTTTTTATTTATTTTATTTTTCTCTCCTGTCAATATGGTTAGCCAGATCTATTCAGAATCAGAGGCTTCACAAGTGAACACAATGTGATAAGCTATGGCAGAAGGCCACGTTATACCAAAGGCATAGGGATAGAAGTTGTAGAACAGTGGAACCTCTCTAATCAGGAACCCGGGAGTCGGGAGACCCGGCCAATTGAAAGAAATCCCAGGAACGGAATTCTTTCTTTATATTTTACCTCTCTAAGCGGGAAAGGTCCTCGGCTAATCGGGATAATTCTTCGTGAGCTTGCATTGATCATCATTCCCATTTCTCCCATAATCATTTATTCCAACACCTACGTCAATCTACAGATGTTATACATTACATGATATGTACACAATGTCGTAAGGTGTGAAACCAAATGTCGAGCTAGCCTTTGCTCGTCCACTGGTTTTGTGGCTACAATAAATTGTTCGTTTAACTCTGTATTTTACCACTCACAGAAGGGCTGAAGTACCTTAAAAAAACTTGAGGAAAAACCAAAATCCCTAGGTCCCCGGCATTCTGGAAACCCGGCTAATGAGGACAATTTTACGATCCACCAAGACTTCCCTATTTGAGAGGTTCCACTGTATTATTATTATTAATATTATCACAATATGTCTTCATTGTTATGACGGGCTCAATGGAAGACACGCGGTGGTCAATTCTACTCCCTTTTAAAATATAGTTCTATTAATCAATCAATCAATAATCAGTCAATGAACTAAAAATCAATCAACCAACCAAGCACCAATTCAACCAACCAATCAATCAATGAATCAACTAGTCAATCGATCAACCAACCAATCAATCAATCAATCAGCCCAACTAGTCAATCAATCAACTAATCAACCTACCAACCAATCAATGAATCAATCAACTAATCAACCAACCAACCAGTCAATCAATCAATCAGTAATCAATCATTTAACTATCCAATCGATCTCCTTTATGTATTTTCCAGGCATGGACATAAACTTCAATGTGGAACATGCAGAGAGCAAGAGACGATTCTGTAACAAAAATTTGGCAATCGTTTAAGTTCATCTTCCACCACCTTGGGCCTGATTTCACTACACCATCTTCCTTTCAAGTATGTCAATGTCAGTGTAGAGACTTTTATAGGAAAAGTATGTCAGTGTAGAGATTTTTTTAGGAAAAGTATGTCAATGTAGAGATTTTTCTTGGAAAAGTATGTCAGGGCATAGATTTTTTGTAGGAAAAGCATGTCAGTGTAGAGATTTTTTTTCTAGGAAAAGTATGTCAGTGTAGAGATTTTTCTGGGAAAAGTATGTCCATGTCGAGATTTTTCTAGGAAATGTGAGATGTCATCTATACAATACAGGCGAAATGTGACAATAAGTCACAACTCCACTAATAAAGACAGAACAAACACGTGACGTTTCAGGTATAACCCTTCGTCAGACAACAAACGAGAAATAGCTAGAATCTAGAGCTAAGTACTAGCTCAGGCATCACACAATGTGATTTCAGAAGAAAAACAGAAATGAGAAAGAAAGAAAAAGACAGTGATGATAAGAAATGTAGTAGAGGGGGATGAATGAGCGAGAATGGAAGGTTCAGATCTAGAATGAAATAAAAATATGAAAATAAGTAAGTAATAAAAGGCGAGAAGGAGATAGAAAGAAGGAGAGAAATAGAGAGAGAGGGAGAGAGAGAGAGAGATAAAAAGGCAGGGAAGAAAGAAAGGGAAAGAGAGACGTGTGAGTATGGGAAACGAGCGAAAAATAGGATAACTATAAGATTAGGTCTATATCTCACTGGGTCTAGAAAGAAGAAATGATAGAGAATGAATGAAAGGAAGTATCAATCAAGGCACAAATTTACACTGAAGGTGCGAAATGTATTTAAATTACAAATGTATCGATGGTTATACCCAAGCGTCACATGTTTGTTCTGTTTTATTAGTGGAGTTGTCACTTATTGTCATATTTCACCTTTGATTTCACTCCATTGTCGCTCCTTTGCACTATACAATACAGGTAACTCTTTTCAACATTTGTAATGATTACCACTTATGTTATAACTTTGTTGAATTAAGTCCTTTTTCATAGGCTTATATGTCATTTCCCATCTCTTGTACTTGTTTCTCATTGCCTCCTACCAAGTTGTCAGGCCATGAGAGTGGAACAGACTTGTGGATTCTCAGCCGTCTAAGTCACATGGTGCAATCATGTGACCAGCACTTCCTGTCTTACGACCTTCACGTGGTTTGTGCTGCCTTACAGACCTTTTGGTACCAAGACGTTTGTGATGTCTACCTGGTGGGTTACGTTACAGGCCAAGGAGGCTTAGTTTATGGTCAATGATAAGACCCCTGTGTTATAGGCAGGGGTTCCCAAACTGGGAGGGGGACTCGGTAGTCCAGAGGCATGGTGTCGACCTCTCAACCAATGAAAGGTAGTGGATTCGAGCCTCCGCCAACGGTTGAAAAATTTTCTTAAGTTTTTTTTTAGCAAAATCTACCCCTTGGTCCAGGTAGGTGGATCGACACCTAGTCCCATCGGAGACTGACGATAAAAAGGAGGTCCCATATGCAGATCACAACACTCTGTGCATGTTAACGATCCCTTGACTGTTTACGGGGCAGTCCGAGCAAAATTAAAAATCCTACCAAAATCTCGAGATCATCTTAGTTGTGTATGTGGGTAAATCCAAAGCAAATAAAATCCCCAACTGGGGTGCTTTAACCACCAAAGGACGAGTGAGTCCATCCCAGGGGATTCATAGGACAGTTCTGAAAATTTAAACTGAGTACTTTTGTTTGAAATAAAATCTGATCGTAAGCCCATTGCGATAAGCATAAACAAACACTAACAATACTAACATTGACATTAGGGTAATTCCTACCACTTTAAACAGGTTTCATAATTTTAAAATCTGAATAATAGATCTACCGTTCACGCCCACTGCGTAATCTCAGTAAGGAATACTGACACAATCTAGTAATTGAACTTAGTATCACTCGGGACATGATATGCTTGCTTGTTATATAATAAGTCCAGTAGCATAATCACTGCGTTCATCAACGTCATATTTATCTTATCATAGCTGATCCTATCTTATCTTATCTTATCTTTCATTCTGTTTGCCTTCCAGGAGGCCGTCAAAGCCAGTCTTGTCCAGTTCAGACGCCTACCACCACCAGAATTGTGTGAGAAACATTCTCTTCCAGTGCGCCCACACTTTGTACGAGCATCGTCACCTTTCATGCCCTTCCTTTGTGAAGAGCTCTACCAGAGACTGGCATTCAAGGGAAGAGGATTTGCTGCCAGTGTGTGTGTCGCTGAATACCCGCATCCCCGAACAGGTGGGATTAGCTTTTATTGCCTGAGCCTGCCCTTTTGTATTACTCAACAACAGAAATAGCAACAATAACAACAACAGTAATAAATGCCACAGCAATGATAACAACAACAATAGCAATATCACATTCATAACGCTCAAGTCAAAATCACGTCAATTAGCAAACTGTATCTTTATCACAATTTTTTTTAAGTTCAACTCCACATAATAATAATATGTACATAAGAACACACACCAGTAAATAATTGAAGGGGGTCAGTTCAAGAGTGTGCGAAGTTCATTTTTGTGAAAAACGAAACAGATAGATAATCCTGGGGAATAGAAGGGACATCATGCTTCCTGAAAAGTGTGAAAACGATATGATGAAAATACATCACAGTGCCAAAGTCCATGGTTTTGGGCATTTTTCTCTAAATGACATAATTGTGACTTAGCATTAGGAACACTATTGAACTGACCCATTCTCAATTGCTAGATTCAAATTCTTTCTTCAGTGCTGAGAAGAATGGTATATAACGTGATATGTTTTGTGTGTTATGAGAGAGTGTGTATCTCATAAAATAGAACACTCATGTCCATTCTACTGACATCTGTTCGGGGCTGTGGGCATGTGTGTAAAAACTGTGTGACTGAATCAATTAGCAGCATCACACTGCAATCAATGTCACATTAACAATAACAGCATCAAACTGTAATCAAAATCACATTCACATCCATAACAGTAAGGCCACAATCAAAATGACAATATACTACAGTAGAAAATGATTCAAAAAGAAAGGAACGAGTTCAAATAAGTACAATTTTCAAAGGAAGTTTGACTAGAAACACAGGAAGATCAGATAATGACAAACATCAAAACAAGAAGGTCTGCCAAGCGTTCTGCACAGCAGTAAAAGTAAAGTTCCTTAAAGGCCATTACGACATATAGAATGGGAGCTTATCCCGGTTTCTATAGTGTGAAGCAGAACATTTTATAATAATCACTCCTAGACAGGACACTAGTCTGACACAGATTTTTACTCCCAAGCTAGTGCTTGTACCCATAATTTGCATCTGAGATGAGTGGGGAAAATGCATGTTGAGTATCTTTCCCCAGGAACACAATCTCAGAACTAGCCTTGCTAGGATTCGAACTCTCATGAATCCAAATCTGGCAGCCTAATCACTCGCCACCGATGCCACTAGATCTGTGCAGTAGGCTACTATTTCTTTTCTAGGTCCTGAAGTCATGTTGTTGAAATGGTAGTTAGCGCAACTCTCAGATTGAACTATTCTCTCCCTGTTTTACCACAGTATCCCTGGTCGGACAGTCAGCTGGAAGCTTCAATGAAAAGTGTCCAAGAAATCATTTCTCATGTTCAAAAACTGCGAAAGGATTATAACATCATGGGATCAAAATCAGACTGTAAGTAGTCACGGCTTGTTTTGTTGTTGTTTTTTTTTGGGAGATCTGTATCTGTATTTTGTAGTTGTAGAATCCCTACTGGGTTTTGGGGATTTTGTTTTTGGGAGGAGGTGTTATTCTTCTTTTCCTTCAGATTGTATCAATTAGCAGTAACTTAAAGTAGGTCCCATATTCAGAGTTGAGCATAAGGTAATCAAGAGTAGTCTTGATTTTTCAAGGCATACGGCATAATGTGATAGTTTGCCATTGCTTTCCATGCCATTTTTACTTTCGCCGAATCTAAAGAGACCTAGCTACCAATTTTGCTGCTGGGTCGACCGGAGGGCCAGAAAAATTTGCTCGGACTGGGAATCAAACTCAAGTCTCCTGGGTGGTGGTAGTCTGACGCTCAATCGAATGCTCGCATTAACTTTTGTCTTCTTCTTTCATTCATATGTAATTTTGTCAGAAGTAACAAATCTTCATTTAGCAAAAAAAGCAACGTTTATGGCATAGCATTGTTTTCAACTTATTTTGTTGATCAATTAATAAGCTAATGTTTCTTGTTTTGATTTTGTTTTGTTTTGCATTTTTTAAAGTATACATCCAGACAGAGGATGAGAGGATCTGCAGCAGTGTGAGCCAACACAGCCACTGTCTGCTGGCGTTGTCTCGTAGTGGCCAGGTTGCCCTAATGCCTCAGTCACAGCCACTGCCTGAAGGCTGTACCAGCTCTCACCTCAACCCGTCACTCAGTGTCTCTGTCATGTTAAAGGTAGCTCAAAGTCATTTGACAGTGACACGCTTTTTTCGCCCTGTAAGATCAGCTCCAATAACATAAGATGAGATCAAATGAATTTAAATTAAATGAAATAAGATAAGATAAGATGAAGTGAATTTTGATAAGATCTAATGAAATAACATAAGATCAGGTGAAATTAGAAAATATCATATGAAATAAGATAAGATCCAATGGAATAAGATAAGATCCAATTAAATAAGTTAAGATCCAATGAAATAAGATAAGATCCAATGAAATAAGATAAGATCCAGTGAAATAAGATAAGATTCAATGACATAAGATAAGATCCAATGAAATAAGATAAGATCCCACGAAATAAGATAAGATCCAATGAAATAAGATAAGATCAATGAAATAAGATAAGATCCAATGAAATAAGATAAGATCCAATGAAATAAGATAAGATCCCATGAAATAAGATAAGATCCAATGAAATAAGATAAGATCCAATGAAATAACATAAGATCCAGTGAAATAAGATAAGATCTAATGACATAATATAAGATCCAATGAAATAAGATAAGATCCAATGAAATAAGATAAGATCCAGTGAAATAAGATAAAATCCAATGAAATAAGATCAGTGAAATAAGATCAGTAAAATAAGATAAGATCCACAATCCAGGAAATAAGATAAGATTCAGTGAAATAAGATAAGATCCCATGAAATAAGATAAGATCCAATGACATAAGATAAGATCCAATGAAATAAGATAAGATCCAATGACATAAGATAAGATCCAATGACATAAGATAAGATCCAATGACATAAGATAAGATCCAATGAAATAAAATAAGATCAATGAAATAAATCCCATGAAATAAGATAAGATCCAGTGAAATAAGATAAGATCCAATGAAATAAGATCAGTGAAATAAGATCAGTAAAATAAGATAAGATCCAGTGAAATAAGATAAGATTCAGTGAAATAAGATATAAGATCCCATGAAATAAGATAAGATCGAATGAAATAAGATAAGATCCAGTGAAATAAGATAAGATCCAATGACATAAGATAAGATCCAATGAAATAAGATAAGATCCAATGAAATAAGATAAGATCCAATGAAATAAGATAAGATCCAGTGAAATAAGATAAGATCTAATGACATAATATAAGATCCAATGAAATAAGATAAGATCCAATGAAATAAGATAAGATCCAGTGAAATAAGATAAAATCCAATGAAATAAGATCAGTGAAATAAGATCAGTAAAATAAGATAAGATCCACAATCCAGGGAAATAAGATAAGATTCAGTGAAATAAGATAAGATCCCATGAAATAAGATAAGATCCAATGACATAAGATAAGATCCAATGAAATAAGATAAGATCCAATGACATAAGATAAGATCCAATGACATAAGATAAGATCCAATGATAAGATAAGATCCAATGACATAAGAATACGATCCAATGACATAAGATCCAATGAAATAAGATAAGATCCAGTGAAATAAGATAAGATCCAATGAAATAAGATAAGATCCAATGACATAAGATAAGATCCAATGACATAAGATAAGATCCAATGACATAAGATAAGATCCAATGACATAAGATAAGATCCAATGAAATAAGATAAGATCCAATGAAATAAGATAAGATCCAATGAAATAAGATAAGATCCAATGAAATAAGATAAGATCCAGTGAAATAAGATAAGATCCAATGACATAAGATAAGATCCAATGATATAAGATAAGATCCAATGAAATAAAATAAGATCCAGTGAAATAAGATAAGATCCAATGAAATAAGATAAGATCCAATGAAATAAGATAAGATCCAATGAAATAAGATAAGATCCAGTGAAATAAGATAAGATCCAATGACATAAGATAAGATCCAATGAAATAAAATAAGATCCAATGAAATAAATCCCATGAAATAAGATAAGATCCAGTGAAATAAGATAAGATCCAATGAAATAAGATCAGTGAAATAAGATCAGTAAAATAAGATAAGATCCAGTGAAATAAGATAAGATTCAGTGAAATAAGATATAAGATCCCATGAAATAAGATAAGATCGAATGAAATAAGATAAGATCCAGTGAAATAAGATAAGATCCCATGAAATAAGATAAGATCAAATAAATTAAGATAAGATCAAATGTATTAAGATAAGATCAAATAAATTATGACATTGTTACATTTGTATGTAGACTAGAAACAGCCCTTGATCTTATGACTTGTTCCGGGAAAAGTGCAATACCTGTTTTCATTCAAAGTCATTAGTTTTTAACACTTACATTTACACAGTAACATTAATTGAGGATCAAGAGTTGATGACTTTCTTCTTTTTTTTTTTTTATGCAGTGGAACCTCTCTAATTGGGAACTTTGGGAATCGGGAAACCCGATCAATCAGGAAGAAAGTCCAGGAACAGAATTTTTACTATATATTTTACCTTTCTAAACGGGACAGGTCCTCAGCTAATCGGGACTTTTTCGGGAGCTTGCATTGATTTTCATCCCCATAATTATTTATTCCAACGCTCACTTGTTATCCAAATTTGGTCTCTGCGTCAGCAAAATATCAATTATTACTTCTACATTAGTACTACTACACATGTTTTTCATTACATAATATGTACACGATGTCGTAAGTACAAGTTCACGATGACATAAGCCAGACACACCAGACATCCATTACGCACTGTTTGAAATCAGGCGTTGAGCCACCCCTAGCTTGTCCACCTAACCATACAGTGCGGTAATGATATGGGGCAGCGTTTAACAAGCAGAATCATGCATTGTCATAGCCTTTCATTGCCCGCTTATCCTGGCAATCACAAGGTGGACACATGAGAAGATAATTAAATAATCCACCTTGCGTTCTTGATTGCGCGTCTTATAAATCTACTGTTTATTGAAGCTCGACTCTGAGTGACACCACAGATGAATACCAAGTTGGTTTGTTTTTATCAACAATAAATTGATCGCTTAATTCCGTATTTTACAGGAAACCTGGCTAATCAGGATAATTTTACAATACACCAAGATTTCCCGATTAAAAGGCTCCACTGTAATACAACCGGTCAGCTGTGCTTCATTATAAGTGTTTCAATAATCTCTTTCTACCCCTCCCTCCTCTCCCTCCTCCTCTCTCTCCCTCCTCCCTCCCTCCCTCTCTCTCTTTTTCCTCCCTCATTTTTTGTATGTAGGGAAGTATTGACATTAGCAAAGAAGTTTCTAGGCTTAACAAGAGAGGAAATCAGCTGAGTAAAAGCAGAGAGAAATTGGAGCTCAAACTGGACAAACTGATCCAGAAGGGAAGAGCAAGGTCACCGGAGGCTTTGAAAATAGCAGAAAAGGTTTGTACTTACCCTTATACACACATGCACACATACACATATACACATACACGTACACATGTACATGCACACACATACACATTTATACACTTGTACATATACAGTAGTCGCTGGATAAATACACGCTACATAAAAACACTCTGTATAAACACATGCCTACATCTACTGACCTGACTTTTACTACAATGTATATAATAACAGTGTGTAAAGACACAGTCAACACACATAAAGGCATAATTTTTCTCTGAATGCTACTTCATATTAATCATACATACGTATCCATTATTGGCCTCAAAACAGGTCTTTTGTTGTGTAGTCAGTGATATTTCTGGTTACATATGAGAACAAATAAAACATTGTAGCGAACAATGGTAGTCACTATGACAAATATGTTTGTCTTCTTCTGTCAGTGTCATAGTCATTGTCATGTCTAGCTTCATTAAATCGTTGTCTACCAGAGCACTATCAGGATGACAGTGTAGAATTCTTTGCCATGTCTAGCCTACATTCTCTATTCCGATTGTTACGAGTCTCCGGGATTTCCTGACGACCAAAGACTTGAGTAAACTGGCTGTCCAAACTTTATGCTGTGGATCACAAATTTAGTGATCTCTTATCCGAAACATGTCTCAATGCATAGGATTAAAACAATAGATTGCGATATGATTATCGGCAATGAAAGTGAAAAGAGAATACACATTATAGAGGACAGGTGACAAGTGACACCCATACGCCACCTGGAGAGAGTAAGGATGGGGCTAATGGCCAAAGACCGAGGCATGCTTACTAACATAGTAAGCACGCCCTGCCAAAGACCAATAGTGATTAGCTCTTGGATCGCATTGACTCACTGTGTGCACGTGTGTGATTATACAGGGACGTAATCAATGTAATTGCTTGACGCCTTTACCTGTAGATTTTCTGCATATCATTATTAACAATTAACATCAGTTATCTCCTACTCCTACTGATTTTCCATAAACACACAGTATGCATAAAATTAAAAGCATGCTTTTTTTCGGCGCTTACAGGGCGTGCATATATCCAGCGACTACTTTACATGTACATGTGTATACTACACAATCACATGCACAGACACATGTTCACACATACATATGTACACACATGCCACATACACACATGCATACATACACACATGCATTCATACACACATACATGTACACGCATACATACCCTCGTACAAACATACATTTATTTTATACCCATGTACACACATGCACACGCATACTATATATAATATTATAATAATATATACATTCTTCTTCACACATATACACACGATACATTCATATCCCCGTACAAATTCATACACATTGATCAATTCATGTAATCTCGACAACTTGACAAAGGTTACATGAAAAAAATTTCCTCCTCACCCCCACTTGTCTCTGGTCGCCACTGACAGTGACACTGACACATTTGTAACAATACTTGACAACAGCTGTGCTTGATAAAATGATTTTTAAAGCGACCATGTAACTGTAACTCAGAATAATAACTATAGAATACATCTTGTCTTGTTTTATTGTTCTCGTCTTCTTGTCCAGGTGGAAAAAATAGATGAAGAGTTGTCACAGATTTCAGAAATGACGTCGACTCTCGTGAATTCACAAGGCAAATCTTGACCGGACATTTTGGATGATGAAATTGAGTAATTTGGGCAGAACTTTGGTACTAATAGTACTACTATGTTTAATGTTTTGTTGGAAAATGTATAAAATCTTGCATGAACCGTGAGATAGTAGATGGGGATGATGTTCCTCTCCACTACTCCCAGACCCAAACCCTGGCTCACAACCGAGAAAGATGGAAGTAGAAGAAACTAGTGTGACAGCCCACAGTACTTGACCTCCCATGATCCCGGAGGGTTACGAGATAATAAGACAATGATATGGTGACCTCCCGTACAGATATGCAGGTTTACTAACTGTACATGGTAGAATTGATATTGATGAGGATAATGAAGAGGAATATGAAATAGAAATGAAAGGCCTAATACTACTAATAGATAGAAAAAGGGACAAAACAGAAATTTTTCGGACGGCACACCCTTCATCAGCTACATGGATTGGAAGTAAAGAAACTAACTATTAAATACTGCTTAACAGAACCAAAAAATGTTTCTATTTTGTCTCGTTTTCTGTCTATTACAGTTACTAGTAAGTATTAGTCTTAGCATTAAGCCTTTCACTTTCATTTCCATTTCATATTCCCCTTCATTACTAATCAGCCAACTGCAGTATTATTATTCTTTTTTATCACGAATAATGATAGAACATCGTTTATCCCCTAGCAAGCTATTTCAATTCGTGCAAAGTCCTCAAATTTCTCTTCCTAGAAGTAGAAGGCATAGGGGGTCCTCTGCTTATTATAATATCATATCATATCGTGTCAGAGCTAGATAGGTTATTTGACCTTTAACACTTTGATTGCCAAACTCTATGAGGCCCTCTGGAATCCCCATTGGGAAGAAAATGGGCAAAACAGGATCATGTTACTGTTACAAAAAAAATATATCTCCATAAGTATGCAAGCAAGCTAGGTAAGTGATATTTGGAGGATGGGTGGAATAATAAATGAGCTTTTACTAGTTTTAGTATATGTGTTAGGCGCATTAGGTCAATCTGCCCGTTTGATCAATCGCGCAACGCTGGGTAAATTTATAGAATGCGCAACAATTGGTCAATTGTTGCGCATTTCATTTATTGATAGATTGCCCAGCAGATTCTATCAATCACAACAGCCTAGATTATCTAAATCTCACCTAGTCTAATTTATTAGCCTCTAATAATCGTCTGCACTGTTTCAGAGTTTCAGGCATTGCTTGTAAACGGAAGTGGTCACGGAAGTTAATGCATATTACTCCGCACACTTTAATAGTTTATTGAGTCAATTGTGTCTAAATAGCCAAACTTTCCTTCTGGCCCATTCCACAGGATGTCAACCACACTTCAAAAAAATTAAATTGAAAAAATGACAATAATTCCATGTTAATAAATGTATTGTAAAATAGTTTAATTTATCAATATCAAACAAAAAATATGGTAAAATCAGTGCAAAGGCACTTTTTAAGGTTTTGGCTCATGACAAAAATCATGAAAAAAACACAGAAAAGGGTGGCTGAAAACAGCACGTGGAAAATACAAATAAACAATTGGATGGAAATGTAAAAAGACCACAAAAGTATTAAAAAATTTGATTAGTGAACGTTGAAATATTCCAACAGTTGTGTAACACACGTAACACAAAAATCATAAATGTTAAGATGGCACTTTTAAATATTTCTTCAAAATCATGCAGATGCAAATATAAGCAAGTTTTGGGTACTTATTCATTCTCCTAACGCAGATCACTTCCAAAATTTTAATGAAAACAGTAAAATTGTGTTTACAAATAAAATTTTAAAAGCCCCCTCCCCCCTCTAAAATGAGTGCTTTTCAAACACATGAGCATCTGTTACACACCCAACTTTTTTTCTGCTTCTTTTCGTTGCTGATTCGTCTTAATGTTGACGCAGTGAGCGTGAAACCATACATTACATGACTCGCACTCAATCATGAAATGTCCATTGTCTGGGCAACGGCATACACAGTGGATGTCTGTAGTTGAATTGGAAATAATAGCCACGGATCTAAACTTGGGACGACTAGGAAGGGAACAAAGTTATTTGCCTCGAGACACTGCTGCATATGTTTTCTTACTTTGGTCTCATCATATTCTAAATGAGTTGGGTCTTCTCCAAAGAGCAACGAAGTAGCAAATGCCACGGCGAAGGGCCACAATCTGGCATTAGACCCTGATGCTGGTTGTTCATTACAGCGAATTCTAATTTTGTGTCATCGCTAATATTAATAACGTACTTGGCGATTACTTCAACTGTTTTCTTGTCCGGTACGTTACGAAGGGAATCATAGATTTTGATAATCTGGTCATCCCTGGCAACCGTGATCCAGTGGTTTTCTGTGTGTAAAATTTGCACAAATGGGCCTCTCTGCACATTAAAAACTACTGTTCTGTTGCAACAACGTGTCTTGTAGACCGTTTGCCGCCGGAACTGCTGTTGTAAAATAATTTGTGCAGCATTGATGTGATGATCATTGAGGAATGCAGTTGGAGATGCTAATTTTAAAATATCATCCTGCGATAGTTTTGGTCCACTGGTGCCAAGATCTTGAGGCTCGTCCTTATTATGGCAGGTGTTTGAGTTGTGGCAGTGTGTTGAGCACGTAATTTTCTTGCTTCAACATGAGCATCGCATAGAATCACAGCCAGTGGCACAGTCACAATACCCCTTTGTAAATATATTTTCAGGGTTTTGTCGTTTTGCAGCCTCACGCAATGTAATTTCGGGTATCACTGCGCCTGAAAATTTCTCTAAATCACCCGCCAGATAATTCGTCTTTAGACGGCCATATTTGGTTGCCAACGTGTAAGACAGTCTTTTTATCCCATGGACCTGAATAATCATTGCTGGTATACGTTTCATGTCCGTGGACGCCCTGTCCAACTTTGGAACCCCAACGGACACAACATACCCCACACTGAAGGTTGCTATCTTAATTCTTCTTTTTTTGTTATAAAAATGCTCCATTCTCTCTGCAGCCATCATGGCCTTCTGGAAAGCCCTTTTACGGACAATTGTGTGTCTACTTTGATCATCAGGTTCTGTCTCAGAGTCATGGTGATGTGGCGTTTCAGGCTCTGTCTCTGGTAGACGTAGCGTTTCAGGCTCTGTCTCTGGTAGATGTAGTGTTTCAGGCTCTGTCTCAGCCTTTGGTAGACGTGGCGTTTCAGGCTCTGTCTCAGCCTCTTGTAGATGTTGGTCATTGACATTGTGACATGTCGGCCGTCTCCTTGGTGCAGGAATTGGTTTCATTTTTTGTGTTGGAATGGGCATATGATGGTCATCCATGTCTTCCTCTTCCACGATGGAGGTAGCTCCAGGGAAAAGGCCTGTTGGTGGTGCTTTTCCAAAGACGACTTTGTAAGGTGGCTCATTGGTCATCCGTTGCACTTCGGTGTTCAATGAGAACATTATCCTTGGGAGCCACGATGCCCACGGATAAGTTTCACTGGAGCCGCAACCTTTGTCCACTTTCATTGCCGCAAGTTTCGCCTCGACCGTTCTGTTGCCACGTTCCACGAGGCCTTGCGACTGTGAGTGACGTGGTCTGCCATTTACAAAAGTCACTTGTCCTCCCCACGGGTATTACTATAACCCGGAATCTACCGAAATCTACCGGAATCTACCGAAATCTACCTTGGTCAATTGGTATAGAAGATTGTGGATGATTGATTGATTGATTGATTGTGGTTTTAGGGCTCTTTTCAACCTACAAGTTTATCTCAGCGCCCATAGGAAAAAGTAAAACGATAGACCATAGACGAGTTATAAGAGAGAATATAGGAATAGGGTTAGGGAAAGGGTTAGGGATAGCATTAGGGTTACGGTTAGGGATAGGGTTAGGGATGGGGATAAACAAACAAGATAGCGGCCAAAACAATCTAATGACCCTAAACAACAGATTTATGGAAATCAAAACAAAAGGGAAAGAACTCTCGCAAGATCGATTCCGCTAGATTTCGGTAGATTCCGGTCGATTTTGGTAGATATCGGTAGATTTCGGTAGATTCCAGTCGATTTTGGTAGATTTCGGTAGATTCCGGGAAATAGTATTAGTAATACCCCGAAATCTACCGAAATCGACCGGAATCCACCGAAATCTACCGGAATCTACCGAAATCTACCTTGGTCAATTGGTATAGAAGATTGTGGATGATTGATTGATTGATTGTGGTTTTAGGGATCTTTTCAACCTACAAGGTTATCTCAGCGCCCATAGGAAAAGTAAGACGATAGACCATAGACGAGTTATAAGAGAGAACAGAAGTAGAAGAAATATTTTCAGAAGAGGAAAAGAAATTACTAGAGAAAAAAAGAAGCATTTGAAATAATCATCTGCGATACAATATTAATTATAATAATAAAATGTAACTAAATGGAGAGATGATTTACAGCAAAAGAAATATCAAAGCTTATTAACAATGACCACCAAACCCCAAACTGTACACTGTGGTAACCACCCAGAATTTTTCTACCGCCCTTAGTGTACAAAAAGTACTCGGTCCTTCTAGATAGCAAGTGACCCCGTTAGTATTTTTAAGTTAAACAGTGGACACGAATGGGGGATGGCCACTGAATAGTAATATGCCTCCTTCCCTCCCCAAGCAAGATCCTCCCCCTTCTTAGGAAACAAAAGAAAGCCTGACAGAAGACAGGAAAGATGAGATAAGAAACTCTTGCTCACTCAACCCTTAGTCGGCTTTTACGACATGCTTGGGGAGTACTGGCAGTGGGCCTATTCTTCCTAACTTCTGCCCAGCTGGAGAAGTCCCCGGACCCACACGGGGCAAGATTATGGATGAAAACTTCGGACTTTGAAGGAATAGAGCATAAAACCGTACATGTTTTGTTTTTTTTATAATTTATTCAATTTCCGAACCAAAAATGTAAACAGCAAAGAAATTGATCAACATTGAAAGTCATAGTGATAAAAAATAAAAAGTGTCTTGGTGCAATATCATAGGGTCATTTTAAAGCTATGGCACATCATGTAGGTGAATGTTTTGTTTCATTTTGCCTATCAATCATAGATCACAGTAGATAATAAAGCTGTTTTTTGGCTTTCTACAGACTAGATTTCTGGTCATAATGATGAACTGAAGTGTTGATTGATATTTCACACTTTAAGTTACATCATGGTCACAATGGAATAATAATATTTCAAGGTCACATATAATATATGGCAGCATACAACTTTAATATCAACAATCAACAAGAAGTAACAAAAAAAATTCATAATTATATCTCTGAAAAATGAGTACATAGTGAACAAATCAGTTCGTGTCACAGTGGGACAATTCTTTCAACAGAAAATGACTTAGAAGTATTAGAAACTTGGTTTAATTTTTAAAAAGTTAATTAAACAATAATTATGTGGACAAATGTAATTGCATAAGCCCATAAATTAAAATATTTATTCAAACAAAAACAATTAAAATGGGCAGTCACAAAAACTTTACGGAAAAGTTTGTAGTGTCAATTTGTTCTTGGTCGTTTTGTCTGGGACGTGGTGGTTTTTTCAGCTCGTTTTCTCTTTCTTTGACCTGGCTTCTTCCTCCATGTGAGGGAAGAAGCACAGACCTTGATTCCTGGCTGGACCTCACCATCGTTGATGAGTCTTTTGGCGAATTAACCCTATTTCTCATATTGGGGTAAATTTGCACCCCACACCTATGTTTTTTTATTATAAAATCATTAATTTTCAATGAAACTTTTTGAAATTTTTTGACTTTTCCTAATTTAATGTGTTCTATAATATTCCAAAATATTTTTTATGTGACATAAGTAGTTTTGTCTTGGGAAGATGGTGTTTTTGGAATTTGAGATTTCTGGTATTGGGGTGCAAATGCACCCCATGGAAATTTCTATTGTAGGAATGCAATTGTGCACATCAGCAACCTGAAAATGGTTCAAATTCACTCATAATCAATTGTACAAATGATACAGTTGTAATACAATGTGTTTAGAATGCCCATTCAAGGTATTGGTAGGCCCTGTATGTCAGTTAGTGAAAGTCTGACATTCGTGAGATTATCCTATTCTGTGCATTTTTGCTTTCATTTCCGCTCCCAGGCCTTTGCTTCTCCATGTTAGTGGCAGTGTTGTGAAAATTTTGTGAAAGGCTCTAAGTAATGTTGTGGTTTGGTTCTAAAGGTGAAAACAAAGCAAATAAACTTGAGAACATATAGTTTTGCTCAAGGACTACATTCTTAGTGAGAGAAAATGTCATTGACATCTGTTGCATCATGCCATAAACAATCAAACACCATTACAATAACAACACAGGTACAGTATGAGTATAATGATGGGGAATGCCAGAAATGACTCAGATAATATTTCTATAAGTTTAATGAATACACAATTATAATTAATTCAATTCAATTCAACTTTTTATTAATAAATAAAAGAACAAAGAACGTAGCTCCACCTCTGCATTGTTTTCGCATCGTACACACCACATCAGTTAGGAGGCCCACATGAGGTACAAACAACAACATTCACACTGTGATCTTTACAAACAAAGTCGTCACATTTCATGCATGTTCTTCTTGACTTTTTATCTTTTTTTTTTCTTGGACATTTTGTACATCTACCCTGGTCTGCTTTTCTTTTTCTTGTGTTGTCAAGGTTAAATGTTTTAGGGGTCACCGGTATTTGCTGATTCTCCTCCACATTTTCTATCCCCCACTCTTGGCTCAAAATTTTGAAGGCAAGCTGAGTTCTTCTTTGTGGATTCTTCATATTTCTCATTCTGTGCTGAATTTGATCCATCATCAGCTCCCTCCCAATCATTTCATTGACAAATCCCCGATCGCCATGCGTCTTCACATCCTGTGGGTATTTATCTTTGTACATGACAAAAGCCGCAATAGATGCACTGTCCAACATATTGTAAAAAACAACCATCGGCCATCGTCTAGTTTTTTGTTTTGGAAGAGAAAATATGACACATATAGTCAAAAGTATCAACTCCACCTTTTGTTTTGTTGTAGTAACTGATGATTTCGGGTTTTTTCTTGCGGTCCTCCCCAACGTGAGTGTCATTGTGCATGGTGCTGAGAGCAACGACATGCTTCTTTTCGTTTGATTTATATGCCACAAGGGCTGCTCCTTCTTGGAATGCAAATTCACTCTCGAATTTGCGAATACCTGTCCCTTTCTGGAAAGATGTTGAAAGGAATCTTTTGTTTTTTTCGCGTACCGTCCCAACAAGCGACAATCCGTTTCTTCCTAACCATTTCGCTAGCTCCATGTCCGTAAAGAAGTTGTCACAGGTTACGTTTCTTCCAGATTTCAAATAATTTTGGGCAAGCTCCTTTACTATTTCTCTGCCAAGATTTACCTTTCTCTCTCCGTGCTTTCCAAGGTAAGGGATGGCTTGCAAGGGATAAAATGTCTCGCTGTCACAGATCCAGAAAAACTTAATACCGTACTTGTCCGGTTTGCTTGGCAGATATTGAAGGAAACAGACTCTTCCTCTCCATGGTACCAATTGTTCATCGACAGTCAAATTTTGGGTGGGGGCATACTCTCGCTGGAGGTTCTTGTTGAATTCATCAAACAAATCTCGGATTGGAGCAAAAGGGTCCTTCTCACGCCGTCTTGAGCGGGTTCCTTTGTCATCAAAGCGTAGCCTTGTTGAGAGTTCAATGAACCTTGTCATTGACATTGCACACAATGCAGCGTTGTCTGCTGAAGCTCCCCTCCAAATTTTTTCTACCTTCATCAGACTTAATTTTCTTGCTCCAAGATATATGTACAAACCTATCAATGTTTTCATTTCTGTCATGTTGGTCATTTTCCATCTGTCACCGTGAACTCTCTGGCCTTCAAGATTTGTCATTTTCATGATAGTTTGTATCATTTTGTCACTGTCACTACTGTCAGTAAAGATTAAACTAAATGCTGAGGAAACAGAGGTTATTTTTTGGGGATGCTTCAGTTTGGATTTTGATGGCTTATATACATTTTTAGAAGGAGTTCTACCAGTTTGGGGAAGGGATCTTCATACCAAATAGACCCATATTTACTTATTAAAAAATTATTGCAAGAATCCAAGAGCGGTTCGTCTTCTGCACCATCGTCTGCGTCAGATTCATCTAAAATCACATATGTGCACAGCAAAGAACAAAATGGAGGAAAGGCAGTGGACCTAGGTTGCCAGATTGACATCATCAGAATAGAAATTACTTCCAAATTGACAAACATTTCTGGCTAGAATCAATTTGAGAAAGGATTCTGCATGGGGTGTGTTTGCACCCCAAACCAAGAAATAGGATGATTCCATAAATTCTATGGTTTAGGCTTAGGGGGTGCATTTGCACCCCTATCCTAGAAATAGGAATATTACTTGACTTTCTTCTTCTATTGTAGGTGCACTTGCACCCCTAAACAGGAAATAGGGGGTTTCTTCTTGTAAGAGAAATAGGGTTAAGAAATCTTTTGAACAATTTATGTGTTTTTTTGGCATCCATGGCATACCATTCATCTCTTGGAACTAGATTGTTGGCAAATTTGTCATCGAGTTTGAAATTGCCGTGACCAACCATGGCTCTCTTAAGCTCTCTGTACTGGGCTGTTACCAGCTCTTCAATCTTCAAAACAAGTTCCACAAGTTTTAGAGACTTCCACTGTGTTGCTTGTTTTAAGCAGTGGTTATAACTCTCAGAGTTGTTATTTGTCCACAGCGGGTGCACCTTGGCCAAGCCAGGTCTCTCACAAGCCTTCACATTGCCAACCAGGTGTGGAATGATCTTTCGCTTCAAGTATGTGCACACTTGTGGAGACATACTTTCAGCATATATCTCAAGCCTATCAGACAGTTCTGTGTACTCGATTGTAGTGTCAACCATTTCGAATACACTCTTTACAATGACGTTTCTGTCTTTCTTTGAGAGTCCGACTTTGTCAGCAAGATAAGATTTTAAATTGTTTTGCAGATGTCGGCTGCATGACAGCCGATCACTTTTGGGGAATGCCTTTTCTATTGCATGCACCATGGCTGCTTCTTCGTCGCTGCCAAGAGTTGGTGGTGTTGGTTCTTGGCAAAGAACCCCAGCCAAATGATGAAAGAAAAGAAAGAAAGTGTCATGGTCAGAATTTCCATGAAGAAAAATTGGACCCACAAAAATAGGGTGTTCACCAGAATCCCGTTTAACAACAGAAATGTTTCTAAATACAGTTGTTGTAACGTGCAATTCACTTAAATTAAATGTCTTGTCTATTCCCAAGAATACAATATTACGCATGGTACTTTTTGACTTTGTCTGATGATCAGATTGATGAATGGCATTTTGTGTTGTAATTCTTCTACACCTGTAATCTGATCAGCAAAGTTTGTTTTCCTAAAGGGATTTTCATCCTTTCTCAAGGCAGCTTTTGCATTATATACCTGTTTTTTGTTTCTTGGTCCACACAAATCTTCAACTTTCTGATACACTTCCGCAGGTGTTTTGGATTTTAAATCCTCTTTCACTTTTGTCAGAGCCTCGGGTCTGATGCGCACGTACTCACTGCACAAATTGGATTTTGCTGAGCCATGTGGCCCTGTCTGTGGACTTGTCCCTTTGTACTCATAAACCGCAATTTTGGGACTGTTTGCACCTTCAAGCCATGAAACTCTTTTTTCATAGTTTGGTGAACATGAATGTTTTGTATAGTACCTGTGTAGGACTGTAATATTAGAGTTGTCCGGCTGAGGCTGCAATTGGTCATAAAAGATCTCTTTATTCTTTTGCTTTTTGACGCAATACCTATTTTCTTTCATTACAACCGTCTTAAATTCACCATTGTTGCACTCAAGCAAAAAAGTTTTATTTGTAGTACCCTTTAAGGTTCCAAGCACCTCTGTCATCCCAGAATTGGGAATGTTTGCCCTCGCGACGTCTCTTTGTGTTTTCTTCGTTATCGACCACAAAAAAGACATTGTTTTTGGCTCCGCATGGAACTTCATTCAAACAGGAAACTGGTTGTTTTTTCAGAGTTGCCATCAGCTCAAAAAGATCTAAAAACGTATTATGTGGCAACGTTGTCCTGCGTTCTTAACATTCTTAACTTTTTTGGTGTTTTCTGTGACATGTTTAGCATTGGTATCATCGTCGTCATTATCATAGTCATCAAATGCGTCATTAACATTATCCATCTCACCATCCCTTTTTTCATCCTCATCATCCTCTTCCTTTTTGTCATCACCATCATCCAGTGCATCATCAGTATTTTCTACATCATACCCATTCTCCTCTTCCCCCATGTTGTCATCATTGTCGTCGCCTCTAGTTAAGTCAACGATGTCAGACTGCCTTTCATCGACCAAAACAACAAAATGATTTGGACAAAAGTCCTTCACTTCTTCATCATTAGTATTTTCTACATCATACCCATTCACCTCTTCCCCCATGTTGTCATTGTCATCAGTATTATCATTGACACTAGTATCATCATTGTCGTCGCCTCTAGTTAAGTCAACGATGTCAGACTGCCTTTCATCGACCAAAACAACAAAATGATTTGGACAAAAGTCCTTCAATTCTTCATCATTAGTATTTTCTACATCATACCCATTCACCTCTTCCCCCATGTTGTCATTGTCATCAGTATTATCATTGACACTAGGATCATCATTGTCGTCGCCTCTGGTTAAGTCAACGATGTCAGACTGCCTTTCATCGACCAAAACAACAAAATGATTTGGACGAAAGTCCTTCACTTCTTGCGGAACGTATGATGTGGACCACATAATTGTACATTCACTTTTCTTCTTTTGTGAAACCCCTCTTCCTCTGATTTCCCGCGACAGTGGTTCAGTCAAAAAGTATGCATCAGTTGTTGGAGGACAATATGATTGTATTGGTACACCCAGTGCAGCACTGAGTGCACTAATGGCCAATAATCCACAATGACCACCATCTTTCAACACATCATTCAGCGCAATGTTAAAACTGTCAAACACCAGTCTACTGTCATTGAAAAGATCGGTGTAATCGGACGAAGCATGGTCATAGTACTGACGATTCATTACCATCTCAATAGCTGTCAACAGTCTGAGCAATTTATGCTGCTCTTCATTGCCATACAAGGCAAGAGAAATTGCCCGAAACAGACAGTTTCCATCACCGGTAACGCGCAATGGCTTGTGTGTCTCCAGCAACACCGGGTAATACCTCTTCAGGATCTGCAGTGAGACGTTGTCCACAGCATGGTCACTCGCTAGTGCTGGTTTCGAAGATGGCACATGAACACCGTACGTGTCCAAAAGAAGCTGTTCACTTTCGGCCCTGACTGCACAAGCATCTGCACGAAACCTGCAAATCACGTGATATCCCATTAACTCTCATATTTAATCATCCTTTTAATCATCGTCGTCAGTTCGTTTGAAATAAATTGTCACTATCAAAAAATGATATCGTGTCGTGATCATCGTCACTTTCTGTTTTACATGTTAACGTTAGATATGTTAATGAATACTTATCATGTCCATCATCATCATTACTCATCATTATTATTTGTTATTGTATTTCAGGTGACTCATCAGTCATCCTTGTTTCTTGATTAAAGTATTATAAACATTGGAAGATAGTTATCATCTGTCTATGACTCGTCACCTCAGTACTTGTTTGTTCTAACTCCATTTTCGGAAAAAAATTGAGATATTATAGTATTTGAACGATATAAGAATTCTGCTTATTTCAACCCGAAAACTTTTGGATTGCACCCACCGTTTTCTCATTTCTCAGTTCTAGTTTATTCTATCTCCATAAAATTCCTTACGATATCAGTTCTTGTTTATTCTATCTCCACCTTAACCAATCAAAACCAGCTCTAACTAAGTGGAATTTACAAACACACAGTCTTGTTTTCAAGCCATTGACTGAGTTTTGAATTTTTGGTTGTACCAGTCCATTTTGACTAATAAAACCGGTTCAATGGCAGAATATAATAATAATGACGATTCTACTTACGCATCTGGGTCCATCATGAATTAAAAGGGGAATAAAGAAAGAATGAAAGAGAGAGAGAGAGAGAAGGAGAGAGGGAGGGGGAAAGAAAGAGAGAGAGAGAGAGGGAGAGAGAGAATTAACCTTTTTTCGGACTTAAAACATAAGATTAGACATTTTATTACTATTTAAGTTAGTTCGTGTTTCATAATGTATTACATTATCAGCATGTAGAGCACATCAGGTTGTCGACAATGCAAACCGAAAGCCTGCACTAGTGAAATAAACGCAGTTAGAACAAACAAGCCCGCAGAGCGTAACAAAGACAATGAGGGCATTTTATTCTGGAGATAGAACACTCAAGTACTGAGCCAAGCGGGCCATTCGTTTAGAAACATGGAGATAGAAAAAGTGATTTTTGGGTTTTAAATCAAGAAATCTTTATCAAAGCTTGAGGTAAACACACAAAAACCTATATTTTGCATCCAACTATCGCAAGAATTGTTTACTTGAATATATTTGTCTATAGATTCGCAATAATCAGACTTCAAACATTCAATGTCGATTTTCTCAGTTATTCAAAATGTGCAGATAGAACAAACAAGAACTAGGGTGACGGACCGATGAGTCACTTCTTTCTCACGTTCTTTCTTTCCAATACCGTCTTTTTACAAACTCATACAATCGGCGTCAATCATGTGTGCTTATTTCATATCAATTATGAATCATCGTCACATCATTTTTCTAAGGGCTTATTACCTCTGGATAGATGCATCTGTCCTGTATAACTTATAACCCTGAGAGTGAGACTGCAAAGCAGCACATGCGGCACACAAAGTGAAGATTGCCTTCCCCCATCTTTCCAGTTGCTCGTTCTTCAAGTAACTTGGCAACTTTGATTGCCGACTTTGTTTGTAAAGGAAATAAGACGTGATACTTTGTAAAATGGTCCATGAAATGGGCTATGTAGTGGAAGTTGCCATCAGGACAGTGTCGCATGTCAATTAGAAGTAGATCAATCTGTACACGTTCAAGAAAGTCTTTTTCAACCATAGGGTTGAGAGGGGGTCTGGAGATCTGTGGTGCACTCAGCTGACAGGTGGGGCACGTCGAACAGAACTTCTGGACTAAATTTCGAGTTGGTCCTTGGTACTGTCTCTGTATATAGTCAAGGACCTTTTTTGTAGCCACTGTGCTTCAGGTCTTCAGCATGTATTTCGTGTAAAACGCTGATAACATTGTCAGAATGTAGAACTCGAAGAAAGCTTGCTGAGCCTGCATCCTGAGGAAAGTTATATATAAAAAAAACACCATCATCAGTATGGCAGTATGGAACTCTTTCCTCCTCAGTACTAGGGTAAGAAAATGGGTTTTTTATATGAATTATATAAGGAGACTCTTGTAAAATCTACTTTTTTATAATTGTTAACGGTATATAATTACTCAATATCACTTGATGATGATGCTAGATCTATTTAAATAACATTTCTCGTGAATAATGTTTATAGTGAATAAAAAGACGATATATTTTTTTTCAAGCCAAATAAAGTAGGTCTAGATCTCTGAGATCTTAGCCAATGTTCATCAATGTCCAATGCATTTAATTATGTTTTTAATTTTTCTCTTGCTGTTATTTTGTCATTATACATAAACCACACTACAAGAACAACACTATTTTTCCAATGGATTAACAAAAGAAAAATGTTTTGCATATATACTTTTTCTTTTTTTATGACTCAAAAATGCAATTTTGTGCTTGGTCATAAAATGTACTCTATATCTACGTTGAAAAGGGAGTAGGGGTAAAGGGGTAAAAGTAAAAGGAATTAAAACTCATAACGATTTTGGCATGTAAAAAACCCCCAACAAATTGGTGTGTGGCAGTATGAAACTCTGGTAATAATGAAGATAATGCCCAGAAGCTCTTTCTATCTCATCATTATCATGTAACCCTTTCCAATGAAGCTTCCGTGTCGTTAAATATTATAAAAAAAACAACAACTTACCTTAGCTTTCTCGTTTGGCACAACCAATACGTCGATTAAGCCTATGCCCGGCTTATTCATGAGTGAAAAAATTTTCTTCTTCACCCAATGCTTAAAATTTGCGTCATTGCTACTATGGTTCTTCAGGTGCTCCACAATGAGATCAAATTTTGCTTTTGTGAGCAATGCAGATCCTGGAATTTCTGCTAACAATAAAGCTTCTTTTTCCATTTGCTCTTTGAAACGCTCCATGTTCGTTCTGTGAGTCGAAGTAACAAATCCAGGTTTGCCGCCAAATATTAAGTACGGAGTGATAACATATATGACGTACTTCCTTCTTCCGATATAAACAAAATTTCTACCAACTGAAATGGCGACGTGATTCTAAGTAGAATATTAGATTAGGTGAGATCTAGGCTGTTGTGATTGATAGAATTAAGCTGGGCAATCTATCAATAAACGAAATGTGCAACAATTGATCAATTGTCGCGCATTCTATAAATTTACCGAAAGCGTTAAGCGCTATTGATCAAACGCGCAGATTGACCTAATGCGCCTAACATATGTACCATCAAATATGCCAATGAGGTCACGTGACCATGGCAGTCATATTGGATTTATCATGAATATAATGTAAATTTTGCCTGTTTTTTTAATATTTGCTTTGATTGAGCACTTCAGTGACATTTTTTATGGGGGTTTTTATGATGTTATACAGACAACCCAAGTTGAAAAATAAAGTGTACTAATAATAATATCAATTTTCAGGATACTTTCCATGAATTCACAGGTTTTATTACATCACATCAGAATAATTCACAGTTTTGTCACCAGATCAGGAAAAAGCAATTTGAAAAATGTCACTGGTTCAGATCTATTATCACTATTATCAGGATCTAGATCTATGTTCCTCACTCCCATTTGTTCTTCAAACTGTAACATCCATTCACAGGGTTACTAGTTTCTGGGTTTTCAAGATAGTTCCAATCCCATTCTAAAGTTTGATGTTTAAATAATCATCTAAATCTTCATATGAGTCATGATGATAAACACTAGTGACAATTGACATCATCTGGTTCCATCGTTCTGTTGTAAATATTGGTGAAAAAACGGCTCTAATTTCAGTAATCAGCCTCGTTCACCTTCACCGCCCAGGTAAATGACCGGCGGACTTAACTAAAAGAAGAACTCCAGTATCTCTACAGCGTCGTAAAATAACTATGCGAATGTTTGAGCATTATTAATATACTAGTTTCGACATATGTCGAAGATGGCATATGGCAACCTATCATCACAGCAATTACACAATTACAGTATGAGCACACAGATCTATAAATCATTATAGTATAAATTATAGTTATAGATTTATCCACAATAAGACTACAGTAACAAGTACCGTCTCACTGCCGTGATCTGTTTGTAATTAGATCTACAATACATACAACAATTCACTGGCAGGTAAAAAGTTTAAAAAGTAAATTATTAATCTTTGTTCAATTCTTAATTTTGAAATTTAAAAACTGATAACTTGTAACTTTAATTGATATTTGTATTTGATGTTAATTCATGAAATGTTAATAATACATAAACAAAACTTTTAAAAAAGATAAGGTTTAAAATTGTAAGCCAAACGAATAAAAATTAAAATACATAAGTTTTGCCAGTTTTCATTTATGCATGCCAAACTTGGGACATTCACCCAGTGTCCCAAACTGTTCTTACCCTTTCACTTTCACTACACGTCTACCTTTCATACTTTCAACCTTCACTTTGACCTATATTGGTTTCTCATTATGTCGTGAAGATGATTAGCTCTTAAGAGGGCACCAACGCAAAAGGTCCCTCTAAAAATAGGATCACTCTCACCACTCACTTGGCACCGTCTGTCCCATCGCATTACGTAATACCACTTAGTTACACTAGTTTATAGATCTGTATTATTTTCATAATTCTAGAGTTAATTTAATATGAAGATGTATTGGTGATCTGTCACTAGGGAGGACACTGTTCTGTATGTCCGTATGGTAAACCGACTAAAACCACCCCTGATGTGATAAATACATACATTATGATACATACTAAAAATTACTACATAGGCGCCTACATGTATGTATACACATAATACATGCACACATACAGTAATCTATACTAATGCGCTATACTTATAAGAACAATGCTCATCTGAAAAAATACATAATGATCACTGACATTGACAAAACAATGTAGATCTACTGCATATATGAAAAGGCTATTGACATTGTACTTTTTACTTGTACATGTAGTTACATACTACATAGTAATCATCCTAATACTAATACTAGTACTAGTAGTAGTAGTAGTAATAGTATTAATAGGATCGCCTAGCCTCTTCTAATCTTATGCAGTCCATAATTTTGTTAAACAGAAACACCGCAAACTCAAAGTGGATTATTTTTTCTAGGTTACGAGTTATGACACTGCTGTGTTAGTGTTTACGCCTTATTCTCGAAGTTTGAGTGTAGCAACTTTTCCATGTTTAGCAAATTTCATCACATAAAAAATGTATGCAAAAATTTGAAAAAAATATCAAAAATCGCTACTGTAGTACCATAGTATATGAATTTTCATATTTATCTATTAAATAATAAATGATATACAGTGGAATCGCTCTAGTACTAGTAGTCTAGTCTAATCAGGAACCAAATCAGGGAACCTGGCCAATCGGAAAGAAATCCCTCCCCCAGGGAACGCAATTTTTTTGAATTTTTCCCCTCTTTAAATTTCAACAGGAAAAGTGGTTTTTAAAATTAAATGTAAGATTAAGATTCGAAATTTAATTTAATTCCAAATACGATATTCTTAGTTACGTTATTTTTTGTGACAATGGTTAATAACTTTTTTCATGATATTTATACTTATAGTTTGCTCCTAATTTGGGAAGGACCTCTAATCAGTAACTTCTGATGCCGATGGATTGTAAAATCATCCTGATTAGCCAGATTCCCCGGGACCTATGGGTTTTGATTTTCCCTCAGCTTGAGGCACATGTACTATGTATATTGTAATGTACCTAAGCCTTTCTGTGTGGTAAAATTAAAATACAGAATTAAACAAACCAGTCGTCCACACAGGATCAGTTGATCAAAACAAATATGGCATTCATCTGTGACTAGTGAGTGAATGTGATATCACTCACATTGATGGTAGTAGTAGTAGTAGTAGTGGATCGTTAAATAAATCACTATCACTAGTAGTATCAACCTTAAGCAAGAATGACGGTTTAAATTAGAGGGACTTGAGGGGGGCAGTATATTTGAGTGGTTCATTTATGTGTCAAACTGATCTGAAACAACTGTCCCTTTGGATTGAATCAGAATGCATGTGCAAACTGCAATGTTTATGTAGATGAAGGCCGTCTTTACACTAACTAAACTTCAGTACACAGAAATGAATTTTTTTTTTGTAGGTATACAATAATTTCTAACATTTACTTTCATTTCCTATGGTTGTGTCAAGCCTTCATTCAATTTAATTAATGGAAGAAGCAAACACTGACTACTCTAGTACTAGACTACATCGAATGTGTCAAATTCAAGGTCCCACGAGATCCACATCAGTTGACATGAGGGCCATCAATCACTACTCATACTAGTCATACAAATACAATGATAAAAAATCTGACTTTTATAACTTTCTTTTGTAACTTAAATTTAGAAACCTGCAAATACAGTATTCAAATTCAAACTGTCTCTTCTTTGCCTCTCGGATTAATACTATGTCTCCTTTGTTCAATACGCTGTGTAATAGTAATAATAGTACTTCAAAATTGAATATGAAGGCTTAACACTATAACAGGTAGAACAAAGACAGTTTCGGCAGTCACACAGTAACGATACAAGAATGATTTAGTATTTAGTGGCCATGAGTGGCACAAAATGACCCATCATGAGTAACATACCCCAATAGAAACCAAATGTATAAGAAAGTGAAAAAGAAAAGTGGTGGGGGGGGGTAAAGCCGCTAATGAACAGACACAGACAGGGAATATCTCCAAATAGTGCACTTTTACCTCATCCCTAGTATTAGTACAACTAAACAGTGGGTCCTTTCTACTTAGTAAATACTGTTTCTTCTGACATTCGTCATTTCTGCCATTCAAATAGCAAATGTCCAAAAGTAAAAATTTTCTTCGTTTGATGGGAAAATGTCGGAAATGGCAAATTCGACAAATGATAAGTGTCGACATTCCACCTAAATAAAAGCGGAGAAATGGAAGGTCTAAAGATGAAATATAAGTGAAAGAAGTAAAGGAAAGAAATAGGACCTTCCACTACTTCCAGCAGCGCCAGCCAACTGAAATCTCAGGGTGAATCAAGATTAAGAGGAAACGGTAAGGTGAATGAATGAAGAAGTAAAACCTACTAGCAGCCCCCACTGATTAGTTTAATTGGAAATTCTCAGTCTAAAATTTGAAGTGAGAGAGGGAAAGGATAAATTAAAGTAAAGAAGAACCTACAAGCAGCACCCGCCAACCGACCCATTTAATGCCAGGTCTAATTAGTATCCCAAAACAATTATAGCTCAAGACAAAAAAAATAACAAAATAAAACTGAATGAGAATGTCACAGGATTTATTTGATTCCAATAAATATATATTTCAAAACATATTCAGGATTCATGTCCACTTGAGATTCTTAGAAGCTACATTAGTCCCGGGAGAAGCTGCCAACATCTGTGGGGCAAAGGAAGAAGAAACATTAATTAGTGATACAAAACCCACAAAAAATACATCTCAACTTTCAAAAGAAACCCACAACCATGGTGATCGTGTTAGATCATACAAAAAAAATGAGCCCCATCGTCAAGATGAACCCACGACCTTGTGGTTGAAAGGCAGACACCTTGCCTCTGGACTATTAAGTCCCCGTTTTAGGAAAATTGAAGCAAGAATTGATACAAATACTAACCATGGATAGTTGTCAAAGAGGCTGGCTTAGACTCATCAGAAATAAATGGAACGGTGAAGGTTTGTAATCAATGAACAGTCATGTGGTAGAATCATTATTCATCATATGAGTCACCATCTCCGAAATTTTTAAAAGAGATGATCCTGATTAACCCTTTCCTGTATACTGCGACTGTAGGCGACATCAGCCTTGATGCCTAAAGCGCACCTATCTTACTGTCTGATTATCAAGGCAAACAGGGTCGGCAAAGGGATGTTTTCTTTAAACTCTTAAAACATGTGCACTCTCAAATTGGTGGTAGGTCTATACTATAGCCTGGGTGCAACCATTCCAAATCATTCTTAGGTTTCCTTTCAAATCTCTCAGAAATATACATGTCTGTCTGCCCTGTTTGCTTTGATAACCAGACTACTTTGCACTATTACAAAATTGATCAGTAAGCTTGTTTCTTTGATTTCATTGTAATTGTCCACTCCTACCAATGTGGCGATGATCTAAGTGTGAATTAAGAGGAAACGTCAAAATGAAAGTAGATATTGCAAAAAGTAGGACCTACCAGCAGTGCCCATTAACCGCCCACTAGGTTCCCTCAGGACAAGTTCTAAAAATATGTAAAAACTAACAACTTAAAATATATGTAAAAACTACCAACTAATCATTTGGGGTGGGGATTCAAATGACTGTAGTATCAGATAGGGCGAAAATACTTTCTCATCAACTGCAAAGAGTCTAAAACTGAATTTCAATCATCACGTACAACAGTCATTGGGTAATGTATGGCAAGGGCCCATGTTCTTTATGAAAAATTCGGGAAAATGTTTTTTTTAATATATTGATAATTGGTAGTGGCATGTTTAAAATCTACTTTATCCAAACAGAAAAATCTACCAATTAAACTTTGAAAGTGTCACAATTAAACCCATGGTAATTAACACTTGCCACTAACCTAGACCAGAACAGTAATGCCATATCCATATCTGTATCTTCCATGGCAGGAATCAAATGTACCATCACAGGTTTTGTTTCAACAGTTTGCACCCCCTCCCATCAAACACTGCGACTGACCCATCAGAAAAATAACCCTGTACAGGATGTAGCCTAATTCTTGTTTCCACGGCAAAATGAAATGTGATACAACAAAAAACAGCCCTACCAGTTACTATTGCCCTGTGACCACAATTTTGTGCCGCTGAAAATGGGGCATTTGCTGCCTTTGACAGAATGTTCGCTTTTTCAATTATCGACTTGCTGATAGAGAAAATAGTTTAAAGACCATTCTTACCTTTAATGTTACAGCTATTGGGGCTGAAGCCGTCAAGACAGAAATCTAGCCCTGATCCTGAAAAGATCCTGAGAACAATTCAGAAGAAATGTATAAGCCATCTGGAATAGACTGACTGAAATCTAACCGTACTCGATAAAACAAACACTACGAGACCAAGCTTCAGGCGGGGGCATTTGCTGTCTCTCACAAAGGATCAGCTTTTTGCAATCATCATCGACTTGGGTCATAATAAACCAATCTGTGATGGGTATTTTACTTTAAGACCTGTCTTACACTAGAATAGTTCGTTTAATTGAAAATGAAATAAACCCATATAAAGAAATGACTCAAGAATAAACAGAAAAACTGCATGCTTTCAGTCAACATTTCAACAGTGAAGAAGGAAAAAAACATTTGAAATTCAAAATCCCCTAGGACCCAAAAATTAATCAATTTTGAGATCCAAATCTCAAGCAGAACCTTTGGTTTTATCTAATTTGATACAGGTAAAAAGAGAAGACAGGAACTCACATCATGTCACATGCTCCTCATTGTCCAGTCTGTTGAGCCAAGTCCTGAAAACAATGAAAAGGACATTAGCAAGAGAATCCAAAACATGAACAATTCTCACTGCTTAATATGACCTTGTACTTTCATGACCTTCAGAATTATTATCGAGATATCAACAAGAGCAATTCAGGTGAACTATGCCGTTGATATCATCATTGGTACATATGAAGTAAAGGCTCCAGTCAAAAAATACACATCACAATCAACGTAGAACAAAGGGGAAGTTTAGCAATCACAACCAACGAGAGAACAGCAAATATTTCACAACTAAACAAGACACTTAAAGTGTTCACGCAATTTTTTAATGCAAACTGCTTTTCTAGTACGTCCAAAGCTACAATAAAATATATTCAATGACTTAACATTCCAGTAATTGGAGCAAGATTTGTTTCATTGAAACATCATGATAAAAGACAAGTGAGCTACACACCCCACCGACAACCAACATTTGGACTAAGAACCACAGCATGTATAAATTTCAACTTACTACATTGGGACAAAAACTTTACCTCTCAACACCAATTGAAATAGATCATAATGTAAAAAAAATAATGATAAAATTGTCTGCAACTCCTAACAGTGTCAGGAGCTCTGGCCTATATACTTCCGTCTTGTAATGTTCAATAAATTAACTAATGCTAATTTAATTCTATCATGGCGTGCTCTCTAATGAATAAGCTATAGCAAAAGGATTAGGAACATTCCCCAACAAACATGAGCACAAATTTGACAAAAATAAAAAACACAAACCATGGCTTTCTTCAGATTGGATAAATAATCATGAGTAATTCATTTGTCCCTATCTAAGCATCATCACAAGAAAGCCATGATTATTTGGCCTAACAAAAAACAAGAGGTATCAAATAAATATTGACTGAAAGACTTACATTGAGAACTTTCATTGACTGAAGCTGTCAGATAGGGCCACAATCACTTTCCCGCATCTGGGGAAAAAAATTTGCAAAAAAATAAGTATTACAGTGAATCCAAACCAAATTCTTGCATATTGTACACCTTTTCACACGTGCCTCAGAGATTAATCATCATCAAGCTGATCAGGAGAGAGTTCGTTCTCATCACTGACACTTGACATGTTAACTGCACAAACAAAAACAAAGGAATACACAGAATATAGGAACCAACCAAATATTTTTAACAAGAAATGTAAACAAATGCTTAGACTAGGCTATGGAAAAGTTTGAAAGGCTTTTCTTGTACTTATCAGTCTACAATTTTTTTAAGTAATTATCCGAATCGTTAGTATTCACAATAAAGAAAAATGGCCTTGCCTAACAAACGTTGACCACAAATTGATGAAATGATTGATTCGGCCCAAAAAATTTCATATAATTCTTATAATTTCCTGGCAGATACATTTTCGTATTCCCAGACGCACAAGAAATGCCCATGACAAAAAATGTTGCATAAGCATGTACCACACCAAAATGCCATTTATCTTTGAATAATGTGTTTTGGGTGTTACATCTTTCAACGATTTGATCATATCCATAACTACGGTGATCTCTGGGTTCTTGGAAAGAATTTTAATTTTTCGCAGACTCCCTTGTCAACAGCCAAGAAATCTTTAACAGCAGTGTGTTGTGATCTACACACGACGTTTAATCGTCAGTCTCTAAAGGGGATGAGGTGTTGATCCATATACATGGACCAGCGAGGTATATTTTGCTATAACAAATCTTATATAATAATAAAAATAGACTATTTCATGAGCAAAAACAGGCTGAGCGAATCTCAGAAAACGACAAATGACTGCAAAAATTGTTACGGCTTACCTATAAAAATTTATGGTGATGAGATATCGGAGAACAAAAAGGAAAAAATGTAATAAAACGTGATACCGAAACAATTCTAAAACTACACGTATTAACAAAATGGCTCTGCTCAGACATCCAAGGAAGGATTAAGGACATCTTGAGAACTTTCGTTCTTCTGTTGAAACCGCGAATGATTTGAGTGGAAAATTCATCATCACAGAGCTCATGGCTTTTTGTTTAATTAAAATTGACCCCGTCAACCATCTCAGGGTGAATTTAGAGGAAACAGCAAGATGAAAGATAGAAAAAAGAAGGAAAGGAAAGAACTAAGAGCTACCAGCAGCACTCGCCAACAATGGCAAGCAGTTTGTAATTGCAATTACCATGACTTTTTATTTTTACTTTTAACAAAATTCTGTTCAAATTAAATATTGAAAGCAAACACCAGATACATTTCTGCAGTACTAATACATTTATCAAGAATTAAATCAACATTTACCTTGGCAGAACAGTAATGTGATGAAAGACGCCACATGAGGGAATAAATTTTCAAGACGATTTCAAACAATAGCATAATATTACAAGATTCACAACACAAAGATGTAAATCATGATATTTTTTCTTTTCTAAAAGCATTTCATAACATTTTCAAAATCTGTCTGTTCAAAACTTACCCGGGAGTCTATTTTACTTCCGTCCATCCAGCAGAAATATAAGCTGCCAATAAAAAAGAAAACCAGTTGGCCTAGGAAGTGACAGTGCCATGCAAAATCGAAACATGTGTACTTAAAATAAGAATGACTCTGCTCAGACATCCAAGGAAGGATTAAAGACATCTTGAGAACTTTCGTTCTTCTGTTGAAACCGCGAATGATTTGAGTGGAAGATTCATCATCACAGAGCCAATCAATAGAATTATAGACAGTTTTTATTATGAGTATTGACTTGTACATCAGATAGACAAAACAGACAAGAAATAACTGGTAGCAATTGCTAGAAGAAAAAGATTTGTATACATGTAAATATATTCCAAAACTAGAGATGTAAGATATATAAGTATATGCGTACCATACCATAATAAACAATCCTATTACATAACTCCAATATATTCTTTTTTTAAATTAAATTCTTACGTTCACCTCAAAATTATAGTCGTTTCATAAGATGAATATCAAATTCAGTTGCCAATTGTCCTGTCTAAAACAATAATTGTAAATAAATTAACTTTCCATTTTACGCTTACCACCAGCTTCACTTTAATTTTGTCAGTGGAACAATATAACTTGAGTGGACAAACTAATGTTACGCAGTGTGTAACTGCATATTTAACTTACCAGTAGAGTCGACAAGGTGTAATGTTTTGTTTCACGCAGGATTCAAAGCTGTATAAAATAAAAACCAAAGGATTTAAAGTATGGAACATGAAGGGGGAAACGCCAAGAAAGTACATATCATAAAAAAGCTCTGCTCAGACATCCAAGGAAGGATTAAGGACATCTTGAGAACTTTTGTTCTTCTGTTGAAACCGCGAATGATTTGAGTGGAAAATTCATCATCACAGAGCAAACAAATTGTAATTCAATAATGTATCAAAAGAAAAAATGATCATACAAAAAAATTAATGGACAATTTTTTTACCATTCGCAGCGTTTCCCTTTCAAACCAAATCAAATGCAACAGACATTAAAATTCAACCCATCCACCATAAGCCCTGATTAAGAGGAAACAGCAAGATGTAAGATAAATGAAAGAGGAAAAAAGGACTTGCGCAACACCTGTCAAACACCCACAAATAAACTAAATATAAACATGGGCTATGACCTGAACATAAAATCTATATGCTTATTCAAGTTATTGACACCTGTTGAGATTAATCAAATTAATTTTAAAAATTTTAAAGGAGCAAAAGTATGTTGAAAACTACCCAATATTTATCATACAACGGTCAGAACAAGATAAGACCTAAAAATAGAAGAGGGTAGAAACAGGCTTGCTAGCACCAAAGTCATGGGAAGCTCGATGGAACTTGCAAAGTATGCATGTACCGTATCATGGTTGATTTCAGTTTTAGTCCTATTCAGCAAGACAATGGTAGAATCAGACGATCAATTCTTCACTATAATCAGAGAGATTCCCGATATGTGTGTTCATCATCATGTTCAATCCATGTCATTGCAATTTACCATATGCAGTGAAGTCAGTGCGAAGTAAGAAATTTCCTTCATTCATTGTGGGCTTGAGGTGAATAGAGGAAACCACAAAATGAAAGATGAATAAAAGGAAGAAAGTAAGATCTGCCAGCAATGTCCACAAACCCATGGGTGCCAGTGGTCCAAGCTCAAAAATGCAACAGCCTGGCATAATTTCCCAAAATCCAGCGTCTCGTATAAGCACAGGAGGATGAAATAGCAAGACAGGATAATCCGTGCATGGCTCAAAACACAAGAAGCAATGAATTTCAAATCCGACACGGGCTGTTTTTGTGAAAAGGCCTAAAGAGACTCGTAGTAGTATCGATACCAAGAACAGAAGTGAAAGCAACCTCCGAACTCTTTCTAGGGTTTTTGCCTTTGTCATCATACCCAGTGCATTTTTCCGGCAAGAGCAGGCAAGCAAACCACCCAGTGAATAGAAAAAGAACCAACTGCCCGATAAAATAAAGACATTAAAAGAACGAATCAGATTCTACTGCTACGATTATGTGAAATTTGAAATAAGTCAGTGGTACAAGTGGGTCTACACACAAAAGCTACCAATATTGAATGAATAGATGTCAGCTTGAATTTCATGTGTCTTGAATAAAAAATTTAAGACATGTTGGTGGCAAGCAATAATTCTCTATGCTGTTTTTGACACAGCTATCTACAAAGAGTAGATCCTGTAACACAAAACAGCAATCGCAAATTTATACACCATCTTTTCATAACTTACCTGCTAGAAAACTTGTATTTCTTGCACCGTGAAGTGTAGGATGTCCTGTGAAAGTAAAATAAATGCTACAATAAATATTGTGTACCATAAATGAAGCACCCGCTTTAACGTAAATCTCAAAAACAGGTTTTTACGAACTACGGCTCTGCTCAGACATCCAAGGAAGGATTAAGGACATCTTGAGAACTTTCGTTCTTCTGTTGAAACCGCGAATGATTTGAGTGGAAGATTCATCATCACAGAGCCTATATGAGTATGAAGAGAACTAGATCTAGATAATGAAACATAAATTCAAAAAATTTGCTTTATACATCATTGATCACAATTCTTTTTCGCAAATCTTAGCATAGAATAAATCTACATGACTTAAAAATCACAAAATATTAGTTTCAAAAATAGCAACTTAACGATCTTTTCATCGAATGTCATCTAGAATTATTAGATTAATGAAGATCCAATGAGCTTTCCTGTGCTATCTTTCTCCAAGCTCCGTCTATAAATAGTTTAAACCATGTTGACACGCTTGTTTAGGGATCAAATATCTATGAAAGCAAATGTAGTGCCTTCCCTTTACAATCGCACGAAGTGTGTTAATGAGAACGGTGTGGTTATTTCTCACTATAAACTTCTTTTCTCATTCAAAATGTCTGAATAACTGAACCCAGTTATTCGATTGTTGACAAATTTGACTGGAGAACGGTTGTTTGGTGATTTGGAATTAGACTGAATAACTGAACCACTTAAGTCCACTATCAATATGTGAAGCATAATAAGACTTTTGGTTTTGTAGTTTGCAAAAAGAGCAAAATACAATTTTAGTGGCAGAAAAAGAATTCTTTACAAAGTAAACATTGTGAAGCCCAGGTTCGGCACAAAATGCAGGAGAATAAGAGAAAGATGTGAGTAAGAAAGATTTAAAAGATAGGAGAGAAAAGCTGACATTTTAGATGCAATTATTTCAGATGGTGGATTGTGTAAGACTAGAGAAGATTTGGATAACTTAAGGAAAAATGGCACCGTAAAGTTTATTTTTGGATGAAAAAGCTTGTAACAGGGACCATCAATACACTGTATACATGTAGTTGTTGTCTGATGTGGAGTTAGGTGTAATTTTGTCTAAATTTAATATATTCCTTATTCTTTCTTTTCATTTTGCGCTGTATCCGGCTGCGGGCCGACTTTGAGAGACATTTCCTACCGGTCCCTGGGATATACCATACCCAAAGCTGCCATATCGTCTGCAACTGCAACAACTGATCTCACAGGTTTCAGCTGAGTTTCACAACACAAAGATAAGGAAGTTGATTTTCTTACTCTTATTCAGTCTTTTTCTTTTTTCTTACATTATTAAATTGATTTTTGTCCTTTTTTTTTGGATCGTTGAATTGTATTTCTTGATTTATAAGTAAATGATGTATTGATTTTTATGTAAAAACCTAATATTTCTCATTGTTTTGATTTAGTTCCTATATAATTATAACACCATAAATGTAATCAAAGCATAAGATAAAGTTTTTGATGTATCTTACCAAAGATAATGTTTATCCCATGATTTGTTTATTTAGACACTTTATGTCTTGACTCTCAAAGCATAAACATGCAAAATTTGATGCTTACGATGTAATGTAATAAAGCCCAAATTATGCTATGGGAAAACTAACTGTCTGGCACATTAATACCATCTGCAATATATATGGTCTTTCTATTTTATATGTTTATGTACTCCCAAAAATGCCATTTTTTGACAATTTTGGCAAAATACATCTATTCAAGAAAGATAAGTCTTGCTTGTTTTTTTGCTTTTCTATGTGTAGGTCAAAGCAAAGACAGTAGTATTTCTTTGAATCAGACTAATAATTGTAAAATTCTAACTTTACCATTAATTAACATGATGTAAGTAAATTTATTTTTTTTTTAGTCTGGAACAGCTAATCTTAGCATAGTTGAAAAATTGCTGAATGAAATATATACGCATGAGATCAAATATTCAGAGACAACACTGTAACTGAACCCAGTTGTCGGACAATTCTATAGTTGAAAATCAAGTAAGATTGCAAGATTTTATCACATTTTGATTAGATGTAATTGTCTTGACATTATTAAAATTGGTCCTTTTTTTGGATATAAATGATGAATGTATAATATTTCGTTTTACATATTACGCAAATCATGATAATTTTTTTTTAAATAATGTTTATCCCATGATTAAATTGTTTTGAGCCGGTAATGTAATAAAGCGCTATGGGAAAACTATACATTAATATCAATATTATAATTCGGGGTCTCTATTCAAGAACGCAAAAGCAATTTCATTGAAGAAGATATAATTAACATGATCTAGTCATGAAATGCACAGAGACAATTGTCCGAAATAACTGGGTTTTATAATTATTTGTCTTGACATTATTAAACCTTGATATAAGTGAAACGTCTTACCAATGCTGAAAATTGTTCGGGAGAACGGGGTCTCAGCCTAATGAGAAAGCATCACTTTCACAAATGATAAAGCGATAGCGACTACCAGGAAAGCCATAAGCTTAAAATAAATTGTACTAAAGAAGCATAGGCCTAGGTGTTAAGTCCTAAAGATAGGGTCTGCACGTTTCCCAGGCCAACTGCAACAGTACTAACACGCCGTAAATAAAAGGACCGCTTTTCTTAAAACGTAAAATTATTGTTCAAATTCAGATCGTAGCTTCACCCTTTGCATTCGTTTCTTCATGCAAATGGCTGGAGTAACCCCTCACTATAAGAAAACTTCCGGTAATATTGCGAGCTCTACAAGCCTGCTGTGTGAAGACATCTAGATTAGGGCCTATATCATTATATAGAATCTACAAACTGAAACATTATATTAGCCTAAATCTTAGATCTAATTCAACAATAAAAGTAGCAAAACAAAACAGCTATCATTTCACCTTCCTTTGATGTGTAAAAAGAGCAATTTTATGATCAGTGGACTGCAGAAAGAGGAAGAGGAGACTAAATTTAAATATCTCATCTAGAATTAGATGCTAATAAAAATGTATCCAGCTTTGTAGTGATCTGCAATCAAATAAGACTACAGACTGTGGAGTCTGGACTTCGGGTTTTTGTATGCCTGTCCCATCAGTGAATACCATCAATAGACAGAATCACAATACAGCAGAACGGGCAATTATGTTAATCTCGTATCTTCCTATCTGCCGGATCATTGGTAACCCACGTGGTCTTTCAAATCAGCTAGAGACGATTTCTCAATCTCAGCTATTTCATACCGTTAATACAAAAACAAGATTAAATTTGTTGACCATGAAATAAGCAAAATAGACTAGAGATAGAGATAGATCTAGTTCTATCTAGATAGATCCTAGATTTAGTTGGACTGGATGGAAATACCTTGGCGTTGGATAGCCACCACGTGCACACGCGTGACTTGAATTACGAATTTATTCACGATGTGAATTAGATCTGATCTAGATCTATAGCCTCATCTTAGTCGAGATAAGTTAGACAATCATACCTGCATCTTTAGGCCTATCGTTGTTAAAACATTTGTTTCGTGGATATGACGAACAGATCAGTGGATCCAACTTGAAGTTGAATCTTGTTTGTACTCGTGGGCGGTCCATTCCGGGTGCTCCTAGATCTTGCGGCCTCCGTTGGACGAGTCAGGGAATGAAATGAACGAGAAAAGACTTTCTTCCGTCGATTTGCGCCTAATGTTGGCGGAGCATGATTTGAATAATCGATTATCCTAAAGCCACGAGTGCAGGTTGCCTCAGACCCTGAGCTTAGCTCAGACCTCAACCGGTCCACTAGATAGTCTATATATATAATATTAGCCTACATTATGTTGCTGATTGTTCGTGGGGGGGGGGGGGGTCTCTTAGCGCTTTGGAGAAACTTTTTTTTTTTTTTAAAGAAACTTTAAATTCAGCACATTCTTAAAACAATTTTTCTCATGCTTACTTTTGGGAAATTTTTCCTAAAACATGTCTCGTTTGTTTTTGTTCATTCCGGATTTCAGTTCGTATTGAGTATTTTTGTTTTAATGTTCGTGTCATTTTTCATTGAGTTTTTTTTTCTTTTGTTATGTATCTCTGCTTTGAACCGTTAGTTATTTGTTTTATGATACATTCTAGATTGAGTTTGTTCTTTGTTTTGTTTGGGGGTTTTTTGGCAGGGTGGGGGTTATTATTTGTTTCATTGGAATTTTCCCTATCCAGCGTGTTGATGGTGTGACGAAAAGATGAAAAACATAATATCATGTGAAAAAATGAGAGGAAAGACCCACCATCAACAGTCAACTTTGGGGGAGGTGGTAAGAGTGGGACGCCAGAGGACATGTATTATAAGGAAAGAAGATAATGTTTAGCCAGATATAGCGCTTCACTTTAGCCTCTATATAGCTTGCTAGTTATCCTATATGACAACTAACCACAGAATTATGTGCTACTAACTCTCCTCACCCCCGTGTTGGCTCACAAAACCCATCTTCCCGAATACCGTTTGTAATGGTATCGTTTTAAAATATCGACGTTGTCAATCACGTGAACATCGGGAGAAGGGAATGCTGGGAAGTGGAACTGAAGGAAATGAAAAGATAGTAAACGAACAGCGTGGTCCAGCCAAGTCAATGTCGTAGTACTAGTAGTCATAGACCTAGGTCACTAGGCCTATGTGTTGATCTATGAGAAGCCCTTGGGCCTTTTTTGTTATATTTTCTTTTTTTTTGTACCCTTCCTTTCCCTTCTCATTTTTTTATTTGTTTTAAATATAATTAAGCTGCATGAATAATTGTGTTTATAAAATAAATTGCAAATGCATTGCTCTGTATTGGCCTAGCGAAAAAGCGGAAGAAAGGTCGTGCTAAAAAAAAAGGGAAAAGTATATAATTATAAGGGGGCCTAACTTTCTTCCTTTCTTTATCAGTTGTCATTCTACCTTTCGGTGTATAGTTCAGATGATCTTTCTCCAGGATGCCCTGTCCTGGCATTTTCTGATTCCTTCCAAAAAGTTCAATTGTTATGCTTCAGTGCCTCTTTATGTCTTCTTCCCACTTTCTCCGATGTCTGCCTTTTGGTCTTTTACCTTGGGTTTTAGCACGGTATACTGATTTAGCTATTCTATTGTCATTCATTCTGTTTACATGCCCAAACTATCTCAATTGATTTGTTTCTATCTTAGTTTTTATGCCATCTGCTTTGGTTTGATCTCTTAAATGTTGCGTTTCTGATTTTGTCTCTTTTAGTTTCCCCTACTCCTCTTCCTAGATATTTCATTTCAGCTGTCTGTACTCTACTGTATTCTCTACTGTCTAAGGTTCGCTGCAATAGAGGAGAGAAGGAAAATAAACTGTATTGTATACTGCCATTTTGGTTTTTGTTGACAATTCTTGCTTACCTACAAATGCCTTTCCTAGATGGTTATATATTGCACTTGCCTTTTGGAATCTCTGGCTGATTTTTTCTCTTAGTTTTCCCTCTGAGTTATTCATTACTCCTAGGTAATTGTAGCTTTGAACTTGTTCTAAATTCTCCCTGCCCAGTTTAAGATTTTGTGTTTTAGCTTCCCTAGTTACTGGCATTGTTTTGGTTTTATTTGCATTTATTCTCATTCCTCTTTTATTTAGTTCATTGTTCATAATGTTGATATTCGACTGACGGTCACTTTCTGATTTTCCAAACAGATCTAAATCATCGGCAAATGAAAGCATTGATACATTTACTGGTTTGAGCTTCCACATACCCACATTCATTTTCATTTTTCTGGCATATACTTTTCCTGGTACGCTAAATAGTGATATCCCTCTATAGTTTGAGCAGTCCATAGTTGATCCTTTCTTATTTATTGGTACTACCGTTCACTTTTCCCAGTCGTCTGGCACCTGTTTGGACTTCAATGCTTGTTGGCATATTGCATGTAGTAGTTTGTCTGCCTCTCTCCTTTGGTTTTTAATCGTTTCTGGATAAACTTGATCTGCTCCTGGGGCTTTTCCTAATTTCACTTTTCTTATAGCTGTTTTAATTTCTTCCCATTGATATATCTACATCTTCAGCGGTCTCCTCTGGATTAGTTGTTACTCTTACTAATTGATCATTACTCCTTGTTTCATACGTTCTGGGGGGATTATGTAATTGGTGAAAATACTTTCTCCATGTTTCCATGATTTCGCTGTCTTCTTTCATTATTTCTCCTTTGGCGTTCTTAATTTGTCGTATTTGGGCATGCTTTGGTCTTTCTCATACTCTTCATTGCCCCCAGAACAGCTTTTGATTTCCTTGATAGATTTCTTGAAGTCTTTGTCCAAGCTCTTTCCACTGTTCCTGTTTTGCTTTCCTGACTTCCTCTTTGGCGATAGTTCTTTCATTCGCATAATCTATCCTATCCTCTGGTCTCTTTGCAAGTATTTCTTCCAGGCATCCTTCTTTTCTTTGATCTTAGTCTTGACATTCTCATTCCACCATGCTGTTCTTTTTCTATCTCCTTTAATTTTTTCCTACCACAACTGAGGAGTGTTTCTTCATACATTTACCACTTAGTGTTCCGTGGTGGGCTGCAGCCAATCCCCTCCTCACAGTCCCGTTCCTCAATCTGCGGTCGGTTATTCCATTTGTGTTCCTGGCAGTCCTTAAAACTGGTAGCCAGGAATCCTTCCAGTGCTGACAAACAATGTAGCAATCCTGGCCTGCAGTTGTCGCCCTTGGTCTTCCAGTCGTGGGACGACCTGTGGTTGTGTTTGTGGCACGGCTACGGTTCCAACAGCCGATGGATAGTGCCGATATAAGTAATATGAACACGATAAAGTCATCGACACTCGTTCAGTATATTTACCAGCTTCAAGTCGTCCGATCGCCCTCTCTCCTCTCTTACCTCAAACGGTTTTGTCTGATTTCAAAATTTTTGGTCTCTGAATATTATAATCATGGCCTCTGACTGGGGCAACACAAATTCACAGCTCTTGTGATATGACAAGTGAGTATCACTGAGTGATTTGATCTATGTGACTGTGTATTACTCACACGGCCAATGAAAACACTGCACTGCCTAAACAAGGCTGATTGAGTAAGTTCATATCACTCTTGAACCAGAGAAATAAAAATTACTCATCTGTGTTGCTTGTGGTTTTTTACAGGCTCAGAAATTAATATTTCTCTTGCCTCTCAGTCTCAGATATAATGACAAGTTCACTCAGCAAGAGATCAGTTGTAACGAACTTGCAATACTGCTCGATTCTTGCAACACTTTGAAGAAAGACGCAAGCCCCAAGACCCTGTTAAGAAGGCCCTTTATTATATAAACGGCAATCAATTCTTTTAGAAAAAGTACAAAGACGAGCGACAAGGTTATTGAGAAAATTGGAACATGGTGATATATCATATGATGTAAGATTGAAATTTCTTCGACTCCTCTCACGAAAATACAGAAGAAAACGGGGGGGGGGGGGGGATCTTATCTAATTATATAAGATTGTTCATAACATAGATAATATTGATTATAAATCATTTTTCATTATTCTCATGTGAATTTTATTCGGCGAGATAGATTTAAGATTTATATTACAGGAAGTTCTACTTCTGTGCGACATATGTTTTTCATTATACGAGCAGTCAAATTATGGAATAATTTGCTGTTTCAAACAAAAAATGCAAACAGTATTAATTCTGTTTAAAATGCCATTGATGTGGAGCTCTATAATTTAAAATGCCATTGATGTGGAGCTCTATAATTTAAAATATTTGTATGATTAAAGAATGTGCATTGTTCTCATTGATTACTGTATGTTCAATCATTTTTAAAACTCCATGATTATTTCTAGATGTATGGGGCATTTTAAGGTCAAATTACCTATATAGCCTCTGAAAAAATATGATATAACACTCAAATCAGTCTTGCTGGCATCATATACACAGCCACAGTGACACACTCACACACATTCAGTGCGAGGTCACCTCTCTTGCTTTGAATAAGCCTGTATCATAGTGCATGGGTTCTTTCGGCGAACTGAATTGTGTTATAGGGTGTTGCATCATTGCGATCAGATTCGAATATCGTAGGGTGTTGCATTCATGCGAACTGAATTTTGGCTTGATAGGTTTTTGCTCCCATTCCCATTCCCAACAACACTCATGTGACCTGCTCTCTGTGACGTCACTGCTCGCAAGATACAAATCAGTTTGCAAAACACAAATCGCAGAAGTCTTGCATCTTGCAATACTCTGAAAGAGTAAGTTCGGTACAGATAGACCGGCCAACACCGATTGAGCCCATACGGGTTAAGTGTGGGATTGTTCACCTAATTATTTGAAAGAGCTTATCACCAAAAAGTGCCACGTTCGACAACTGCACTCATCATCTGATGATGCCACTCTTGAAATCCATCAAATCATAATGGTGAGCGGCTTTGAAAATGCTGCACCTATTGTCTGGAACAATCTTCCTGAGAGAGATCAGAGAGAAGGGAAGTATAGAATCCTTTAAATCTACCCAGATCATTTGTTTTTCAATGCCTATAAATTATAAATGATTTTATCTTAGATTTTTATACGATTAAGTACATGTATGTCATTGTTATGGCTATTTATCCCTCTACCAGATTCTTAATCGTACATCTATTAATTTTATGGTTTAACTTTGAATTATCACTGATGCTAATGAAATAAACATAATGTAAACATATGCATGCATGAAATGCTTGACTGTCTGTATGAAAGCGCTTGGAATGGATTCTAAATCGATTGTTAGCGCCATATGAATGAACATGTACTTATTATTTATCATTATTCTTTACTCCATACATGTGTCCTTGATCCCACCCCGATCCTCCTTTTCCTTGCCCCCCCCCTGGCCTGTGCTGTGTTGACCCATGAGAGCTCATTCCGGTTTCTGTAAAGCTTAAATGGAGAGAGAAAATGTGTGTATGTGTGTGAGAGAGAGAGAGAGAGAGTGTGTGTGTAGCGTGTGTGTGAGAGAGAGAAAGAGAAAGAGAGAGAGAGAGAAAGAGAGAGAGAGAGTGTGTGTGTGTGTGTGGGTAGTGTGTTTGTGTGTGTGAGTACTGTGAGAGAGAGAGAGAGAGAGAGTGTGTGTGTGTGTGTGTGTGTGTGTGTGTGTGTGAGAGAGAGAGAGAGAGAGAGAGAGAGAGAGAGAGAGAGAGAGAGAGAGAGAGAGAGAGAGAGAGAGAGAGAGAGAGAGAGAGAGAGAGAACCCATGGTCTGAAGTCCGATTATCTATCGATACTATCATGCACCTCAAGCTGGTCTCGTCATCCATATTGGTTAAGACGTGCTGACAGAAAGCTGGAGGGGGGGGCTGAAAGTCATTAATTTTCTGTTAACTAACTATAACTGCGAAATTACAAAGCCAATAACAAAATACGGTAGAATCTAACTGTATTGCTGAATAGCCTGAAGTTGTAAAATTATTTCCTCCATTTCATCAAATTATTGCGATTATGATACTTACTTGCTTATTCTAGTGGTGCTTGGGCAGCACATAAGGCCGACTGTGAGTATGAATATGATAGGTCTATATGAAATGTAATATAATTGTATTATTATTTACTGATAATGTTGTGAATTTTGTTGTTGTTGCTGTACATATTAAATTTTACTCTCAGCGCCCTAGAGTAGTTAGAGCATTTAGATGGATTTGTGCGCTTTATAAAAATTAATGAATTATTACTTTTTTTGTATTATCACTTTGTCATTGGAAGACTGTGCCGATACAATTACACTTTAAGTCGATGATGATACCATGGACGGTATCTGCTCAATAAAGCTTCGTTCTCATGGTGTTGTGTGTTGTTTTTCTTTGCTAGTCTTTATAACATGGTTATACAGTATTATAAACCTCCAAAGGACAACACGATTGGATATTTGTTTGTTATTTCGGTTTTGGGTTATTATTGTTATTTTTGTTGAGTTTGGGGATTATTGTTTTGTTTCTTTCTTTTTTTTGGTCTGCTTTTTTGGGGGTATTTTGTTGTTTTTATTTTGTTGCGTATTTTTGTGTTAACAAAAAAGTTAATTGAAATTCTCAGAAAATATTACATAGACATGAATACAAAATAGAAAAATAGAGATAGTCTTATCTAAAACTCAGAAAATGAAAAGTGTTGTAAGTAAACAAGACGAATTAGAAAAGACAAAGGAAATGAAATAAAGCAAAAGCTCAAAAACTAAAAGAAAGGACTAGCGAGAATAAAACAAAAACAAAATAATACCAAATCAACAGGCGAAATATGACAAGAAGTGACAACTCCACTACGTGTTTTTTCTGTCTTTATTAGTGGAGTTGTCACTTATTGTCATATTTCGCCTTTGACTTCACTCCACTGTGGCTCCTTCGTATTACCAAAACAGTAATTTTTAAACGTATTGCATAATGTTTCTTAACATATTTTATGTTGTTTATAATTATTAGGTGGCGTCAGTGGCTTAGCGGTTAGGCTGCCGGACTGGGGATCATGAAGTCCCGGATTCCGAATCCTAAAAGCCAGGTCCAATGTTGTGTTTCTTGGAAAATACACTTACCATGCATTTTCCCCACTCTACCCCAAGTACAAATGGGTGCAAGCACTAGCTTGTGAGTAAAAACCTGGATCAGGCTAGCTCACTGAAGGCCAGGAGGTGATTATTATCACCTGTTTCGCTTCACGCTATTAGAACCGGGATAAGCTCCGGCTCTATGGACGATATCGGCCTTGAAGGAACTTTCCTCATAATTAGGAGGCCTAAAATACATGTTTAAACTTTTAAGGTAAATGCCTGTAAGTGGTTCAATCCGAACTCACATGTCTGATTTTTTTAAATAGCTCAGTGAGTATATCTAATATACATGTACATTGTATTGGCCTACATGTATTATTATATCTGACAGTTTAGCCCTGTCGACTTTCTCTTTGTACAAATAACAAAGTGTTTCAGTCGATCACCAGCTGTGTGTGACACTCGACAGCGAAGTAAGCAAGAGTATGGAGCTCGTGTTATTTAAACAACGTTATTAATCAAAGAACTTAAAGCAAATACAAATACCATGTATTTATCAGGAAGTGTCACGTGGCTTCGTTGAAAGCAAATGTCTCCTTCAAATTATAAATGAATATCTTGCAAATTGTTATGCACCACCCCATATCCTCGAAACACACATTATGTTTCCCGTCCTAACAACATAGGCGTATAATACACAAATCTATTCGGTCTGCTTCTCACGGCTGAGACGAGACTATCGACAATCGATACATTGTGTTTTGAGTATAAAATGCCGTCCAATTAATCTGTGTACTGTGTTCACGACAATGTAATAAAATCAAAGAGCAGCGAGCAGGTGTTTTAAATGATAGGCCTGGCTCTCTGCATTCACTGCCTCCGTGTTCAATAAATAAAGTGATGGCAAATCAATAAGACTTAATTACAACAATTGAAGGAAAGGGAGATAAGTAATTAACAGGACAAGACGGTGACGTTTTCCCCGGTCGCGCGCCCTTCATCAGCCAACGTGAGAACAGGAGGCAGATACGTGTAAAGGATATGGGCAGAGAGTTGACACAGGAAGAAGATGACTGTTTGTTTGTTTGTTTAATGGAAATGTCCCCTGTCCGTTATATGTGGTGATCTCAGGGTGAATAAGGAAACAGCAAGATGAAAGACAAGGGATATAAAGTGAATGGAAAGAAGTATGACCTACAAATAGTGCCCGCCCGAAGAAGAGGAGGAGGAGGAGGAAGACAACAACACAAAAACAGCAATATAATAATCCCTACCAAAAAATGGACGGCAAGAGACTGATGAAAAAAAAACTCTCTCTCTCTCTCTCACCCTTCACACACAGTCATATTCTACTTTAATGAACCTTGTTCTTTTGACTTTGAAATTTTGTTTCTTAAACTTAAAACAATCAACCATCGTTTAGCGTGAGATAATTATCTATCATGTACACATTTAAGATTTATTTTTGTTGTTCTGTCTATCCTCTGCCCATAAACCTTTTCTGTAGCTCGCTGTTGACGATTGTGCCACCCAAAAAATTCAGTGTTTTTTTGGTTCTATCTAGGTCACTGTCCGCTTATACATGTAGTTGAAAATTTTCTTCTTTGGATTAAGTATTGTTTATGACTATCATCTATTCATCTTTCATCGCTTTCCTTTTGTTGCCATAAGTGCAGTCTCCTCCCCTTTGATCCTGAGCTTTGTTTTTATTTTGTCTCGTGACTTCTTGTTTTTTTAATTTGAGTGCGCGTTTTGTATGATGGGTTTATTTCCTTAGTTTATTTCCCTTAAGTTTCGTTTTCTCACTCATTCAGCACCCAACATTTCCTAATTGTTAAAGTTTACCACCCCCTATTTTGTCATTCTGCTTGTGAATGTAAAAGATCCTCCCAATGAGTAGGCCCTACGTGTATTTATTATACAATGTACCGCTAACACACCCATTATATCCTCCCTTGTTCTCCGAATGTAGTCTTACGTTAACCCTTGACCTCTTCAAATCCAGCACGAAAGGAAAAGGAGAATTGTGACGTGTCTCTTCGGGAAGGTTTGGGATTCCGCTTACTCTGTCCAATCAGCATGCGACGTTATGATGACGGCAACCAATCAATGCTCGACACGCTCGGATCGCTAATTATAGATAACCGTGGTCGTCACACATTTCCTCAGTATTCTTACCACTGAAGTCCAACGAGAAGTACGTTAAGAGTAAGACAAACCTGACCGTGAGAGACACATTCATCAAGAATAATTAAGATTCTTTTAGCTGGTGAGTATGGGATATGAAAACTTTGCATGCTTAAGAATGGAATACACAAGAATATAAATTGTTTTGCTTCCGTGATTGATCTAGAAATCTATTCAGACCCCCAGACGTAGATCTAGCAGCCATGTGTCTGATGATTGTGCCTACCGGCGACCGGCATCGCTGTCAGCCCAGCTGAGGTTTTATCATGATCGAGGTCTAGTTGGAGAATAGTACAATAGTAATAGATCGAGGATAGCTGATTACATATTGAAAAAAGAGAGTCTTCTTGCATTGTCGTTCCTTACAGTTTCAAGATAGATAAGACTAGATTAATGAGGTTCTTTTGAGATCTTGAAATCTAGGTGAATAAACTCATTTTTCTTATTATTAAAGGCAGTAATGGTAGCTGTCATACTGTTACATGACTTATAATTTCATCACATTAGTATTATTAGGTTAAAAGCAGTACATATTTAGCCATAGATCTAGAGTATAGTTTATTTAGATCTTGAAAGTAAATAAAGAACAGGGTACAGCTTCTGCCCGAAAACCCTGTATTGAAATGAACAGCCCAGCCAAAAACAGTGGATGAAATGACACAGGCTACTAATTTATATTATATATAAATTCCTAAATTTAGATCTAGCTCTAGATCTAGGCTTTTGCTCATTCTTTTTTCATTCATGAGCAGTTATTCCTCGAAAAGTAATTAAAAGGATTCGACTGAAAATCCAGGTCTGGTAGATTGAAAACTGCAACAAACTGAAAAGGGGTGTGGCCGTCCCTAACCAAACTTAGATCTAGAGTGGTCTGACATCAAAGCGGCTCTAATGTCAAAATGGCTGATCGCCTATTATCTGTTCAAAATACTGTTTATTTCAATTGAAGCCCCCATTTCACAAAAAATCAGCTGTTTTTTTGTTTGTTTGTTCCACAAAATAGATCTAGATTATATTGAGAGTCTGTTATGATCATATTTTCTTACCACTTCGAATATAGATTAAGTAAGTTGAAAAGTAATTTGTCTTTTGCTAATAGCATTTTACATGTCTAAAGTGGGCTGCGTGAATGGATTTATATTGTACAATACATAAATACTTATTCTAAACTATTGTTTGATGTCAATTGTCATGCAATAGATTTTTATATTAACCCTAGTAGCGATCCCCATTTTACGGGAAGCGACCTCCTGAATGTGGGGTTGCCACAGCCGCATGAGTGGAAAAATTAGCGTGTGGCAAAGGGAAAAGCCAAGATTTTGCCTAGGTAAGAAATGGGCTGTATAACTGTGATAAGTGATACATTTTCTGAAAGCTGACAACATGAGGCATTAATATTTTTATATTAGACATAAATTTATTTCAACGATTATTTGTCTTTAGACCAAGAAGGAAAATTGGGGATTTCTTCCTCTGATAACTATCTCAACATCTAGGTCATTATGATTCGTCGATTCATTCATAAATGACATTTAACTAGGGCCACTGTTGTCAGTTTACATCACCAACTGTCTAACAACACTCAGATCAATGATCTTTATTGTGTTGACAAACAATGAAACGCTAAACAAAAGGGGGTGATTACACAGTGAGCACTACTCAATAAATTGCATCACTTAAATATTGATAACAAGGCCTCTAGGGACGCTATGAGTTTAAAATAAACGAGGTTTTCATTGGCTGTTACTTCGCTATATACTTCAGCATTTACTACGTCATTTTACCTTAAAAGGACAATGGAATTTTTTCATTAAAGGTCAGGATCTATGCCCTTTATATAGGGCCGTGGCTCTTCCCGGTCAAATGATGGCATGCCCTTTATATAGGGCTGTGGCCTTTAGAGGGTTAAGATTGGTGTCATGTTATATTGCTAAACATGTATGACAAACTAGCATGCGTCAGCGTTGATGAAACTCAGTGTCATGCTGCTCTTACCTGTTTGTTTAAAAAGAAATAATTCTTCTTCAGATTTGATCAACAATACACAAGATGAAGAGGCTGTTTACAGCTAGTCTGTTTTTGGCGCTGTTTGTTAGCACGTGTTGGGTGGTTCAAGCCAAAGAAGATGAAGAAGAGAGCGATGACAAGAAGAAGGAGGTGGGCACCGTGATTGGCATTGATCTGGGAACAACATATTCATGGTGAGAGCTCTTTCATTTTCTTGCATCTTAAGGCTTCCTTTTTTTTTTCTTTCTTACTGTCAATTAAAAGTCTTGGTGGGTTTAGCACAACAGTACTATACAAAATGAAAATACATGTCGACACCTCAGTTTACAATAATTGTTCTGGCAAGGTTTCACTAAATTTAGCCACTATTCGTCTAAGAAGAATGTTCTATTTCCTTTTATGTACTATACTTGAATGATATTCAAAATACAAAAATGAGCGTTTTTCAAATTTTGCATTTGTTTTGCTCTAGAATGTTCAAAACTTTCAATTTGTCAAATTGAAATTTATGGGCATTCAACAATTGTAATCTGAAGTGATGATGTCTGCCCTTTTATAGCCACATATGACAATATTTCTTAACAAAAAATTCATTAAAAGAAAATTACTTGTTTTTTAGAGGGATGATGGCAATATATGGGACATGTTGTAATGCATTATGATTTTTTTTCTTTCCAGTGTTGGCGTTTTCAAGAATGGGCGTGTTGACATCATTGCTAATGACCAAGGTAATCGTATCACACCTTCCTATGTTGCCTTCACCGCTGAAGGTGAAAGATTAATTGGAGATGCTGCCAAAAACCAGTTGACCTCAACCCAGAGAACACAGTTTTTGATGTAAAGAGATTGATCGGAAGGAACTTTGATGACAAATCTGTGCAGGCAGATATCAAGTTATATCCCTTCAAGGTTTGTCAACAATTTTTCATACACTGAATTTACTAGTACTTATTTTTCCAGGCATGTAACCAGCATTGACTATAGGTTTTATTGACGTAAGGCAGTAAATTTACAAAATCCACAATATCCTATCTTTAGATGTTACTATTTAGGTTTTGAATTGTCACAAAGCTTGTGTAACTATCTGACATAATTATCATGCAAGAATGGACAATAAAGAAATATTATTTTATTTTATTATATCTCATAAAAGTGATTTGAAATTTTTACAACAAAAGAAAGTATACATTTTTTGCTTGTGACATAAAAAAGATCCGTAAAACTTTATTATTAAATTAATTGTGTGTATGTCAAAATATGAGGTCTGGGAAAAAATGTCCTGTTTTCATATATTGGAACCACTGCCTTTTTATTTGACCAGGTGATCAACAGGAGCAACAAGCCCCACATTGTAGTAACCACCAGTGAGGAGAGAAAACATTTGCTCCAGAAGAAATCTCAGCCATGGTGTTGGGTAAAATGAGAGATATTGCTGAGGAGTACCTCGGTAAAAAGATCACCAATGCTGTTGTCACAGTCCCCGCTTACTTCAACGATGCTCAGAGACAGGCTACCAAGGATGCCGGCACCATTGCTGGTCTCAATGTCATGAGAATCATCAACGAGCCGTAAGTTTATCACTCATTTTCAGCAATGGCAGTCTTGCCGTCGTTAGTGCAAATGTGAACTTAAGAGTTTCATAGATTGAAGCAAGGACCGCAGCAAAATACAAAGAGGAATGAAGACAATCTGGTGAGGCACAAAGCAGATAGATGAAATGGGAATTTAGGTCTTAATTAAAATGAAACAGATTTTTTTTTTTTAAATAGTTTATTTTAACAGTGTCTTGGTAATCTTTCTATGTATTTTTGCAATCAACTTCTCCGAGTTCAATGGGGGTTGTTTTGTTTTTCCATAGAAAGTATGTTTGATTCAAATGGTCTATTATAAAATTGCTTTATGTTTCATACAGAACAAGCTGCCGCCATTGCTTATGGTTTGGACAAGAAAGATGGAGAGAAGAACATTTTGGTCTTTGATTTGGGTGGTGGAACTTTCGATGTCTCTCTTCTGACAATTGACAATGGTGTCTTTGAAGTCGTGTCTACCAATGGTGATACTCACTTGGGTAAGTCCAGTGTCTCACTTGCTTTCTGAGCTATTTTGCTTTTCACTTACAGTACTTGCAAGATCCTCAATTTTACTCTCATACCTAATTTATTTGTATCACATCTTTAAATTAAACAGTGATGCTAGTTGTGTTAAAAAAATCTATAACTGTTAATTATCCCCATATTATCATGTACTGGTAATACTAACTTATGTCAAGTTTACGTTAACATTAACTCAACACAATTGTATCATAAAATTGTAAGAGTTACTTTGTATAATGAAGAATTAGTAAGTGCTGTTTTGTGATGTGCTTATCACTTTCATTTAACATTTCGTAGTTTCAACCTCTGTCCAGAATATATATTTGTATCTTGTTAGCCTATTCACGGTTTTCCTTTAAATTATCTTTGCATAGGTGGAGAAGATTTTGATCAGAATGTAATGGAACACTTCATGAAGATCTACAAGAAGAAGAAGGGAAAGGACATCAGGAAAGATGTTCGTGCTGTACAGAAACTCCGCGTGAAGTAGAAAAGGCCAAGAGAGCCTTGTCCAGCAACCATCAAGTCAGATTGGAAATTGAATCTTTCATGGATGGTGAAGATTTCTCAGAGTCACTAACCCGGGCCAAATTTGAAGATCTCAACATGGTAATTTGGCAAATATGCATTATTCTACACTGTCCTCTGGTTTACTTATTGGCTGTAGCCTGGAGATAATTCAAACAAAGAGTAGTCATATTTTAGATCCAAGCCTTCTGTGACCTTTATTCTTTTCTTTTAAATGTATCTTTGACATATTTATGTGTAAACTGAGATTTCGATTTCATTGTGCAGCATTTTGGACAACTTTTTCTCCTGTTTTGACATTTTTGGTAGAAATTTTCTTTATAGGCCAAGTCTAATACAGCGCTGCAGCATCTAGAAACCCTAGAAAAATATCTCTTAAAATCTCCTACTTTTTTGCATTTCCTGATAGGAACTCTTATCTTTTAATGAGTACAATATCAGATGAAAGTTAACATCATTTCATATTTTTGTATAACCCTTCTCCATTGCAGGCTATGTTCCGATCAACCCTTAAACCTGTCAGACAAGTCTTGAAGACGCAGACCTGAAAATTGATGACATTGATGAGATTGTTCTTGTAGGTGGATCCACCCCGTATTCCCAAGGTCCAGAAGCTGGTGAAAGAATTTTTCAAAGAGAAGGTACGAATCAACTGTAAAGTTATGGGAGAGAGGGGAGCTTGAAAAGAGATTATATGAACAATTCTTTCCCTTGAAAACTATTCGGCTAATTGATTGTGAATGCTTTCAGGTGTCCGGCAAGGTCGGAAATATGTCAGATTTTTTATACTCAGGTCAGAAATTGATGTCTTGAGTAGAAAGACAAGTAGGAAATGGGGCTTAGGTAGTAAAAACAGGATTTCCATGCATCGGAGAAATCCTTATAATAATAAAAATGTTTCCGGACGAGATAATACCAGGGGAAATGATATATTGGGGACCAACATGAGAGAAAATCAGGGAAATAGAAGTAAACATGAACAATTATCGGCACCACAAAATGGGAAAATGCAAATAAGTTTGTGGACGATGAATGATCATTTTGTCATCCATTTCCGGTCATGCATGCTTTGCTGTTTGGCGATTCTTTCATGTTGAAACTAAACGATTCCGATGCCTTCTTTCAAATTATAAAGTTTGCCTGGGGATCTAGTATCGGATTTCGACACAAAGTTTTCAATACTTTCTTTACTTTTAGGCTAGTTTAAGAATTGATCCATAAGTTTAGATACAGAGAGAGGAAAATATTTTTCCTTCATAATTTTATGGGTTTTTTTTGTGTGTTCTGTATTTCTTCTTTGAAACTTGTGGGACAGGGGTTTTACCTGTAGTTTTGTATACATCTTTTCAAGCCTTACTTAAATGGATATGAATTTGTGCTCTTGATTTATCATGTTCACTAAGCTCCATGGTAACTTACTATTCTTTTGATGTTTTCAGGAACCAAGCCGAGGTATCAACCCAGACGAGGCTGTGGCCTATGGTGCCGCTGTGCAGGCCGGTGTGTTGAGTGGTCAAGAGGACACTGGCGATCTGGTGTTGCTGGATGTCAACCCGTTGACTATGGGTATTGAGACTGTTGAGGCGTCATGACCAAGCTCATTCCCAGGAACACTGTCATTCCCAGCAAGAAATCTCAGGTCTTCTCTACTGCCGCTGACAATCAGCCTACCGTCACTATTCAGGTGGGTGTCTTGACACCAAGCATGCTCTTTGCCTCCACACTACTTACGACTTTTTGACACAAAACTTTAAAATCATAAGCTACACGTACCCTCGCCTAACACTTCCACTCATCTGTCAGGCCAATGTTATTTACATGTTTTATGGCTCCTGTGTTTGCCCAAATGAACGATGAAAATAATTTTATAATTAGACATATGACAAAGTGGATGTTGCTGTTCACGTGTAAATTTCTGATTGAGTGACGTGTTTAATGTCCTTTGCTCTTTTCTCACATTTCACCCTGAGATTACTGTGTATGGTGGACAGGTGGTAATTTTAATGAAACCTACTGAATCCTTATTGTAAAATTGTTACTATTCCTGTATTCCAGGTCTTTGAAGGAGAACGTGCCATGACCAAGGACAATCACTTATTGGGCAAGTTTGATCTCACTGGCATTCCTCCCGCTCCCAGAGGTGTACCTCAGATTGAGGTGACCTTTGAAATTGACGTCAACGGCATCCTTCGTGTCACAGCTGAAGACAAGGGAACTGGCAGTAAGAACCAGATTACAATTCAAAAACGACCAGAACCGCTTGTCGCCTGAAGACATTGAGCGTATGATCAACGATGCTGAAAGGTATGCTGACGATGATAAGAAGGTGAAGGATAAGGTGGACGCCAAGAATGAATTGGAAAGCTATACCTACTCACTGAAAAACCAAATCGGCGACAAGGAAAAATTGGGAGCCAAATTGAGCGACGAAGACAAAGAAACGATAACCACTGCTGTGGACGATGCCATTAAATGGTTGGAAGAGAATCCTGATGCTGATGTTGATGCCATGAAGGAAAAGAAGACAGAGGTGGAGGGAATTGTCCAGCCCATCATGACCAAATTGTATGAACAGTCAGGCGGTGCACCTCCTCCAGAAGGTGGCGAAGGCGCCGGTGAATCTGAGGAACAGGAAAAGGATGAATTATGAGGAAGCGGAACTCTTAGTAGGTTTTCTATCAACTTTAACTTATCATCCCATCAATCATTGCTTGTTCCACTCATTGGATATCGTGGACCTGAATTCTCACACAGGCCTTTTTTCGGGTAGGGATGCGAGAGAATGAAGGACCGTTGACGGCCATTTCATCAAAATTTCTCATGCCATCATTCTGGTGATAGTGTTGTCAAAATGTAAGGATTTACTTGAAAGGATGATGTCTGAAAGGTGAATGTTGTTTAATATTATTTTCTTGTTTGTGCGCAGCAGCTGATGCCTGTGTTGTGTGAGCCTACCGCTGTTGCTGCAAATGATACTGACAAATCCATTGTTTTTGATGTCATGTAAATGAAAGGGGTATGATTTATTTATCAAGTCTATTTGCTAGACTTTTATTGATGTATCATCTGCCAGTCTTTGTGATCAATCTCTTACATATTTGAAAAGACTTATTTTTTCACATGCTGTTTGTGTGTGATTTAGTGTGATTGTTGGGTGTGTGATGCAGTCACTGTAGATCAACGATTTATGATGTGGTGTGCTTTGCCAGTGTGCCTAATGATGACAGTTGTGTGGAGTGTCCTTTTTTCATGTTGAAGCGTGGGATGAAGTTTAATGTGTAGTTGAAAATGCTCTGAATTACCAGTTGGTGCTCAACTTGAGACAAATGCAAGGAAGAGTAGACGAAGCAACTCATGTGTTTTTCATGTTGTGGTCATGGTACCAGGAGGTGCAAAGTTTGTGAGACTAAAAGCATGTGGGGATAGGAGAGAGAATGGTCATTTCATGTCATTGTCATTCAATCATATTATTATTATCATAAATATTATTTCAAGGTTTTCATTGCCAGTAAGAATGGATGCTCGTTGAATTATTGAATGCAGTTCTGATGCGTGAATAGTATTATAGTATGACTGGTTGATTTGCTTGTGTTTGAATTGTAGTTTGTTATTGATGATAACAATTTGAACTCCTGTTGAATAAACTATTTTAATTTGAACTTTTTGGTTTTCTTTTTCTTTCTTTCTTTATCTCATTCAATGATGCAATACTTGTATTGAAAATACATGTACTGTGTGTGATTGTGTTGGGGAGGCTATTCAAATAGTGCCTCTTCTTTTTCCCTTTTAGCTTGGCATGTCTGCCTTTATCTCTTTCTCTGTCTGTAGGTGTCTGGTTGGTGGGAGCTCCTGGTGGTCCCTCTACTTATTTCATTTCACTCCTCTTTCAATTTCATCTTGCTTTTTCCTATAAATAAACCCTGAGATCACTGCATATGGTGGATTGTAAATTTCAATGAAACTGAAGCAGTCTGTCTGTCCATCTCTCTTTGCACTTTCCTCTTGTGGGCAGTTGGCGGGTGCTATTGGTAGGTCTTACTTCTTTCCTTTCCTTTTTTCACTTTTCTTCCATCTTGCTGTTTCTCTTAATTCACCCTGAGATCACCGCAATGGTGGGCGGGTAAATTCAAAGAAACAAACAAAACAAGTTTCCTCTATAATTCACCCTGAGCTACTACAAATACATGTAGTTGATGAGGTAAATTTCATCAAATATACAAACAAACCTGCATGCAAGGGACTCAGTCGTTTAGATTATTTAATTTAGAGGCAAGGTGTCGGCCTTTCAACCAGTCCCAACAGTTGAATAATTTTATATCTAGGTGGATCGACATCTGATTAGTCTCGGAGACAGAATGATAAAAAGGTCCTTCTGCAGATTACAACACTGCATGTTAAAGATTCCTTGGCTGTTTACAGAACAATCCAGGCTAAAGTATAAAAACAAAAATAAATCCGTATCCTAAAGAGACCACCGTAGTTGTGGATGTGGGTAAAGAGCAGGCCATTTTTGCCTGAAATGGGACAACTCTAGCATATTGTATCATTTGTTTGCCGCAGCTGCTCATTCCTTTCACATTTGATACATTGATGTAATGTACCGTAAAATAAGTTCAGTATCACTATCAATTCTTTTAATTTGTACCGTAGGGGTTGTATAGGATACCGGCCTAAATTCAACACATGTTGAACTACATAAAAGTAATTTTGTCTAAAAGTATAGCAAGTTGGCAGTCATTTCAATCAGCACATTGTAATCTCAAAAAGTCTACATACGACAAATATTAATTCGATATTGTCTTACTCTTACTCTTCTTAGATTTAGATTGTCAGGAAAACATGTGCGCACCTGTTGAAGTGTTATCGAAAGCTGCTGTCCGAAATTCTCATTGCTACTAACTACTCTAGCTTTTTTATGCGAAGAAGCGGTCAAATAATGGGAACAAGTTTTAAATACGATTTTCTCAAAATTGACCTTTTTAAAAAAAAGATTTTTGCTGAGTGGTTCTACAGTTTTCATCGCATTTGCTTGAAATTTGACACACAGCTGATTTATATCATTACTAAGAGATTCATGTTTTTCGTTGGAAATTTGAGAGAAATTAGTTTCCTTCAACTGCTTCAGCTTCACTTCAAGCCTCAAGTCTCAATTTTTTGAAAATTTATAAAAAGAAAATTATAAAAGATATTACAAAAAAACGATACGAGAGATTCATGATAATGGTTTGAAGTTTTTATGTGTGCACATTTATAAACATCTAAAATGAAAAACTGTAGGACTACTTAGTTGTTAAAAATTGTCAAAATTTACCTTTTTTTTTTTTACAAAAATTCAAGATGGCAGCCGTTTCCATGGCAACTTTTAAAAAAAAATGACACATTTTTTTCCTCCTACCTTGCCAAGCTGGACTCATTTATGAAGCTTAAAGTTGTGTATCTCTTCTAAATACAACACTCACTCTTTCATCTTGTGGTTTCTCTTAATTCACCTTGAGATCACCACGATATTGCACGGGTAAATTATAATTCAGCAAACAAACTTTTCTGAGCAGGATGCCTCCATTGGATTAACGACGATATTTGGTTCATCCCTTCTGTTGACTTCTGTATGATTACGATAGTCTCGATTGTTGGTTGAGACAGACTGGTGAGCACGTTCACAGTCACCTATAATGTAATATTGACCCCTGCTGTTTCCAGCATAAGCAATGATTGCTGGAGGGTACTTACCGCTTTTTCCTTTCCATCCTTCGACAGTCATTCCTTGTCATATGTATGGTGTGCGTTGACTAATGACTCATCAAGGTAGACCATGTCATCGTCATAGCCGTCTTCATGTTTCTCTTTAATTTAGCACGGACAATGTATTTGCCCTAGGTGGGCATTTTCACATAGGTCTCACCCTGATGAGGGTGTTCTAAATGTGAATCCAAGTTTTCTCACGATTTTCCACAAACTAGGCTTGATGCAGATACATGTATAAGTATAACATGTATCATTTTTTGTTTTTCAGCTTGGTTTTCAGTTTTCAATGTCACATTTTTTCGACCATGACACTTCTTGAAAATGTATCGCCTTATGACGACTGTTTCTTTATCAAAATTATCCAGCTTTGCTCTCCGAGTTTTGAGTCTGCTCTGCATCCTTTTTACTCTTAATGAGAAATGAGTGACTCATCCCCAGTTCATGATGATGTGTTCTTTTTATTTGTAAACGAATTGCTAATTTCTTGCTAGATTTTGCTTCTCTGGAGAAGTAAGCAAATGATTTCAATGCAATGCAATGCTCTACCAATCGTAACGAAGTTGATGATTGAATAACAAAAATGAAAAGAGTTTCTATGAAGATATCTGACAAAACGCCTCTGACTTTTAACTATCCAATGTTACAAATGAGAAATGTATGAATCTCTTTTCGTGCTGTGTTGGTCAGCGAATGAAAAGTCACGTGGGTTTGCTCACATCTCGTGCAGTGTCGCATTTTGGCGGGGCTCAAAACTTATATATTGACGATAGTTCATTTACCGAGGTATGATCACATTCACAGAAAACTGCTCGTAGCCGGAGCGTTGAAACCGTTGAAGATATTTGTTTGGGATTTGCATGAAGACTTGATTTGTGATGACCCTAGGCCATATTTTTTCTCTCCAGATTTATGAATATAGTTTTCGAATTTCTTTTTTTCCGTTATATAAAAGAGTGAGAGCAGTGGCTAAGGTGGTTTATTGTAATAATCTAATACATTGTCATAATGAATTTTTGAGCCCGTCAAATTGTGTTTACTTTTATTTGATTTGATTTATCCACAACTAGAGTAATTTAGTTGTTTTTTTTTGTAGGACTTTTACTTTTGCCCGGACTACTGCCATGTAAACAGCTACGGATATTTAACGTGCGCAGTGTTGTGATCTGCACACATGACCTCCTTTTTTATCGTCCGTCTCCGATGGGACTAGGTGTCGATCCACCAACTTGGACTAGGGGGGGTAGACTTTGCTAAAAAAAACATGAGAAATTTTGTCAACCTTTGGCGGGTTCGAAGCCACTACTTCATGGTTGAGAGGCCGACACATTGCCTCTGGACTACCGAGTCCTCCCCCTCAAAATGTAGTACGGCACGAAATGAAGATGAATTGAAAATCAAAATCACGTGACAGTTCACTGGCAGATCTACACAAGAGGAAAGAGGGTTCATACATTGCCGACTTGTAACATTGGAATCAGAGGTGCATTCAGCCTTTTTCTTTTCTTTTAAAAAAAAAATATTCTTGGTTAACACACAGAATTTACTGAAACGTGTAAACATCTATAAGTTTGGGGGTTCTTCAAATCAAAACGGAAAATATCAAAGGAATTCATCGCTTTGAGAGAACAGCGCTGTGCAAAAACTTCAAATTCAAGATTAGTTGGTTAACGCTAAATGTAAAAACCATATGAAAAAAATCAGGATGCTGTATTCCGTAACAGCTGAGAAAAAGCAAACTAAACTAAACATTGACCATACCTCGGTAAACAGGGGTACTCAGTAGTCCAGAGGATAAGGTGTTGGCCTCTCAACCAAAAAGTAGTGGGTTCGAGCTCCGTCAACGGTTGACAAATTTTCTCGTTTTCGAGCAAAATCTATCCCGCCCGCACCCCCCCACCTTCCCTTGCCCAGGAAGGTGGATAAACACTTAGTCCCATCGGAGACAGATGATAAACATGAGGCTCCGTGTGCAGGTCACACTACACTGTGCACATTAAAGATCCCTTGGCTGTTTACAGGGCAGTCCGGGGAAAATTGTAAAAATCCTACCGAAAACCCCAAGATCACCTTAGTTGTGGATATGGGTAAAGCCAAGTTATGAATTATTCAGTGTTAACCACCCAAATGGCTACCTTAGCCAATGCTTTCATTTTTTAAAAATATAGCGCGAAGAAGCCAAAATTACGTAAAAGAAGAAAGATTGACACAGGGTCATCACACACCTTTAGTTTTCCTACAAAATCGCAATCAAATATTATATCTGATAGATACAACGCTACATGCAGTTTTTCTGTGTTCCGACCTCGGTGAATGGACCATAATACGACACGCATACGGTACCTTAATGCATACAACTATAAATCACAAATGGATTTTGGATAGCTCATGTTTAACATCGCATGTTGAATGTTATGTCCTTTTCTAATCCGGTGAGATGTGATTTGATCAGATCTAGATAAAGCTTGTCTATTGATGATGGCAGGCCAATCCTTCTTTCCCATTGTCGCCAGCCACCTGGTTGGCACAGTCTGCTTCCTGCCCTCCATTATGGTCTCTCGTACCACCATTGTGAACAATGTGACTCGTGACTGTCATGTATGTGTGTGTGTGTGTGTGTGTGTGTGTGTGTTTGAGTTTGATTTTGATGCTGTGTCGTGTCGTGTGACGTGTCCTTACTACGATTACTTGATCACGATGGTTTCAATCTTGGATCGGTAGGATCGGGGGAGGAAGGGGAGGGGAGAGGGAGAGAGAGAGAGAGAGAGAGAGAGAGAGAGAGAGGGAGGGAGGGAGAGGAGGGAGAGATGGGGAGGGAGAGAGAGAGAGAGAGAGAGAGTGAGAGAGAGAGGAGAGAGGGAGGGAGAGAGAGAGAGAGAGATAGAGAGAGAGAGAGAGAGAGAGAGAGGGAGGGAGGGAGGGAGGGAGCACTTTTACCTCTAGTCCATAGAATTACAATTACATATATGTATTTTTTATTATTGTGAACAATGTGACTCGTGAGTGTCATGTATGTGTGTGTGTGTGTGTGTGTGTTTTGATTTTGATGCTGTGTCGTGTCGTGTGACGTGTCCTTACTACGATTACTTGATCACGATGGTTTCTTTCTTGGATTGGTAGGAAGAGAGAGAGAGAGAGAGAGAGAGAGAGAGAGAGAGAGAGAGAGAGAGAGAGAGAGAGAGAGAGAGAGAGAGAGAAGAGAGGAGGGAGAGAGAGAGAGAGAGAGAGAGAGAGAGAGAGAGAGAGAGAGAGAGAGAGAGAGAGAGAGAGAGAGAGAGAGAGAGAGAGAGAGAGAGAGAGACCTTCAAATATGAAATAGTGAGCACTTTTACCTCTAGTCCATAGTATTACATATATGTATTATTATTAAATATTATTGTCGAACATTCCAAAGGTGAGCAGCTACACGGTTATTTCTCTTTTCATGTAGACCTAGGCCTAGTCGATATCAACTCTTCACTTTTACATGCGTATTTCCTCATCTGCGTTCAACAGGCTTGCAATTGCCATCATAGTTCTATCCTGTATAGTTTAAACAGAAGAAGAAGAAGATAAAGAAGAAGTCGAAGAAGAAGAAGATGTCTTTTACAACAAACAAACAATGAGTGTATGTAGAGTATCCTATTCAGGTTGTACTTACCAGAAGCGCCCATAAATCACCTACCAAACTTTCTCTACGATTACATTTATATATTGTCTACGAATGAAAAGTACAAACATCTTTTTATGCTTAAAAAAGTTGGTTTTTATTTTCATAAATTCAGATAACATGATTATCTACATCAACAATATCGGCAGTCAGTTTTACAAATAATTTCATGTATCGAGCAAATCAAACAATCCCAAGCTAAGGGACATATTAATAATAATACATATTGCAATGCCAATCATTTCTCTACTAATCTAGTAGAAATAGTACAAGTAAGGAGATATAACTAAACAGTATATGTTTATTTTCTGTCTGGCAACATTCAGATTCACAGCCCGCCTCAAGAGGTCATCTCGTCATCTCGATCAATCTTCTACCTTTCATTATGACACATACTTTTTTCTAAGGGAAAGGAAATTTGAAATTGACCATGTTCACCATATGCAGTGATATCATTATCAGGGTGAATTAATAAGGAATCGGCATGATAAAAGAAAGACGTGTGAATGAAAGGAACGAAGCAAGATCTACCATACCAGTAACACCCACCAACCATCCACAAGAAAAAACCCCAAAAAAACGTGTGTCTGTTTGTTGGCTTCTAGTTGACACTGACAAAAACACCAGTATATGAACATGGACACACATTTCCCTCAGCTTTTATTTGTTTGTTTGTTTCATTGCAATTTACCCTGTCCACGATATTCTGGGATCTAAGGGTTGAACGAGGAGGAGGAAACTGCAAGATGAAAGACATGTGAAAGAGGCAAAGGTTTGTTTGTTTCACTGAAACCCCACCATATGCGCTGATCTCAGAGAGAATTAAGAGAAGGCAGCAAGAGGAAAGATAAGTGAAAGAGTAAAAGTATGAAAGAAGTAGGACCTACCAGCAGCACCCACCACCAACCACCCATGAAAGAGTCAAAGGAAAGACAAAGGAGTGTCATACCAGTGGAGTCTCTCACACCACAGTACGTTACGCTTACATTACACATATCCCCAAATTCACTACCATACTACATACATCGTGTGCATGTTATTGAGGGACTGATTTCACTTTCCCCCGTAAATCGCATGCAATGATTTCAGGGTGAGAGACAATAACAGAGGGATGGCCAGGTTCAGGTAGTGATAGCAGAAGAGTCCTGTAGATTTCCTCTATGTGAAGATCGTACTCGGTAGTTTTATGCATGAGAATACATTTTGTTGAGAGAGAGAGAGAGGGAAAAGAGAAGCCAATTTAAAACGGGGGCAGGTAGAGAGAATGGAATATTTTTACAATTGACTTAGCCCTTGCTAACATCTGATGTGATAAAGTTATAGTTTACCTTACTGAACCAAAAAAACCCCCATCAAAAAGCAAACTGTGGTCTCATTTCATCTTAACAGACCACAGAAAGATAAAACTGTGCCCAGCTAGGTCATACAAAATCTTACAAATGTAAAGCTGTACATGTAGGCCTACCCAGGCTGAAGATGAGACACAGCTCAACCTACTGTGTTTCAGCCGTTTCATGAATACGAGTATTACTACACACACACACACCCACACCGACACACACACATACACCCACACACACACACACACACACACACACACACACACTTACTCCTTTCTTTCTTTTATCAGTCCCCATTCTATCTTCCTCCGGTGTATGGGACACGCACACTTACTATCTTATCTATGGAATTTCACACCTATTCTTACACAACATCTAGCAGCAAATAAAACACAGTCTTCCGTTTAAAAAGTGAAAAGAAATACATGAAATGATAAAATAATTGTATGATTTCTTTCAATGTCATACAAGTAAATGTCCCCACATACATAGAAAGTTCTCTTAGCACTAGCAGGTCTGTTACACGCCTGTCACTGTCAGAGTACATGTACCATCTTTAAAGACCTATAAGGTCAACACATCATTTCCACAATGACTCTGACTTAGGTCTCAATACAGTGGTGTCTGCCTAAGAACCCTGTCCGCCCACGAATCCGCCATTTCCATAAAACGGAATTTTCCGCTGTTAAAAGCTAACCCGTAAGAGCTTGCTAGTTACAGCCCAATCTGCCTTAGGACCCATTCTGATCGTGAGATGAGAGTCATGAAAACAATAACCCACACTCCATTTAACGCTAACAATTGCTGATAACCTGTAACATGATGTAAGTAAATCTTAGATAGGCGGATGGGAAGTCTATTGCATTGGTCCAGACGCCAGTAAGTGTTATAAACATGCTGCACGGGCGGGCCCGACGCTGACTGACAGACACGAGGAACGCCGCCACCTGCCCGGACCATCTGTCATCTATGATGACCATGCCTTGGCGCCTCAGGCGTGGCATCCAAATAGATCAAAGTACATTAATGATATAGCAAAAATACAAGGCATGTCAGAGTTCGCATTAGAACCCGGTGCACCTATGAACCTGCTGTTTCTGTCTCGCAAGGGCCGGGTTCTTAGGCAGACACCAATGTACTACCAAAACATTACATTGTTGTTGGTGTTATCGGTCCAGACCACCATATATTATAAACATTCCACCCTTCCTTCACAGGCAAATCTTCAACCTGCCATGCAAAGACAAAAAAGATATCTCCAACAATAGGAAGAGGACAAATGATACATCAGAACAAAAGCACAGGAACAAAAAGTGTGTGCTAGATGACAGTACGGCCATAAGCCCAGAGGAACATCCATGGACATGTTGAGTTTGAGACCAAAGCATGCTGGGAAATGGAAATGAAAGGGGAAATGGAATGGGAGATGGAAGGGGATATGAAAATGGAAGGGGAAACTGAAATGGAGGGAGAAATGGAAATGGAAGGGGAAATGAAAATGGAAGGGGAAATGGAAGGGGAAATGGGAAGCGAGGGAAATGGAAAGGAGAGGGAAAGACTTGATGGCACTAATTGGCTTATGTCACACAGCTACGAATTTGGCCCATTGGCAGGATGAATAAAACTACAGGTGTCTCCGTACTTGCAGCCTTTGTTGATGAAATGTTGGCAAATCTGGGAGCGCCCTGAGGACGAAGAAAAGTATGAAAGTTTAATGGAGAGAACAATCTCATCATTGAAGTAATTGCAGTTGGCGACAATAGAATAGAAAACACAATTGCATTGAAAAGGGCGCACAAACATCTAAGGGTTAAAAATTGGTTGGTTCTTTTCGACTTCCTGAAGAGCATGCAGTACAGCTGCCTGTTAGTTAGGCGCTTCATACTACCACCCTCACAACATCATCCTTCTTCTGCCAATAGCTGGGCACTCATTGAGTTAAATGAGGACATTCCCGATCTAATACTAGTAATACAATATAAAAAAAGACAACCTAGGCTAGCCACCAGGGTGATAAATCAGTGTCGTGTTGATTACAAACTCACAATGCCATCAAATTGTTAGTAGATGTAGATGTAGGCCTGATCTAAGCACCGTATCACTGTTTGTACCTGTAGTTTTACATTGTGGAATCCGTTCTGGGCTTTAATACAACGAGAATGAGAGAGCTGGTTGGTCCGGTTACTAATTTGAGTTGTGGTTTAGTGTTTTAGTCTGTTGTTGGCTGAATATGTTTTTAAACTGCCGGCTGTTAGTTTCTGTACAATGTCTTCATCTAAGTTGTTTCAGTCATTATTGTTTTGTTTTCTTTTGATTTCATCACTGGCATTGTTTCAATGATATCTGATAGACAATGTACTGTGTAAGCTTGTGTTCTGGATTTGAATAATAATTTAAATAAATCAACTCAAGATTGTTTGGGCATATAAACAGAATGAATGATAACAGAATAGCTAAATCAGTATTCAATGCTAAAACCCAAGGTAAAAGAAAGTGGCGACAAGATAAAAAACAGAGGCACTAAAGCACATAAATTTAACCTTCACCAAAACAAACAAAAAATGTCAAGACAGGGTAGCCTGGAGAAAGATTATTTCGGACATCTTAACCCATACACCGGGAGGTAGAATGGGAACTGATAAAGAAAGGAAGAAAGAAGGGAACAAAATGTCAGGACAGGGTAGCCTGGAGAAAGATCATTTTGGGAATCTAAACTCATACACCGTAAGGTAGAGTGGGAACTGATAAAGGAAGAAAGAGGAAAGACACTAGTATCGCTATCCCAGCCAGCCATGTACCTCTTTTGTTGAACGGCCTTCGCGGCCCTCCCCCTCCTCCACGCCACTGGTTTGGAGGTGGGCCGCCCATTCTCATCTTGTCCATGTTTGGGCCTGGGCCTGGTCCAGGACCGCCCGGTTTGCCCATGTAGAAGTTTGGGTTACCTCCCCCGCCACCGCTGCCGCCCATCCTTGGACCCGGCACTGAAATGAAACAAAAAGTTATTGCAACAGTAAATGTCAAAAAAGAAATCTCATTCAACAAGCTACCATTTATTCACATATAAGGTCTAATCTCCAGTGGACAGTGGAGAAGCTATTGTTTATTCATATATAAAGAAATAAGAATATCTTTGGAATTATAGCTTGTAAAAAGTAAAGTTCCTTCAAGGCCATTACGGCCTACAGAGCCAAAGCGTATCCAGGTTTCTATAGCGTGAAACGGAACAGGTGATAATAATCACCGTCTGGACAGGATGCATGTTTTTACTCCCAAGCTAGTGCTTGTACCCCTTTTGCACCTGGGTAGAGTGGGGAAAATGCATGTTAAGTGTCTTTTCCAAGGAACACAACGCTTTGCCAGGATTAGAACCCAGGACCTCACAATCCCAGTCCAGCAGCCTAACCACTCGACCATCGACGCCACTTATTACAGCTTGAAATAAGGTCTAATCTCTAGTGGAGAAAAGGCAAATAAAGGGAAACTATCTCTGAAGAAATTGCAATATGCAAAATAAAGAATACATAGTACCATACATAAACAATACAAAAATACCCCCCCCCCTATGCTAATACACCACGTGGCTCCTAACACACCTTGCATGGGTGGGGGATGTGGCCGCATGCCTCCTCCACCTCCTCCTCCTCCTCCCCTCCTCCTCCTCCTCCACCTCCCATCATGTTGTAGCCAGGAGGGTGGGGGCCCAACAGTCCGTGGCGCGGTGCACCCATTGGTCCTGGAGGTCCCGGGGGCCCTTGCTGATTCATGAAGGGCCTAGGGCCAGCCATGTTGCTGAGATTGTCCATGTTGCCATTGGTGATAGAGTTGATCAAGTTGTTCAGGCCTGCAATAAATGCACAGGAATTTATCAGCCCACAAGACGTAAAAATCAATTAGAAAAAAAACTTATAAATCATACAACTTTGACTACATGAAGTGATATGAGAAAAGAGTGAAACGAAATAACTGAAATACTGTAACTCAAGTACAAATCTGACCACAAAAACAAATACAACTGGAGACGTTCCCTTCTTCTCATCCAGCTTCCTCTTAAAAACTGTATAATTCATCACATACATAAACATGTCATAGGCAATAAGCTGTGTGGGTGTATGCATGGGATGACACTCGTCAAGGGAAAGTTGGCATCTTATCATGCAGGCATGATGGGTACACCTGGCAACTTCTACAGATGAAAACAACCAAAATTCTCCTCGATAATCTCAACCAATATCTTGTTCTGTCTGAGATTAATTGTCAAAAAGCACCACCTTATGACCAAAACAAAATACCGCTGTGCTTGCCATAAAGCACCACATTGCGAATTGTGACCAACCCCCCCCCAACTGTGCTGGCCATAAAGCACCACCTTGTGACCAAACAACCCCCCCCTGCACTGTGCTGGCCATAAAGCACTACCTTGTGACTAACCCCCTCCCAACTATGATGGCTATAAAGCACCCCCTTGTGAACAAACAACCTCCCTCCCCCACTGTGCTGGTCATAAAGCACCACCTTGTGACCAAATCCCCCCCCACTGTGATGGCCATAAAGCACCACTTTGTGACCAAACAACCTCCCCCCCCACTGTGATGACTATAAAGCACCACCTGTGACCAAACAACCCCCTCCCCCACTGTGCTGGTCATAAAGCACCACCTTGTGACCAAACAACCTCCCCCCCCCCCCCCCCACTGTGATGACTATAAAGCACCACCTTGTGACCAAACAACCCCCTCCCCCACTGTGCTGGTCATAAAGCACCACCTTGTGACCAAACAACCTCCCCCCCCACTCCCCCACCTGTGATGGATGGCTATAAAGCACCACCTTGTGACCAAACAACCTCCCTCCCAACTGTGATGGCTATAAAGCACCACCTTGTGACAAACTCCCCTCCCAACTGTGATGGCTATAAAGCACCACCTTGTGACCAAACAACCCCCCCCTCCCCCCCCACTGTGCTGGCCATAAAGCACCACCTTGTGACAACCTCCTCCCTCCCAACTGTGATGGCTATAAAGTACCACCTTGTGACCAAACAACCCCCCCCCCCCCCCCCCACTGTGCTGGCCATAAAGCACCACCCCCCCACCGTTCTGGCCATAAAGCACCACCTTGTGACCAAACCACACCCCCACTGTGCTGGCCGTAAAGCACCACATTGTGACCAGAAAGAACCCCACTGTGCTGGCCATAAAGCACCACTGTGCTGGCCATAAAGCATCACTGTGCTGGCCAAAAAGCACAACAGCCTCACTGTGATGGCCATAAAGCACAATAACATCACTGAGATGCCTATAAAGCACCACTGTGCTGGCCATAAAGCACAATAGCATCATTGAGATGGCTATAAAGCACCACTGTGCTGGCCATAAAGCACAATAGCATCACTGAGATGCCTATAAAGCACCACTGTGCTGGCCATAAAGCACAATAGCATCACTGAGATGGCTATAAAACACCACTGTGCTGGCCATAAAGCACAATAGCATCACTGAGATGGCTATAAAGCACCACTGTGCTGGCCATAAAGCACAATAGCATCACTGAGATGGCTATAAAGCACCACTGTGCTGGCCATAAAGCACAATAGCATCACTGAGATGGCTATAAAGCACTACTGTGCTGGCCATAAAGCACAATAGCATCACTAAGATGGCTATAAAGCACTACTGTGCTGGCCATAAAGCACAATATCATCACTGAGATGCCTATAAAGCACCACTGTGCTGGCCATAAAGCACAATAGCATCACTGAGATGCCTATAAAGCACCACTGTGCTGGCCATAAAGCACAATAGCATCACTGAGATGCCTATAAAGCACCACTGTGCTGGCCATAAAGCACAATAGCATCACTGAGATGCCTATAAAGCACCACTGTGCTGGCCATAAAGCACAATAGCATCACTGAGATGGCTATAAAGCACCACTGTGCTGGCCATAAAGCACAATAGCATCACTGAGATGCCTATAAAGCACCACTGTGCTGGCCATAAAGCACAATAGCATCACTGAGATGCCTATAAAGCACCACTGTGCTGGCCATAAAGCACAATAGCATCACTGAGATGGCTATAAAGCACTACTGTGCGGGCCAAAAAAAAACCCTGTGCTGGCCAAAAACTACAACAACATCACTGTCATTGCCATAAAGCATCACTGTGCTGGCCAAAAAGCACAACATCACTGTCATTGCCATAAAGCATCACTGTGCTGGCCAAAAAGCACAACAGCCTCACTGTGATGGCCATAAAGCACCACTGTGCTGGCCATAAAGCACAATAGCATCACTGAGATGGCTATAAAGTACTACTGTGCGGGCCAAAAACACCACTGTGCTGGCCAAAAAGTACAACAACATCACTGTCATTGCCATAAAGCATCACTGTGCTGGCCAAAAAGCACAACATCACTATTATTGCCATAAAGCATCACTGTGCTGGCCAAATAGCACAACAACATCACTGTCATTGCCATAAAGCATCACTGTGCTGGTCAAAAAGCACCCAGTATCACTGTGATGGCTATAAAGCATCATTGTGTGGGCCAAAAAGCACAACAGCGTCACTATGATTGTTATAAAGCAGCACTGTGTGGGCCAAAAAGCACCACAGCATCACTGTGATGGCTATAAAGCACCACTGTGCTGGCCAAAAAGCACAACTGCATCACTGTGATGGCTATAAAGCACCACTGTGTGGGCCAAAAAGCACCACAGTATCATTGTGATGGCTATAAATCACCAGCTGTGGGCCAAAAAGCACCATGTACATTTATGATAGAAATGGTTGACCAAATCACCATTCTCAGCCCACCTGTGTGTGTGTAGTATTGCAGGCTAAAGACATTTGACATGTATACCATGGTCTTGCTCTCTTTTTTCTCTCTCTCTGGTCCGGGTAAATGGATTGACACTCAGTCCCATTGGAGATGCAGAGACGGACAATATAAAGGAGGTCCTGTGTGCAAATCACAACAGTGTGTGCACATAAAAAGATCAATTGACTATTTACAGGGCAGTCCAGGAAAATTTTAAATCCTACCAAAAATCCTGAGATCAGTTTAGCTGTGGATGTGGGTAAAATGAAATCAAATATTGGAAGAAGTAGAAGACTGAATCTCACCTGGGATCTGATTACGGAATTGCTCCAAGGTGTTGAGAACGCGTTCTATCAACATATTGCTGTCCTGAGGGTTGGTCGTTTGCTGAATGGTAGAAAGGGAGGTAAGACAAAAGGGTGGTTGACATTCCATGTTGGGTTTTGTTTAATTGAAATTTACCCCATCCACCATTGTGGTGATGTCAGGGTGACTTTAGAGGAAACAGCAAGATAAAAGAGCAGAAAAAGATTAAAAGGAAAGAAGTAGGACTTACCTGCAGCCCCCATCAACCGCCCGTTCCATGTTGGCAAACAAAGGGACATGAACAAGATCACAAACAACAACAACAACCACAACAAAAAGGCAAGTATTTAGTATGTAAGTTGGGAAAAGAGTTTGCTAAGGGCTGATGAGTTAAAAAAAAGGGAATCAATTTCCCCGTCAGTAGCATGTATAAAGGAAAAATCTCTCATTGGAGCGTAGTTACTATTAAGTTAGCTTGCTTTGTGGCACGCTCTCTTTCCATGGCGAGGTAAAGGGTGCTGACACAGAGGTCTTGGGTTCGATTCTATTGACGCCCAAGATTATTTTATGTCTATTCCCCTGCATATGTCTTGTCTTTGTTCCTACAGGGTGTTAATATTATTTCATCTTCTTATTCCTCACATTCGACGTGCCCCTTGCATCACTGTTTGCCGGGTAGGTGAACAGTTTGTTTCAGGGAGCAGTAACGAGGACATTATGGCAATGGAAGTCAAAAGGTCACCATGTGATGTTGTCCTAAAAGGTGTTACAAACACAAAATATAAAAGATTCTACATGCACACATACATGTACACACACACAATTGATTGAAAGCTATAATTCAAAAGGAAGTCAGAGATGGATCAATAAAGGTTATCTAGGACGTCCATCTTATCTTATCTAATCTAATATACCTTATATTATCTAATCTAAGCTAATCTATCTATCTTATCTTATCTAATGTAATATATCTTATATTATCTAATCTAAGCTAATCTATCTATCTTATCTTATCTAATCTTATATTATCTAATCTAAGCTAATCTATCTATCTTATCTGATCTGATCTAATTTAATCGATCTATCTTATCTAATCTAATGTTATGTGGAAGAGATTTCCTACCAAAACGTTTGACAACATGGTCTGTAGGTTGGCCATCAGCGGGTCCCTGGTCTCCTGCGCCTGTTGCTGGAGGGTCTGCAGGAGATGGTTGAGGGCTGGTGGCAGGTTCATGCCCATGGCCTTAATGTTCCCGCCCATTCCGTTGTTCATAAAGTTGTTTCCGCCATCCCACCGTGACCTGGCCCCATGCCCGGCCTCCCGGACCTTGATTTTGCACGGGAAGGTCAAACTCTGGGTCGTAGGGCAGAGACGACGGGTCGTTTTGATTGTACGTGTGCTCATACTCAGTACAGGATCCGTTTTCCTGTAAGACGTGGAAAAAAAGGAGATGGTTACTTTACTTTTTGAAATTCAGGTTGGATAAAATTATGACTCAAAGCTAGAAAAGTATAGTAAATGGGTATGAACCAGGGCCGGCATAAAAGTTAAATAAAATAATCTTTTAAAGCCAGCATAGCATAGCCAATGGGCATGAACCAAAGCCGGAATAAAGTTAAATAAAATAATCATTTAAAGCCAGTATTGCATAGCCAATGGGCATGAACCAAAGCCGGTATAAAGCTTAAATAAAATAATCATTTAAAGCCAGTATAGCATAGGCAATGGGCATGAACCAAAGCCGAATAAAGGTTGAATAAAACAATCCAAAGCCGGAATAAAGCTTAAATAAAATAATCATTTAAAGCCAGTATAGCATAGCCAATGGGCATGAATCAAAGCCGAATAAAGCTTAAATAAAATAATCTTTTAAAGCCAGCATAGCATAGCCAATGGGCATGAACCAAAGCCGGAATAAAGGTTAAATAAAATAATCATTTAAAGCCAGTATAGCATAGCCAATGGGCATGAACCAAAGCCGGAATAAAGCTTAAATAAAATAATCTTTTAAAGCCAGCATAGCATAGCCAATGGGCATGAACCAAAGCCGAATAAAGGTTAAATAAAATAATCATTTAAAGCCAGTATAGCATAGGCAATGGGCATGAACCAAAGCCGAATAAAGCTTAAATAAAATAATCATTTAAAGCCAGTATAGCATAGCCAATGGGCATGAACCAATAAAGCCGAATAAAGCTTAAATAAAATAATCATTTAAAGCCAGTATAGCATAGCCAATGGGCATGAACCAAAGCCGGAATAAAGGTTAAATAAAATAATCATTTAAATAAAATAATCATTTAAAGTCAATATAATTGTTTAAAGCCAATAGCGTAGGGCATGAACCAGAGCTGGAATAAAGGTTAAATAAAATAATTGTTTAAAGCCAGTATAGCGTAGGCAGTTGGCATGAACCAGAGCTGGGATAAAGGTTAAATAAAATAATTATTTAAAGCCAGTAGAGCGTAGCCAATGGGCACGAACCAGAGCCGTTCTCTTCCATTTTAACACGCTCGGCATTACTAAGATAGAAAACACATACGTTTAAGTCTTAAGTCAAGCAAATTTTCGATATTTTCTAAAAAAAAAATCAAAACAAAGCAAAACACAAATCATGCGTGAAATAATGTAAAAAAACAATGCGATGACGTACGTCTTCTAATGGAATGGGTTTAGTGTCTTCTAGCTCTCCTGGGATGTCGGGATCGGGCTCAATTGGCGTGTCCGGTACTCTGTGAAAAACAAAAACGTCTGAATGAGCATTCACTAAAATTAATATTTATTCTTTTGCTAGCTTGTGATGACGATGAGGAAGAAGAACAACATAAAGCACAAATATGAGGTTTCTATAGCGGACATGACAGCGTAGAGGAATTCCAACTCATAGATAGATGGACAGATACACAGATAGACGAATAGACAGATACTTTGTTCGTTTAGTTGAAATTTACCCTCCACCATAATTATGCAGTGATCCCAGGGTGAATTAAGAGAAGAAAGAGAAGCGAGAAGTGAAAGAGTAAAAAGAAAGAAGTAGAATCCCATGAGAAGCACCCACCAACCACCCACTAGACAAATACACAGACAGATGCACGTTAAGTGTCTTTTCCAAGGAACACAACGTCTGGGCTAACTTTGCCAGGATCCAAACCCGGGACTCATGACCCCAAGTCCAACAGCCTAACAACTCGGCCATCGACACCAAGCCTGTATGGGTTTAGATGCCTCAAATGAACTTTCTCCAGGCTACTTGGTCCTAACATCTTCCGTTTCCTTTTGTGGAGGTTAAATTTCTTTGCTTTTAAGTGCCTCATTGGGATAACTTACTTGTTGAAGAAGAAAGCGCACAGAACTCCTTTCTCTCTCTCCATCTGAATTTCTCTCTCCTTGCTGTTACAGCCAGCTTCTACTACTATTATCACATCATCAATGATTTTGGGTATCTTCCACTGTGGGGGAAATGGGGACGGGTCATGGATGGAGAAAATCAATGTATTAAACAATTTGGTATAATTTCATAACTTGCACAAGCTTTTCATACAGCAAAAATAAAAATAAGAAGACAACAAAAAACGTTTGCAAAAAAAATCTTGAAATACTGTAAATGGAAACAAAAGAAAAACACAACTTTTCTGCCTTGATTTGATTGGAATTTACCCTGTCCATCGTATGAGGTGAACTCAGGGCAAATGAAAGGTGAACTGCTAGATAAAAGTTATGAAAGAATGAAAGTGGAGAAGATAGAACTATCAGTAGCATCCACCACAGATTTTTCTTCAGTCCCAAAAGGTGAAAAAAAGTTAACGATTGTCTTTCCTGAAAACCATGCATTGTAATTTTCTAAAAATGTAATGATATAATCCATTATCTTCCCAAAAACAAAACAAAACAAAGAAACAAAACAAAATTACAGATTGATATCCTCTGTTTCACTGTCTTTCCAAATTTTAACAAATCTACCGTTGAAATAATTCATTACTTTGTTTATAAACAGAGTTTGAAATAGAATGATTATATTTGGTACACATTTAGCAATTTGTAAGAAAACATGAAATTTAAAAAAGTTTTCAGAATGAAAAACAAAACAAACAAGAAATATCAACCTTAAAACAAAACATCAACTGAAAAAACCCCTTCAAAACAACAACCAAAGTGAAGGAATTAAACGACAACGCATGAATTAAATGACAACATATCAAACAGACGACCATGTATGAATTAAACAACAGTGTATGAATTTACCTGTAATACTTCAACCATATTGTCGTTGATGAAACGTTTGGCCGCATCCACTGCCTGATTGGGAAAAAAGGACAAATGAGAATAAAGCATGAGTTAAAAAAATATTTATTCTTTTTAAATATGAAAGCCGAATGACAACGAACTGTTTCTGAATACCAGTACATAGCAAAAATGGGTTAGTTAAGAAATAGATATTTTCATGGACAGTGGTCTCTGCTTAACAGGTCGGTCGGCCTAAGAAACCGTCTGGCTAAGATGCTGCATTATATTGTCTCCAGAGGACTAGTCTCTAAGGCGGCGACTGCCATACTTGAAGAATTCTTTTGTCTATGTAAATCTAAAACCAGTCTCAATGACATCTTATGATTCTCACGTATTGTTGTGATTATCATATCAATGTGTTTGATGAGCCACCGGGCGTTCCATGAAGCACCCTGGAGAGCCTGAATGGCCCAAAGAATCAAATTTTATGTTTTGCTTTTGTATCATGTGAATCGGTGGCCGAGTGGTCAGGCTGCCAGCCTGGGAATTATGAAAAGCTAGGGCCGACATTGTGTTTCTTGGGAAAGTCATGTAACGCGCATTTTTCCTACTCGACCCAGGTGCAAATGGGTACAAGCACTAGCTTGGGAGTAAAAAACCTGCATCAGACCAGCGTCCTGTCCAGGAAGTGATTATCATCACTTGTTATGCTTCACGCTATAGAAACTGGGATACGTTCTAGCTCTATGGACCGTAATGGCCTTGAGGAAATTTTTCTTTTAATGTGCAGTGCCACTCACCCTCATGTCCATCAGCGCCTCTTCCCTTTTCATCTGGATGAAGCTCCTGGGTCTATTGACATTTTCTGGTGGAAATAAAAATATGTCAACGATGAGAAGAACATTAGGGAAAGAGTGAAAGGAAAGAAGTGTGCCCTATCAATAATCAGTAATGCCTGCCAATCATCCATGAAAAGGCTGTACACTGCCAAGCATGGGACAGTGTATCCTCATTCACACTGCTGACATTTACAGTTCTGATATTCATAGTGCTGACATTCACAGTTCTGACATTCATAGTGCTGACTTTCATTGTGCAGACATTCACAGTTCTAACATTCATAATGCTAACATTCACAATTCTAACATTCACAGTTCTAACATTCACAATGCTAACATTCACAGTTCTAACATTCACAGTTCTAACCTTCACAGTTCTAGCATTCACAGTTCTAACATTCACAGTTCTAACATTCACAGTTCTGACATTTACAGTTCTAACATTCACAGTGTCAACATTCACAATACTACAATTCACAGTTCTAACATTCACAGTTCTGACATTCACAGTTCTAACATTTACAGTTCTAACATTCACAATTCTGACATTTACAGTTCTAACATTCACAGTGTCAACATTCACAATACTACAATTCACAGTTCTGACATTCACAGTGTCAAAATTCACAGTTCTAACATTCACAGTTCTAACATTCACAGTGTCAACATTCACAATACTACCATTCACAGTTCTAACATTCACAGTTCTGACATTCACAGTTCTAACATTCACAGTTCTGACATTCACAGTTCTAACATTCACATTTGACATTTACAGTTCTAACATTCACAATACTACCATTCACAGTTCTGATATTCAGGACTCTTAAAATGTATAAATAATAGCTTGTGACAACACTCACAATATGCACTCTTTCCTTCTTCTTCCAGTTTGCTATTAACTTCTTCATTACCTCTTTCTGCTTCGTCCAATTCAAAGTAAAAGACTTCTTCTAGGTGGGCGTCGGCTACCCATCTCACGCTCTTCTTCTTGGATGGCTTGTCTGACAGTACAGCCACTGGTTCTTTTGCTACTTCTTCACTGATCTTCGGTGGTGCAGCTGACCCCAATCCTGAGGAAAGAAACAAAATTTAAAATCAAACAGGGGATAGACTGTTTGTCTCTTAAAACTCACTAAAATTGGATACAGCAGAGACAAGTCCTATCATTTTCAAACAATCCAAGAACAAGGCATTTAATGATACTCTAGTCCTTGTCCAACAACATGACATTCAATGACATTTGAGTCTATTTCCAAGAACAAGACATTCAATGATATTCTATGTCCAAAAACATGACATTCAATGACATTTGAGTCCCTGTCCAAGAACAAGGAATTCAATGACATTTGAGTCGGTGTCCAAGAACAAAGTATTTAATGACATTTGAGTCCCTGTCCAAGAACAAGACATTCAATGACATTCTAGTCCTTGCATATAATGACATTTGAGCCCCTGTCTAAGAACAAGAAATTCAATGACATTTGAGTCTCTGCCCAAGATCAAGATATTTAATGACATTTGAGTCTGCCCAAGATCAAGATATTCAATGACATTTGAGTCTTTATACATTTGACAGACTTAACTCTCTTGTAGTGAGAGTTACTGGTTTGATTTTGAACAGAATGTAAAACTACACACATGAATGAATTGGAGGTCAATCGATGACATCAGTCGTGCTTGATTAGCCACGTGACTAGCATGACATGACATGCTGACAATGTGTCATACACTGATGTGAAAACGTTACAGTGCTTTAGATATATATAAATATATATATATACGTATTTTGTAAGATAAGATAAGATACAACTTTATTGTCCAAAAATGGCATATTGTTTTGGTGTTACAATACCTTCAATACAATATGAAACAGCACATAAATTAGCCCCTCACACATAAACAGCATACACACATTTAAGCATTACATGACGAAAATATATATGACATATACAGAAATACAAAAATTTGTCTAAAACATGTAACTTCGTAATCATCAATACGTTTAAAGAATGATGAATAGTGAGACATAAAAGCTGAATTCAAACGTTATTGTGTCAGCGTCTTCAACACTTGGAAAGAAAGACAAAGGAGTTACAAAGCTTCTCGTACCCCAGACATTTTCCTCCGTTGTATCCATCTCCTCCTTCCTGTTTGCCGCTCCCTCTTCAACCTCCATGCTTTCAAGAACTGGAGGGCTGGCGTCATTGTCCTCCATGTCTTCTCTCTTGTCGTCAGCTGGACTCTTGTTAGAGTCAGAAGTTTCCGGAAGGTCCTCTAATGTATCACGATAAAACTGCAGACGACAGAAATAAGTCGAATAATGTGAACATTTCTACACAGTGTGAAAACAGCCATAAATATAGTATTTCACAGTGGGAAAGCAGCCTTCGGTATGGAATTTCACAGTGTGAAAACAGCCATAAAGATGGAATTTCAGTGTGAAAACAGCCATAAAGATGAAATTTCAGTGTGAAAAAAGGCCATAAATTTGGAATTACGATACATTCTACAAATACATTCACCAGAAAAATCTTCTTATTTCAGGATTCCCTGATAAATTTTATACTAAGAACATAAAAAAGTTATATAAATAAATAATAAATAAAAACAGTACTTGTAAAAAATAAATTCTTATTGCAGGCAATAGAATTTTATGGGCCAATGTGGCTATTTCTTTACAAATTAAAGTCAAACATCTTTCCACCCGATTTACAACATCCAAATTAGTTCTATCCTTTCATCCTTTTCATAAAAATATGTGGTAGAACACAAAAGAGTAAAATTCTCACCGAAGGAACGGATGGAAGTCGCTGGGCCATAGCGGTGGTTGGAGAAAGCAAGGGAGGCGATGTGGCTTGTGAATCATGAATATGACTAATGGAAGGCGGTGATGTGACTGGTGGAGGTGAAGATGCACTTGAAACGGACGACGGGAGTAAGTTTGGCGGCATGTTGGCATTGCCGGGTGATGGGGAGGTCAGCTTCTTTTTTCCTTTTTAAGGCGCCGCCGTAAGTGTGCGAGGAGGAAGACTGCTGAAGGGCGTCCATGAACACGTTGCTTTCGTGGATTTCATGAGTAGGAGCTGTGGAAGGTGTTGAGGGTTGAGACAGTGTCTTACTTGTAAAGTTCAAACTAAAAAGACCATTTATATCCTCATGCAGATGTAACATTAGGTTACCAAACTTAGGATCATTAGGTCCTGGGTTCAAATCCTAGCAATGCTAGGTCCGACGTTGTGTTCTTTGGGGAAGACACGTAAACCACATTTTCCCTGCTCGTCCCAGGTGTAAAAGGGTACCAGCAACAGCTTGGGAGGGAAAACCTGCGACTAGCGTCCTGTCCGGGAAGTGATTATTATGACCTGGTCAGCTTCATGCTATAGAAACCCGGAAAAGCTCTGGCTCTAAGGGCCGGAGAGCCTTGAAGTTTTCTTTTCTTTCTTTCTTCTTTTTAATTATTTTTTTTTATAGATGTACGGTATTATCGGACGCAGCCATTCATTCCCGTCACATTAATACATAAATAAGTATGTTAATCATCACCCAGAAAGCTGTTTCATTCACAATGAAAATCTCTTAACTCTTCAGGAATATAAATTAGCGTTGCCATGACAGTACTTTATGCTGGCCTCATCTACAAACACCCGATATACATAATAAATAATAATAATAATAATAATAATAATAATAATAATAATAATAATAATAATAAACCCTCGGCTAGACACTCTTCCACGTGTTGGTCATACAAGCCAAATAAAAGAAACAATTATATTTTCTATAGGAAAAATCCACGATCACAATTTTGTTCAATACACAAGGCAAATCCATAAAATGATTTGACAGAATGAACAAACGAAGGAAGGAAAGAAAGAAGGCAGAAAAAGACCTTCGGGGATAATTAAAAGTATTTTGAATTGAATCGAATAAGGGAAAGACAACAAAAAGCACAGTGGGCTACCTCGTTTGGGTGGGATGATTTTGATGCGACCGTGGGTGACCTCAGGTGGGGTGATAGACGAAATGAGGTCACCACTGGTGGAATGGAGTGGGGGCATAGATATGTGCAGCCGCGCTTCTTTTCCGGAACTATTTCATCGATTTTGTCCACACTGTCAAAGAAAAAGTAAAAACAAGAAATGTATAAACATATGACAAAAGTTATTCAATAGTGCCTTAGATCGGCAGGAAAATATGTGACATATTCCGCACACCTGTTATCGAAAGATGCTGTCCGAAATAAGTATAAGGAAGCCAAGGCAATTGAAACAGGGTCGATAAGAAGCAGTTGGGGGCCTCTCGTGTTTTTACGTTTCAAAGTATTATCCAACTCATTTCTATTTTTTATGCAAATAAACATGCAAATAACAAGAAAAAGAGTTTTAAATACGATTTTCTTATAATTGACTTTTTTTTACTCTTTTTTGCTAAGTAGTTCTACAATTTTCAACAGATTCGCTTGAAATTTGGCATACAGCTGCTTTATATCATTTCTAAGAAATCTACACATGGGATTTGCGACATATTTTGTACTTTCTCAGTAAATCATGATTTTTGTTGGAAATTTTGAAAGAAATTGGTTTCCTACAAGCCTCAATTTTTGAAAATTAGAAAAAAAGAAAATGATACAAGATATAAAAAAAATGATGCAAGAAATTCAGGATATTGGTTTGAAGTTTCCATGTGCAAAATTATAAACCTTTAAAATGAAAATGGTAGGACTAGCCAGTTTTTGAAAATTGTCAAAATTGACCAAGTTTTGCGCAAGAATTTCAAGATGGCGGCCATTTCCATGGCAACCTAACTTTCAAAAGGGACTTTCACAATTTGTTTCCTCTAATTTCGCCATGCTGAAGTTACTTATGAAGCTTAAAATTGTGTATCTCTTCAAACTAAACCCCCCCCCCCCCATCCAAGTGACAGAGCAGAAAATACTTGCATATTTATGTGCGTGTGTGTGACTAAATCTTAGATGGCTATGTTAAGCTGCATTTGAAGGGACTGGGCAGTCCAGAGGCAAGGTGTTGGCCTCTCATCCAAAAGATGGTGGGTTCAAGCCCTGGGGTTGATAATTTTCTCAAGTTTTTTCAAGTCCTCAGAATTTACAGCAATGTAGGCCTAGTACAGTTTACAGGGCTGACCGGACACCCATACATGTCTATCCGTCTGCCTGGGCAATGTGGCACGCCAGTCAATTGGCAGTGATGCCATGTTGCTAAATTGTATGGCTCAAGTGGTGTTAGGAAAGTCGAGTCCAGGTGGCTTTAATGCGCCGTCAGCGGACTGGTTAGACTATCAGGAACAGCTGAGTGTTCGGTTCATCGAAGAATAAACTCTATATTGAGGTAACTTGTTTCAAAATTAGGTGTTCAGATCCGAATTTCCAGATCATCGGGTATAAAAAAAGAAGAAAAAGTCCATCCTCTGCTCATCTGTTCGAATTGTCTAGACATCTGGATTATCAAAGTCCAGACTATCAATACATGACTGTACCATGTACAGCGCATTACTATGATTTGTTCTTAGATCCCAAGATGTTAAAAAAAAAGACTAAATAGAATACTAAATGGTAGGACATTTTCTACTGCCCTTTATTTTTCACTTTGACACGTAACACACATTTTCCCCACTCCATCCATGTACAAATGGGTACAATCACTAGCTTGAGAGTAAAAAACTTGCATCACACCAGTGTTCTGTTCCGTAGGTGATCATCATCATCTATTTGGCTTCACGCTATAGAAATCAGGGAAAGCTCCGGCTCTATGGGCTGTAATTGCCTTGAAGAAACTTATTTTCTTTTCCATTTGCTGTAACTGAATGATGTCAATTCAAGTTAAAAAAATTTCCCTACACGCTGCTGTGAATAAAAAAAAAAAGACGAAATCTGGTTCTATGCTACACAATAAGTATTAACAAAGAAATTAAAATTAAAAAGAAAACAAACGGCCAATAAACTAATATTTAAAAACAATAAACAAGAACAAATAAATAAGAAGAGCTAAACTAGGACAGACACTCCAATTCTTTTCCACTTACGGGATTCTCTTAGCGATGGCTGCTTTATCAATGACTCTCTTTTTGATAGGCTCAACGTCTTCATCATCCTCGTCGTCTGACAAGCCTAAGGAGCGGAACTTTCCGCCATACTGCTTGACCGTTTTGGGCCTGCGACGAGATTCGTCCTCTTTCCTTTGGTCCACAGCAGTCTGCGCTTGTGTGGGGTCTGCGGCTAGGAAAGTGGACGTGTTGGTGGGAGTTTTGGAGGCGTTCTTGTTGTCTTTCGGGCTTGAAGAGACGTCTGAAGTTAGCAGACTTTTGGTTGATGATGAATCTTTGATTTCTGTCTTGTTATTACTGCTGCTACTGGTGTGTCGACTTTTCTCTTTGTCTCTGTGCCGATCCCTATCTTTTTCTTTGTCCCTGAGACGATTTTTATCCCTTTTGTCTTTATCCCCATAGGAATGATGATTTTTTGAATCGCGAGACTTCTCCGAGTCTCTTTCTTTATCTTTCTTGTCTTTCTCTCTATCCCTCTCCTTGTCCTTCTCAGATCTGTCTTTTTCTTTTTCTTTCTCTTTGTGCTTTTTCTTCTTCCGCTTTTCTGGAGATTTGAGAGAGGAAAAGGAGAAGTTAAGCAGTAGCACAGCTGGTTGAATCAAATAAAATCAAACAAATAAACTTTCTTCGTCCTGAGAGAAATATTCCTTGGTTTGACAGCATTCAAGAGTTAAATCAATTAATTAATTAATTGATTAATCAATCAATAAAATTATAATATAACCATAATATAATGCTGTAATATGTACATGTATACATACACATTCACACCCACACAAATACACACACACACAAAACACACTCGCAGTCTTAAGATATCCAAATTCAGCACCATATAAATATGCAATTCAGTTTGTTGAATATGTAGGATAAGTATATTTATAAAGTACTCATAATAAAAAAAGAAAAATAGACTTTAAAAACCAAATTTGATTTTAAAATGTAAAAAGTGTAAATTAAAATACTTTATAATTTATAAAATGTTGAGCAAGTAGGATGTATAATATATCACATATTTATAATGTACAGTGTCTATAATAATATATATACAATCAACAATCATGGGCTAGTCTTGACATGACAAACTTTACCAACCATAAGACACACCATGACAACTATTTTAATAAGTGCAACTGAGTACCAGCATCACCTGAGAAGTAAAACCTGCAACAGACTGGGGATGATGGAAAATCACCTGTTCCACTTTCAGGTCTAAAGATCAGGGGTAACTCAGTGGCGGAAAGCAAGGTGGTGGCCGCTCAACCAAGATGTTGTGGGTTCAAGTCCCAACGGTTGAAAAATTTTCGAGTTTTTTATAGTAACACCCCCCCCCCCCCCCCCCCCCCCGGGCTAGGTAGGTGGGTCTCGTTGGAGACGGATGATAAAAAGGAGCTCTTGTGTGCAGATCACAGTGTTCTGTGCATGTTAAAAGATCCTGTGGCTGTGTACAGGGCAGTCGAAGCAAAATAAAGAATTCTACCAAAAACCCCAGCGAGATGTGGGTAACATTAAATCAAACTAGAGACTGGGGTGGGCTCCGGCTTTATGGGCTACAAAAACCTTGAAGTACCCTTTGCATCTATGCTGTTTACCACATTTCAATAATTTGTTTGGCTCCTATGTTAAGTTATTTTACCACATTTCAATAACTTGTTTGGCTCCTATGTTAAGTCATTTTACCACATTTCAAAAATTTGTCTGGCTCCTATGTTAAGTCATTTTACCACATTTCAAAAATTTGTCTGGCTCCTATGTTAAGTCATTTTACCACATTTCAATAACTTGTTTGGCTCCTATGTTACGTCATTTTACCACATTTCAATAATTTGTTTTGTTCACCCAACGCTAGAAAAGTTTCCCTGTTTTACATACGCTCCGTCTTTTCTTACATGGAGTGAGGTTAACATATTCGTGTCAGTGCAAAGCTGTTTTACGTAAAACAAAGATAGCATTGTTTTGTCACATTGTTTTGATGGTTTGACTTACCTTCAGCGTCATTGTCGGCACTGTTCTGATCACGAATAATTTTAGTCCATCTGTCGACTAGTTTACCAGACAATTTCTGAATTTCTGGAAAGTATACAAACAAAGCAAAATAAAGAATCCTACCAAAATAAAGAATCCTACCAAAATCATCAAAACTGAAAACAGAGATGAAAATACAAACAGCGCAGACGTATGTCTTTTCCACACTGTTATATGCATGCGAAACGTGGACTTTAGATGCACAATGTCGCACACGTCTAGAAGCATTTGAAGTGTGGATATACATAAAAGAATATTGAAAGTCCCTTGGACAGCAAAAGTAACATACATGGAAGTTCTAGTGAAAATTGGAAAAGAAAGAAAACTTTTTAAGAACATCAAGACAAGGCCATTGAGATTTTTTGGAACATCTGGATTCATAGAAGGGACAAGAGCTCATGGCAGACAAACCACCACATAAGTAACGGCGTTACGACAAAACACGTCCGATATCACCATCAACTCGGATTTTTACAAGAAGCACTAAAGACAGAACAACACAGAGAGGGATGATCGGCAACGTGCTGAATAGCGCAAGCCACAAATGATGATGATAAGCCCAAACTCAATGACTTTACATCATATATCCCCCAGCATGTCATTTCACTCAAAGTCCTTTCCAAATCTCTGAGAGCATACAGTTCGGCTGCCTGTTAAATACTCATACTAACACTCTGATAAGATTCTTCTTTTCCTTTAATAGAATCCAACCTGTAACCTTCACATCGGCACCCATGGCCTCAACATGAAAAGAGAGCACACTACCAACCAAGCTAACTTTAAGAAGTGTAGTAAGCTTGGTTGGCGGTGCGCCAGTGAGGCGATGGGCGCTGACATTGAGGTCGCATCTTCTATTCTATTGATGTCCAAAAGATTTTTTTTTCTGCTTTTCCTTTATATTTTTATTGTGTTTGTTAGTACAAAGTGCCTAACAGGCGCCCCAGGGAGTTGAGAAGGACTTTGAATGAAATGGACTGCTGGAGGATAAATGATGTACAGTTGGTGATAAGGCCTAATAATCCGTCTTTATCTTTATTCTTAGCATGATTGTAAAAAGAAAACCCACTTTCATCTTCAGCTTTACGTAGCTGTTTAATGGTCTTGGCGGTAGAGTTTTGTTTCAGGAGGACCACCGTGACTGGCAGGTTGAGATAGACCTCCAGGAGTTCTCCGAGTAGCGGGTCGTTGGCGGTGTTGCGGGCCGAGTCCAGCCAGTTGTTCAAGGTTTCCCAGCCACCCAAGGTTATAAATCTGAAAAAGAACGAAATACACGTCACGTTTTAAATTTCATATCATAACAGAGTTGAGAATGAAATTTAAAACAAAATTTCACAAAAAAATAATTCTTAAAAGAAAAAAAAGAAAGTGTAATCCTTTCAAGACTTGCTTTGTATTTTTGCCAATATGTGAAACAAAAATCATCATAAACACTGAAATTCAACTGTGATTAAATTGCTTAATTTTTTTTTATAACAATCAGTTTTAAAACGTCATGCTTTTCCGTTTTCCTCACACAATAAGAAAACAATAAAAGATTTTCTCTTTTCTTCTTTCACTGTTTAATTTGCCCCCTTTTAAAAACATGATCATTGTGAAATCAAAGTTTATTGTTTGTTAAACTGAAATTACCCGTCCAGCATTTGCGCTGACCTCAGGGTGAATCAAGAGGACACAGCAAGATGAAAAAGATGTGACAGTGAAAGGAAAGAAGAAGAACATACCAACAACGCCTGCCAACCACACACGTGAAATCAAAGAGTGAAGCCAAGGAGTGAAATCAAGGAGTGATGTCAAAGTGTGAGAGAGTGATATCCAAATAATAATAAAAATGTAAAGAACGCAATGACATACATACACACAAGATAACACATCAAATAATATGACATAAAACACATATATACAATTTACCTCATACAAAATTACACATGGAAGTAATGTTTAAGACAGGCACCTTCAGTTTTGTGAGTTATCATCTTAGCAGCTACTAGAAGCAGCTTAAAATATTTCAGTTCATTCTAGTAGCGCATCCTACATTCTAACACATCCTTCATTTTAAGGGGTTATGGGAACGGCATTTTTGCCGAAAAATTGGACAAATCTAATCTATCATACTAGCGGATAGAGCAGTTCATTCCCATCACAAAGATATCATAAAAAAAAAGCTCAGTATCGATTCTTTTAATTTATACCATTTTTTTAGAAACGACACAGGACTATCTTTCAACACAGATATAATACGATAAAAGCCAGAAATATTAACTAAAGTACAGCAAGCTGGTATTCATTTTTATCGGCACAATAAACACTATCCAAAAAAAAACTTATTTGAGGATCTATCATGAATATTGCTTTAGGTCGTCCGGAAAATATGGGACATATTCCGCGCACCTATTATTACAAGGCACCATCTCAAAATGAGTAAAATGGTGCTCTGGTGTACTTGAAACAGTGTCAATAAGAAGAAGTTGAGAGCCTCTCAAGGTTTTATGAATGACGAGTAGGGGAAAAAAAGAAATGATCAGATGCTTTTTTTTATGTATTATAGTTTTGGAAAAATGGAATTTTTTGTACAATATTTTTGCATCTTTTGGGTTGTTCTGATATGCTATTTTCAAAAATTTATAAAAATAAAACTTACTAATAAAACAAAAATCTGATCTAATGAAATTTAAATCTTGTATCAAATAAGGTGTGTGCTAAGTTTGAAAGAAATTTGTTGAACGGTGAAATTTGGGGGCAATATTCAAGTTGGCCACTGTTTCTATGGCAACTGGAAGCAGCAGAAAAAAACAATGACACATTTCAACTCAGTACACCATACCCATTACACCTATACATAAGTTAAATTGATAGGAACAAACGGGAAGATTTTCACTCCAGGACCCCCCCCCCTCATTTTAATACATCATTCATTCTAACACATCCTTCCTTCTAACACATCCTTCCTTCTTACACATCCTTCATTCTAGCGTGTTCCTCATTCTAGAACATAAACTGTCAATAATGAGAAGGAAATGAAAACAAATGTTTGTTAATGATTTGAAAACCAGAACTCACTTGTCTAGAGCCTCCATTGAACTGGTCACACGCAAAATGTTTAAGTAGATACATCTGTTGACCAACTTCTTGGCATCACTCATGAGCCTATGTTTCAAAGGACAAATGGAAGGACAAGACAACTTTAATAGGGATGCTAAAATATTTCTTAATATTATGGTTCGTTTCCCTGTTAATGTAAATTAACTATCTATTTACTCCCCTTTGCATCTTTAAATACTTCTCCTAAAATCTAAACATTTAATGATTAACTTAAGTTAAATTGTTTTTAATTTATATGCATTGATGTATTCTTTTATTTTTCAAAAGGAAATTGTGATAACACAAGTATAATTTCCTTTTTTAAAGGATCAATAAAGATGATTGAAATGAATTAAATATATACAAATACATGCAACTTGAAAGATTCTCAAGATAAACAAATCTTAAGCAAAAGAAAATATATTAAGGAAAACAACGAACAGATTTATTGTTTACTTCTAATTTTCTTAATTAATTTAAATTCAAAAACGAAATAAAATGGATTTTCGTTTCAACGCAAGCACACCCCCCCCCCCCTCTCATCAAACAGAACTAAACACAAAAACTAACAAATTAAAGCAAAACATAAATAAACATTATAAACTTTGGAATTAGATAAACATTTTAGTTGTCTTAGCTATAAGCAGTAAAAAATAAGTAAATTAGGCAACCACTAAAGAAACCTCTTTTTAAAAAACAAAACAACTAATCAAACGTGTCATACCTGCTAATTCTAGAAGCTTCCTGGGCACCCTTGATACCTCCATTATCTGTCAAAAGCGGGCCCAGGGCATTAAGGAGTTGTTTGGGGTCTATAGGGGGCTGTCAAAAGGGAACAAAATGATCATTGAATAATAATAATAATACAGTGGAACCACTCTAATTGGGAAGCCTTGGCGGATTGTAAAATCATCCTGATTTGCTGTGTTTCCTGATTTGTCGGGGGACTTAGGGATTTTGGTTTTCCCTCAGCAGTTTGAGGTCCCTAAGCCCTTCTGTGAGTGGTAAAATGCAGGACTAAATGAACAATTAGCCACAGGACCAGTTGATCAAAACGATGATGGCATTCATCAAAGATGTCACTCACAATCACAATCCTTAGACGATAGATAAATAAGTCACATAATCAAGAAGGCATAGTGAATCGTTAAATCTCCTCTTGTCTCCACCCTTGTGATTGACGGATGAGGCGAGCATTACAAGACTATGATAGTGCACAATTTTCTAACCGCCGCCCCGTGTCAACGCGGTACTGTATTGTTAGGTGGACGAGCACAGTTTGGCTCGACGCATGTTTTCACACCTTCTCAATGGATGTCTGGTGTGTCTAGCTTATGGTCATCGCAAACTGGCACTTGCAACATTGTGTACACATTATGCAATGTATAACAAGTGCAGCACTACTGCAGATGTAATAATTGGTGTTTTGCTCACACGGTCACCAAATTGGGATCAAAAAATGAGTGTCGGAATAAATGAATATGGGGGAAATGGTGATGATAACCAATGCAAGCCTGTGAAAATCGTCACGATTAGCCGGGGCCTTTCCCGTTTAGAGAGGTAAAATATAGAGAAACAATTTTGTTCCCTGGAAATTCTTCCCGATTGGCCAAGTTTCCTGATTCCCCAGGTTACCGATTAGAGAGGTTTTACTGTAATAATAATAATATTGAAATTTCTATAGCGCTAAAATCCCATCAGAGCAATAGGCTCTATGTGCTTCACAGTTAATAAGAAAATGTTTGTTTAAAATTGAGACCACACAAAGATTAAAATATGTAGAGACAGAATATCATGCCTAATTATAATCAAATCACATCTGATGCCAATGTTTAAAAAGATTAATTAAAACAGGTGAAATAAAAAGGAATTTGTTTTCTTCTACAACTCGCTTATGAAATCTCCTCAAGCAGGTTTAAATCGTTTTATGACCTTGTGTATTATTCAAAAGAAATCCCCGCAAAATCTAGGTATGTAAAAATAGCCCTGTTTTCTCTGCTTTCTTTAAATGTTAGGCCTACTGTAAAAAAAAAAAAAAAAAAAAAAGGTGGAAGAAAAGGGAGAGAGTGTGGGGTAGAGGAGGGGTTGGGGGGTAAAGAGAAGCATAATCCTAATTTAAAAAAAAAGAAAGAAACGAAACAACCCAGCAAAATAAAAACAATCCAAAACAAACAGTAAAATAAGAAATAACGGGGAAAGAAGGGAAAAAGGAAAAGAAAAATGCAAGAAGAAGAGTAAATATATTTTCAACAATATTGATACTCACCATTCTAAAGATTCATAACTGGACCCAAGAGGCAAGCACTCGCACATACACACACATACACACACCAAGGTGACAATGCTGGATTCCAATAAGACTTGCAGGCTCAATCTGGAGAAACAGAGAAAAGAATATTATTACTGTAAATATGTATACAGGCAACTTAATTGTACAAGAGCTGATCAGAATTCAGTTCATCAATCCATGAAAATAATCACGCCTGATCTTAAAAGGGGTCAAACAATTTTAATTTTTATTTTTTTCAATTCTCTCTAACAAGTACACGCATGAGTATACAGACGTGCAGTTTCCTTTCAATTTTCAAATATGCTCAACACTTTCGATCTTTTTCAAACTTTTCTATCAGCACCTATTTAAACAATGAGTGTAATAGCACTAAATCGTAGTTGTAGTAGCACAAGGGTTTTTTAAGTTTTTTAAAGGGTGGGTTTTTTTTTGGGTCTAATTCACTATCGTATCTATCCAATGAAAGTGATGAGGAATGGCGATGAGACGAAAACATTAAGTAGAAAAAGCATCCTGGTAAACGGACAACTTGGCTCAAAGCAGGATGTAAACCTGAAATCCATGCAAGAATTGCACAAATGACAACAGAGCTGAGGAAACTCAAACTAGTTTTGGATGACAACAAAATTAACATCTTAAACTCACTAGTCCTCTTAAACACTTTCAAATCATGCACCTTAACAGCTGATCTACAAAAGATAATACAAGTGGCTGAAAATAGTGAAATGCAATGCTACAGAAGATTTTCCCTATGGAAATCACATCAGCAACAAAGAATCGAGTGCGCTACATTCAATACATCGAGCACCAAGTAGATCTGCTGTCAATTATGATTGTGGAGAGTAGAAACTTGACTTGGTACGGCTATGTTACAGGATCAAATCATCTTTCTAAGCTCATCTTCTTACAGAGCACCATGGAGGGAACAAGGAGAAAAAGACAACATCATAGTGTAAACAGGGAAGGCCTTCTTCCAAACTCGCATCTTAGATTTTGTTTGTTTGTTTGTTTGATTGACATTTACCCTGCCCACCATATGCGGTGATCTCAGAGTGAATTAAGAGGAAACAGGAAGATGAATGATAAGGTTAAGAGTAAAGGGAAAGAAGTAGGACCTACCAGTGAACGGCAGTGCCCACCAACCGTCCACCTGAACCTTGGCTCACGACTGAGAAAAATGAAAGAAATCCGGTGCGACAGGACAGTCGATAGCGCAATCCCCCCCCCCCCCAACCCTGGAGGGTTATGGGATCATGATGAACTATCCAATGTAATGGGAAATACCTACTGTGTTGTTAGTGATAACTTTACCTCAATTAAGATTTGCAGATGAAACAACTGACAAGTCGCTCCTGTTCAAAATCAAATATCACTTGCTTTCCTGCCTTATGCTCTCCCCCCACCCCATCCTCTAACTTCTTTACATTCCCTTTACCAAACCAGTCGTTAAGTCAGCGAATGATCAAGAGGTCAAGCGTTCTGAATTCATACAGTGATATCTTATACTGACACACATTTATTAATAATTAGTGTTTCTATATTCATACAATGATATCTTGTACACATTTTCATTTAGTAATCAGTATTTCTGCATTCAAACAATGATATCTTGTGTACACATTTTCATTTAGTAATCAGTATTTCTAACTTCAAACAATGATATCTTGTACACATTTTCATTTAGTAATCAGTATTTCTGCATTCAAACAATGATATCTTGTACACACTTTCATTTAGTAATCAGTATTTCTGTATTCAAACAGTGATATCTTGTACACATTTTCATTTAGTAATCAGTATTTCTGCATTCAAACAGTGATATCTTGTACACACTTTCATTTTGTAATCAGTATGTCTGTATTCAAACAGTGATATCTTGTACACACTTTCATTTAGTAATCAGTATGTCTGTATTAGTGTATTCAAACAGTGATACTGATATCTTGTACACATTTTCATTTAGTAATCAGTATGTCTGCATTCAAACAGTGATATCTTGTACACACTTTCATTTAGTAATCAGTATTTCTCTATTCAAACAGTGATATCTTGTACACATTTCCATTTAGTAATCAGCATTTTTGCATTCAAACAGTGATATCTTGTACACATTTTGATTTACTAATCAGCGTTTTTGTATACATACAGTGATACTTTCTCTCACAATGCCTTACAGTTTACAGTACTTAAATTAGTGCTTCTGTATTCAAAATAATACCGTACACTGTGGCGTATAAGTAGTACTAAGTGTGTCTGTATTTAACTTCAAGCAGTGATGCCGTACACTGCGACATACATACATTTAATAATTAGTGTTTCTGTATTTATACAATGATACCATACATACATTTAATAATTAGCACAGTGCGGCATACATGTATTTAGTGATTAGTGTTTATGTATTCAAACAATGATACCGTAGACTGCGACAAACATACATTTAGTAATTAGTGTTTGTGAATTCATATAGTGATACCGTACACTGCAGCATACACACATCTAGTAATCGACCAAGTGGTCTCTGCAAAGGTACCCATGGCCTGGCAATCATGACGGGACAGCACACGACAACCATGCAAACTGTACAACGTAGGTTGTTGGCACTGGCACGGTTCATAGTACATGTAGTCTGCTTTCCGTCATACATGCCAAGGGCCCCAGTGTGGAGGCCACATGTTTGATTCCATCTGCTCATTCCCTTGCATACGTCTCATTTCTATATTCTATCCCTTTGGCGCCCTTACATCCACGACGTCTGCAATAAATAATGTTCTAGTTCTACGCGACCCCTTGCTTTCTTCTCATCAATAAAGTTTATTTCATTGAAATTTACCCCGGCTACCATATGCGGTGATCTCAATGTGAATTGAAAGGAAACAGCAAGATGAAAGAAAAGTGAAAGAGTTAAAAAGAAAGAAGAGGGACTTACCAGCAGCACCTGCCAACCGCCCACTCCCATTCAATACAATTTTTTCAAAAGCATAAGGCATTCACAGCAAGTTGAAATTTCTTCATTGAGATTTACCCCATCCACCATATGCGGTGATTTCAGGGTGAATTAAGAAGAAAAGCAAGATGAAAGAGGAGTGAAAGTGAAAGATTGAAAGGAAAGGAGTAGGATCTACAAGTTAGAGGCGCCCACCAACCGCCGACTTTTAAAGTATAGAACTTAAATAGAAGAATGAAGAAGCACTACTCTTTTTGTTGTCTCTCTCCCAATATTCCCATGTGACTAGGGTGTTATTATTATTATTACATTAGAATTCTTCCTGTGACTACGGTTGTGTGAATGGAATACGTGCAACACGAGCTTTCCCCGTCCCACCCTCCTTGTCTACTGGGTAAATAATTCAGTAACCCTGCTTTGTTTCCTTGAAATTTACCATGTCCACCATATGCGGTAATCTCAGGCTGAATTAAGAGGAAACAGCAAGATGAAAGAGGAGTGAAAGAGTGAAAGAAAAGAAGTAGAAGAACTTACCAGCAGAGCCCGCCAACTGCCAACGAGTACCCCTACTCTGGGATCTGAAGCACACAACACATACGTGATACATCTCTGCTTTGACACACCCAATGCTAGGCTAGCATTCATCAATTGAGACGGAGGGAATGAAAATACTAACCCACGCACTGTTTGTGACGGTATGCCAAGTAAGCCAAGATTTTAAAAGGGACACAAAGAAGGATAGGATTTTAACAAAAAAGAAAGAAAATAAGATTTTAAAAGGTCTATAAAGAGATAAGATTCAAGCACACCCCCCCCAAACAAAAGCAACCCAAAAACTCTCAAAAAGAGATAAAACGAGATGGATGAACTTTTAAAAAAAAAGAAGAGAGATAGGATTTTTAAAGAAAACGATATATCAATAATATCGTATTAAAATTAAAATTTAACCAAAAAAAAGAAGAAAATTTAAACACATAAAAAATTAAGTGATATATTTAAACACAAAAGATGTGATTTAAAAACAAACAAAAAAGGTTAATTGATACTATAGTGTATCTAAAGAAGAAAAAACATGTGATATACAAAAAAATTAGAAAAAAATTGAACTGCTTGAACTTGAATTATTTTTTTCATATCCCCCTAAGTTAAAATTTATGTTAATTATTTTGCACGTCACAATTTGTCAGTAATAATTAATATTTTGCCTATTTATTCGCGTACAAGAAGAAAAAAAAAAAGATAAGAGCCTCATACCTCCCTCTCCCTTTGAAAAGTACAAAAGTTAACTCCCTTCTCTGCCTAACACACAAAACATACACTCACACACAACATCAACAAGGCCACAACCACATCTCCCATCACCCCGTCCCGGTCTCCAACCCCCCTTATTGTAATGTATGCTGTCTACCATTTACGGTGATCTCAGGGTGAATTAAGAGGAAACCGCAAGGTGAGAGAAAGGCGAGAAAGAATGCAAAGAAATAGGTCCTTTTGTAAGGTCCTACTGATAACACCCAACTGCCATCCAACCCCGCCACCCCTAAAACTAAAATGTGTGTACTGCTACTACTAACTAGACCTTTGGTTGTTAGACTTTCTTCATATCCTACCAATGTACAAATGGTAGTTGGCTTGACCATCACCAAATCAATGTTCAAATGTTATTAAGTATTAATTAGTAGTACGATCAAAACGGCTTCATCATCCCTTCAGCTTAATAAACAATATCAGGATTCATTGTGTTGATTTGGGCACATTGTGTTATTTATAATAATGATATTGTATCTCACGACAAAAACTCTTTCTTCACATGGTGTGTACACATCTGCACTCATTCATCCTTCTTCCCTTTGATGTGTACCCAAAGTTCCCAACTAACATTACTGACCAGTGTAGTAAATAGAGCATAGTTGCCAACCTTTTAAAATCGAATAAAAACCCAACAAACTCTGATCGCGTGAAGCAATTCACCTTGAACGATGGCCCGTGATATGCCACGAAAAAATGATAATTTAACTGAAATCAAGCCACTTTTAAAGGAAAAAAATTTAAAAATTGCCAATCACTGGCCTTTCGGTGAAGTGCACCAGTAGTTTTGCAAACTCAGAATGGCCTCTACACTTTCACTCCGATCTCTCCGAGTCTATGCCATTATCTTAGGGTCTTAAAATAAAAACCCAAATAATACTCATACTCATTTATATGTACCTGATTTTCATGGTAAATGCATTACATAATTGCAGACTGAATTGTTTTAAACGGACTAAATAGTTTGCTACATACTAAATATGCTTGATACGTACTTAATATGTTTGCTACATACTAATTGGCACTGGCAGCTATGGTAGTGTAATGAAATAATTAACAATAACATCGGCTCCTTCCATGTCCTCTACCTTCCCCCATCCCACCCTTTGCCTGCAATAAAAGCCTCTACTTCTAATGAGATAAATCTCACAAGGCTCTTCTTTCAAAACTATGGCGGAACATTTCAATTTTTTTAAAAATTCAAGTTTTCTAAGCTGTCAAAACCCATTAAAATTATAATACAAGAAAATTCCCATAAATAAAACCTTACAGTTTTCTTTATGTATCTTCACCCCCCTCCGCTATATATCGTTCCCCCCCCCCCGGTGTATATTTACAGAATTTTGTTTTATTGCAATTTACCCTGACCCTGCCCACCATATGTGGTGATCTCAGGGTGACTTAAGAGGAAACAGTAAAAGATGAAAGAAGGACATGTGATAGAGTGGAAAAAAGAAGTAGGACCTACCAGTAGCTTCTGCCAACCGCCCTTGTTTATGATGAAATAAGTAAAAAAAAACCCAGAAAACAAACCCTGAAATTGAAAGTTTGTCCTTTGGTGTATGGTGCGACAGTAAGTCTGAGCAAGAGATAAAGAAAGAGAAAGTAACTAAACAACAGAAACCACAAACCACTTGCATTTTGCCCAATGAAAAAACAAGACGGGGAAGTATTACAGTTTACATAGAAGAAAGGAGCTTCACTGACTACCACTCCGTGATCCGAAGGTGAATTAAGAGGAAATAGCAAGATGAAAGGTAAGTGGAAGAAGGAAAGGTAGTGTTAATTGCCCACGAAGAAAGAAAGAAATCGATCAATGACAAAGAAGTGTTCTACAGAGAAGATAGGGAAGTAATCGGCCTATCATTTGGTAAAAAAAAATAAATATATATTATATATTAAATATATATGTATAGGTAAAAGAAAAAAAGGTGTCTTGCTACACAACGACTACCTTATCCACACCTTAAGAAGACCGACTGCACTCAACGAGTTAATACCCTTTTCCATTCCGTCCCCTCATAAGATTATAAATATACACCAAAAAGGAAAAGTAAGCGAGAGGAGCTCGAAAAATGATAATTGAAAGATGGCTTGTGTATGGAAATAGAAAGAAGGATCATTTTTGTTTTATTGAAATCTACCCCATCCAATACATGTATACGACGCAATGATCTCAGTGTGAATTAAGAGGAAACAGTGATATGAAATAAAACCATGTGAAAGAGTGAAAAAAATATACATGACTCATCAGAACCACCCGCCTACTGCCGTCGCGTGAATTAACCCATTAGTGTTCGCGTTAAGCGGCGGTCATCTTGCTTTGTACGTTCAACTTCCTCTCCACTGTGGCAACACGGTTTGTTTACATTTTCCGACTTCCTGCCTACTGATCTTCACAAAAGAAAGTGGATTGGTCTGCACTTTCACGCTGCTAACCTCAGTTGGCAATGTAAAGCTGCCATGACCTTTAATCTTCTATTCTATTCTAAATTTAGAACAATGGCATCATTTATGTGACCAATTAGAGCTAACAAAAAAAGTGGTGTGTCACTTGTTGGTTTCTGCCGGCTTACTTTAACTTGAACGATGTGGGTCACTATTAGCAGGTGTCAGTTTCTGCCGCTTTGAACTTTCAGCGGTGGGGGGTGGGGGTGCACATGTCCTTTTTGGTGGTTTAAACGCTTACAGGTTAAGAGGAAAAAGTAAGATGAAAGGAGAGATAGAGGACCTACTAGTAGGCCCCGCCAAACATCCTCTTTAAAGAATGAAGATCAATGGGATAGGCGTAAAAGAATGACTGGAAAGAATAAAAGAAAAAATACAAGACAAATCTCTACAATGAAATCAGTTACCATAAAGATGCAATCACAGACTGTTTGTTTGATTCAGATTGCAATTTACTCTATCCACTATGTGCAGTGATCTCAGGGGGATATGAGAAGAAAAAGTAAGATGAGCCTGAGAGACAGTAGACAAACATTGTTTGTTTAAGTGAAATTTACCGTGTCCACCATAAGTGGTGATTTCATGGTGAATTAATAGGGGACAGCAAGATGAACGCTCAGTGAAAGAAGGAAAGGTTTGTTTGTTTAATTGAAATCTACCCCATCCACCATTGTGATGATCTCAGAGTGAATTAAAGTGACAGCAAGATAAAAGAGAAGTAAAAGGAAATAAGTAAGACCTACCAGCAGCATCCGCTAACCGCCCACAAGAAGGAAAGGAGAGAAGAAGTATATACCAATAGTACCAGCAGCGCCCGCTGACCGTCCACATAAAAGAAAGACGGAAAGAGGACTTCGTTTCAATTTTTTAGTTTCATCGAATTTACCCTTCCCACTGTATGTGGCGATCTACTAAGGGTGAATTAGGAGGAAAAAAGCAATATGAAAGATGAGTGAAAGGAAGAAAGGAAAGAAGTAAGACTAAGACCTACCAGCAGCGCCCGCCAACCGCCCAACAGGAAAGAGGAGTAGACGTACCGACTGCACTCAGCATACATCCAGCCCATGAAAACCGTAGCAAGTTTCTTCTTAAAATAATATAAGGGAAGGCAAAAAACGCAGTAAGCTAGTAAGCAAGGAAAACATAAACAGACAACAGGAAAAATAATACATTTACTTTAACAGCAAACTATGGGATGACAGAAGACAACAACCTCCAACATACCCCACCCCCTCCCCCGAAAACAAAATAACAAAAAAGAAAACTGATTAAAAAAAGTAAACAGAAGAGAAAATACACACAAAACAAACCTAAACATGAATATTGCCAATCATACCACTCCAGCACACATTAAAGAAAGATAATAATAATAATAATAATAATAATAACAATAATAATGATAATAATAATAACAATAACAACAACAACAATAATTATCTATAAAAAAGGATGTAGAATTAGATCATGTAATACTGATTCAGATTTTTATGCGGCAATCGAAAATCCTAAAATGTGCCTACTCGTTAGATATAAGGTGTAGAGTTGCATTTTCATTGCTTTGAAAGGTTGAAAGTAGTTTAGTTTCATTTATAAGCTATACAAATGAAGCACCATTATTTCTATATTTGTGTTAACTGGAAACAAACTGATAAAGACGCATTCGATACAAAACGAAACGCAAAACCGAAGCGCTTAAAATCTATTAGATCTAGATCTAGAATCTATGCCACCAGAGTGAGCTTCTCAGCTAGTAGTAGTAATAATAATAATAAATATATCAGTGGCAGTAATAATATTAATGCAAAGAAGTATATAAGTAGTAGTAATAATGATAATAATAACAAAAATCATACTAATAATTTTAAGAAAACAAAAGAATACAATAATAATAACACCCTCCACCAACAGCCCTCCCCCCATCCCCCAAAAAAGGGAAAATGTGCCTGAATAACTCTGCTACTATTGAATGTCAGCAACCTCAAATACAAATTTCATCAAACCCAGAAAGACAATGCTAATGATGATAGGCTGTAACAGGCCTGTTAGGGAAAATTGACGCTTTTGCAGATTTCAACTTCCACTTCCTCTACCGACCATACAAAAGGAAAAACCAAAAAAACTTTCACCAATGACAAACTTATAAATGATGAAGCAGAACTTGTTTCATTGCAATTTCCGATGCTCACCAGGGGGGAAGCAGCAAGATCAAAACTAAACTGAAGTGTGAAAGGAAAGAAGTAGGATCTACCACAGAAGCACCTGCAAACCGCCCACTGGGACAGAACAACAAGATGCACACCAGACAAAATTCTCAAGGTGATAAAACGTTTCGTCAGTACCATCGCATCACTATTGTGTATCTTTCGCTGAGAGAAATATAAATTCAGCGAGAGAAAAAGTGAACACGGAAAAAGACTCAATTGTTGAAATACAATCAACAAAAGCACAGACCATTGTTGCACCAGCAAGAGAGTAGAATGACATAAGAGAAAAATGTCCATATTACTTCAGTGACAAAAGTAAAGCAGAAAAATTTCTGTTGTCTTGTGTGGCTGATACAGACAAGGTTTATCATTTCCAGTTTCGCATATCTTCAGCCTGTATGTCGTTTCTGTACGGTTGTGTATGTTTTTCAGTGAAATAGAAATCTATCTTTACTTTTACATTTCTTTTTTCCTACCGTTTCACTGTTTATCTCAAGCAGATGAAACCAAAACCTTGCAAATTTTAGTAAATGTAAATTGTTATACGTATCATCTTTCCATCATCATCTCATTGTTTTCATTAATATTGTTATGTAGATCTATCATCTTTCAATCACCGTCTCATTGTTTTCATTAAAATTATTAATACTATGTAGATCCATCATCTTTCCATCACCTTCTTATTGTTTTCATTAATATTTTTTAATAATATTATTATGTAGATCTATCATCTTTCAATCACAATCTCATTGCTTTCATTAATATTATTATGTAGATCTATCATCTTTCCATCACCATCTCATTGTTTTCATAAATATTATTACCTTTCCGTCACCGACTTATTATTCTCATTAATATTATTATGTAGATCTATCATCTTTCCATCACCAGACTTATTATTTTCATTAATATTATTATATAAATCTATCATCCTTCAATGACCGTCTCATTGTTTTCATTAAAATTATTATGTAGATTTATTGTCTTTCAATCACCATCTCCTTATTTTCATTAATATCATTTTGTAGATCTTCCACTTTTCAATCACCATCTTGTTTTCATTAATATTATTATGTAGATCTATCATCTTTCCATCACCTTCTTATTGATATCATTGAAATTATTATGTAAACCTATCATCTTTCAATCCCTATCTCATTGTTTTCATTTCAATAAGTTACGTAAATCTAACATGTTTCCACCACCATCTCATTGTTTTCATTAATATTACTATGTAGATATATTATCTTTCAATCACCGTCTCATCTTTTTTATTTATATAAGTTAAGTAAATCTATCATCTTTCCATCACCATCCCATTGTTTTCATTTATATAAGTTACGTAAATCTATCATCTCTTCATCGCCGTCTCATTGTTTCATTAATATTATTATGTAGATCTATCATCTCTCAATCACCATCTCATTGTTTTCATTTAAATAAGTTTTGTAATTCTATCATCTTTCCATCACCATCTCATTGTTTTCATTAATATTATTTCTTTCTAGTAACGTCAACTGTAACAAGTGATTTTCTTTTGAAATGTTTTGTTTTGTGGTGGCCGATAAATCCATTTTTTGATTTTTGCTTTGGTTGGAATATTATTTTTTTCCATACTGTCAAAAGTGATATTGCCATTATTATTACTGCAACTACTTCTATTAATACATGTATTATAACTAATATTATTATCATTATCAAGGTTATTAATTATTATCCTCCTCATCATCACTAGTAGTACTAATTTGCTTTCTCATTGACATTCCTTCAAATCCCAACCCAGATATTCATAACAAGATAAATGGTTTCCTTTCCTCATACATGTATCTACTTTTTTACAACACACTTAAAATACGACTTTTTCAACATCTTAATTGTATATAAACATTTTCCCATTGCAAACTGATCTAAGTATAAAAACAAATACAGATGAAACCCTTTTGCGTGGAAAACGCTATGCAAATAATCTTATTATTATTATAATATGTAAACCTAAGTCAATCCAGCAAAACAATCATCTCCATGCCCACCCCTTCTTTATATAAAAAAAAACAAACAACAAAAACTCTCTAACTTTAACCCCCCATGCAGTCCATAAAGAAACTAAACCAGCTTGTTTTGTTTAATGTTTGACACTACCGAAGCGATGGAAGTACTTCCTGTAAATGAAATCAAGACATGTTACTGTTACTCAATGCATTAGTGTGGGGACGACTTTACATAGAAATTCATTTTTCATCTTTTCACTTTTCCCTTGTGGACGGAGACATGGAAGTATAAGATAAGATATTACAACAGTTCCCTTCATTGGTCATTATTCACTTGTCACTCGTGAAAGATTGTGAATACAAAAAGCTGGCGGTTAATTTTTGTGCAAGCTTGAATCGGAAAGCAGCCAGCATGCAGTGGGACTCCATTTTTCGAACACATTTCTGGTTGAAATGGTTAAATCTCAATTTATATTATTCGCAATCCTTGCCAAATTTTAATGCAAGTAGATACTCAGTAACGTACTATGCAATTTGCTTTCAGTTCGACAATTGTCGAGAAATAAAAATAATTTAATCCTCCAGGCAAATGTGGTGTGACAAGTGAAATTGACAACCTATGTATGCATTGGGAAAAATGAAATGATTTTTTTTAAACCCATGAAAAATGAAACTCTATGCAAAGTGGGAAATAAGTAAAACAACACAAACGTTCGATCTGAGGATATGAAGGTATTGAAAGTGAAAAATTCAAAGACTAGATGCTGGTTTCATGCTGATGTGATGCTGACACAAAGCAGTCTGTCATCACTTCTGCTGTAGTCTGCTGGCTTTGTCAATCAAACGAGCTGGAAATGGAAACAATCAATAAATCAATCGTCAATTCAAATTAACATCCTGTAATGATAGATCAGATATGATTGTGATATGAGGACAACAAAGTTTGGAATGTAATTTTTAGAAAAGAGCATGAAATCAGCAAGATCCATTATTAGCAAGAGATGTTATATTTGTAATTTTATGTAATGGGTAAGGTTTTCAACAAATGATACTACATTGAAATTATGCAGACAATTTTTCAATATCATGTGGTGAAAAAATCATGATTTGAAAAATAAATGGCTTAACTCCAAAAAAAAGCTATCGCTCCATACCCGATTAATTCTTTCCCCTGCAAGAATGATAAATTCAAAGGTATACAACTTTGTTAAGCATTTGCTGCCAATCGCCAATCTATCGGTTCTTCTGTGCCAAACGCTGATGTATTGGTTGCGGGCATCTCCTCACAATCTTATCATTATCAGTATTTAGTCTATGAAACAAAAATTGTGAGAAAATCCCGCAGCCGATGGCATTTCACATAGAACAAACTAAGGGAAGCACAAATAGTTCGGCGATTGGCAGCCAAAGAGCTAATTCTGTCAGCGACTTCTTACACAGTTACTTCAGCCACATCAGCATATCTCCCACCAAATGACTGATTGATTGCTTTATTGAAATCCCCTTCGTTTATCATTTGCTGTGATCTCAAAGAGAATTAAGAGGAAACAGCAAATTGAAAATTAAGTGAAAGAAAAAGAAGTAGGTGGCCCTACCATCAGTACCCGCCAACCACCCACTGAAAACTGACATTAACATTAGGGGACACTTCTATTCATTTTTTTCTTCTTCTCTCCAGCAGCAATAAAATGTGTAATCAGTTAAGACCGGCAGTACATAGCAAAAAGTAAAAACTCTATTGAGAGAGACGGGACAAACATGTGACATTTTGGTTTTAACGCGTTCTTTAACTTTCACAGTAAAAGAGATTAAAAATTGTTTTTCAAATGAGAGAGGAGTAAAGGTGAAAAAGAGAAAAAACTGGGAATATAATAAAAGGATTTTCATTTTTATTTGATTTGATTTACCCACATCCACAACTAAGGTGATCTCAAGGTTTTGGCTAGGATTCTTAATTTTCCCCCAATGCCTTGTAAACTGCCAAGGGATCTTTAACGCTGCACATAGGACATCCTTTTTATCGCCCGTCTCCGATAGGACTAGGTGTCCCATCTACCTATAAAAAGAAAAAGAAAAAAGGGAGCAAGAGAAGAAATTTCATTTTCTTTTCTTGCTTTCTGACTTCCCAAGGTGTCATGTGTCTTGCGCTTCATTTCACCACTTTTTGTTATTGTAGGCCGATTGGTTGGACCCCAACTTCCCAAGCTTGTTCCCTCTCTATTTCTCTCTCTCTCAAGCAAACCATTTTACCGTCTGTATTCTATCATTCTCTCTTCACTCTCTTGGGGGACTTTGTTGCATTGCTACACCGGCCATAGAATCGGCAGCTCATCTCTCTTTCTGCAAACAATAATTTGAGGATAAAAAAGCAAATTGCAGCTTCAAAGTGTGGCAGTATCAGTATCAGCCAAGCGTATGAACTCAAGCCTTTTCCGTTCTGTCTCTCCATGCCATGTTGCTATGATAACAGAAGCTCCTCATCTCCTGAAAAATGTGGGAATTGACATTAATAAACTTAAATCTTACAATTTATTATATGTGTAATCATTGTAATATTTAAACTGTCAAAAATAAAGAACAATAACAACTGAGTAAAATTGACAAAAATATGTGTAAATACATTAAAAGTAAAAGGCCATGCGAAATACAAAATTTTGTACTGGCCAATTTTGATCTAAAAAAATATGTTAAGATAAAATTTGATTTAGTTCCAACTTCTACAGAGGATATATTTCAATAAAGTCTGTTGATCCAAAAAACGGAATACTATTAAAGTGGACAAGGCAGGACCAATACAATTGTACATATATACTATATGTGAGACACGTGCAAATTCATGGAAATGTTTTTCTCTACCTCAACCAGGAAGAGGCTGAAAGAATTTTTTGTAAATGAAAACAACCCCTGTACGTCTACTTGACAGCAAAATGACATAAATCAAATCTCAATAGAGGTAATGACCTATGCCTTGAAAGAAAGGACATACATGTGTACAGTAAAGTTCCTTCAAGGATGACAATAATCACTTTTTATCATACAATAATTTACTTTGTGGAGTAATCCTTGAAATTAAGCTTAATAGTCCCAGGACGCAGGCTTCTATTCCCAAGCTAGTGGCATCTGGGCAGTGTGGGGAAAAATGCATGTTACGTGTCTTTCCTAAGGAACACGATGCGACCTAGCTTTGTTAGGATTCGAACTTGGGACCTCATGATCCTCAGTCTTACCACTCGGTCACCGATGCCACATATATATGTGTACATACGCACAGCAATTTTCTTATTCTATTTAAAGTTAATGAGTAAATGCTGCTATCTGTTTGTGAATCCTGGGGACTTCACACATTATAATCATGCTCCTCAAGACAAAGAGTAAATTATTTAAACTCTCGTACACTATTATGTACATGTTGTCAAAGTTCATAGTGTAACTGTGTTGATATGGATTGCTTTGAATGCATTCAAAACGGAAGACTACGACTATTGCAACTATATCTCTATATATATATCACACACATATATATATATATATATATATATATATATATATATATATATATATATATATATATATATATATATATATATATATATATATATATATATATACATATATGAAATGAACGCTCTTTCATAACTTCAATTTATAAAATATATATGATTTTCCTTTCAAACAGGTTTCATTTAAGGATGGATATTTTTTTTAAAATGGGACAGACAACAGGTAAAATCTAATACTGGACAGATCTACACCTGGATTATGGTACTGGTAGCATCCCATACAATAATGCACTTTGTTGATGTAAAAAAGCACAATATATTATATTATATTTATATGCCATTAAAACAATTTTATCTTGTCCGATTTTATGGTTAGTGGTTGAATTGTAATCACAACACAGAAAAACAAAGAGATAAATATTTTCAAGGGCTGATCTAGACATACTCAAATATAATGTATGTTCATCATCATAAAAAATCAGAGAAGAAAAGTGAACTACTATTCTTGTTTTCCCCTACATGAAACCTTGCGACTGCGAATGACAGACTTCTCAAGAAAGTCTTCATGTAAATAATGGTTGGTTTGTTGGATTCAAATTTGCCCCTTTCACCATATATTATGATGATCTCATGGTGAATTAAAAGGAAACAGCAAGATGAGATATAAGTGAAAGAAGGAAATATCATGATTGCGATAAACCCTGTCGTGTGACCCATTAAACATGTTCCAGGGAATCATTCTCATGAATGGTGCGTACAAAATTTAGTTTCTTTTGTTATTTTCAGCAATAAAACCATTAATCTCTTTTGCTCCACTTGTTGCAACTACAATTTTGTATGTTTCATTGAAATTTACCCAGTCCTATATGTGATGTGTTGATCTCAGAGGGAATTAAGAGGAAACACCAGGATGAAAGGTAAGTCAAAGAGGGAAAGGAAAGAAGTAAGAACTATCAGCATTGCCCACCAACCGTCTATGGCCTATGGCAACTATAACACCTACAATACAAAGTGTCAATTTGATATTTTAAATCTGCCAAAAGCTCAATATATACAACAAATAAATATGTAAATTTCCTTAGAAGTAGAAGGCAAGACCAAATTAATAAATTTGGTTTTTCAAGAATAATTGGTTGCTTATTAATATTAATTAGATTTAGTAAATAATTACAATAAACAGGTCTATACAATAGGCCTACAAGTTGAAGGATTTTATATTATATCTGTCTATTCTATCCTGTTTTGTTCTTAGAGGGCTTTAATTTTCCTTATCTTTTCTTCTACCTTTTTGTTTTGATTTTAATTTTAGGCTGTAGTATTGCAGAAGGCTCTTTTCTCATTTTCTGCACGTTTTTTACGTCTTTAAAATTAATATTGTTTGTTGGAGAATAGAGAAGTGACCATTTCAAGTTGACACTAGCCAGAGAAATTCTAGGTACATGCACAGATACAGATGTAAATAAATGTACTGATCAACTGATCAATAATCAATAGGCTAGGCAAGAAAACCATTTAATGATTGTTGTACTGGAATGGGATTCCCACTCATAAAGAAAGACAAATTGGAAACATTGATCATAATTGATGTTATCACAATCCCAATCCCTAAGGCTAAACCGTCCCAGGACGTTTTAGTTTTACTAGGCCTAGATATAGAGACTAGATTTCTAGAGCTAAAACTAGTGTCTTGATCTAGATTTATTTCTAGATCTAGATCTAGGTGGCTAGATCTAGATTTAGATTTTAGGTGGAGATCTTAGTTAGAGACATTACGCTTGTGGTGAGATATTTTTCATGAATTTTCAGTTTTGTTGATTTTTAGCTTTGGTAAAAATTATAAATTTAACATAACAAAACATCACATGATCTTTTGCATACAAAAACAACAACCAAAGGTGACAAAACAAGATACTGCCGGTGCATTCAATTTAATCGATCTAGATCTAGATTCTCTATGAAATCTATCTCTAAATTCTAATGCATGAGCATGCCCAGCGTGGGCATGAGCGTGTATATACATCAATTATGTGTCGTATTAGATTAGGTCAAAGGTCACGAAAAGCCCCACCACTACCGTAGTGCGTTAGCACAGGAGTAGCTTGACAAATCAAGATGAAAGATTGTATCATTATTTTTATGAATTCATCAAAGTTAATGTATCATCATTGAGTGGTTTAGGAAAAGCAACATTAAGATCGTATTTATATACGGTATTATCTCTACTCACGTTTTTACGTATGAAACTGGGGTGGGTTACTACAATACAGGGTACACAGGCAATCTGAAAATGAGGTCACATTCTTTTCATAATACAAAGCATCAAAATTGGATAATCCGTCGGGGTATTCACTCAAGAGACACCTACAAAAATCGAATCAAAATAAAAATGGAATTAGTTTCAATGTTTGGAAATCAGAGGTCTTGACTTTAGAATCGAACGATGGTAGATCTAGATGGAGCTCTCCATCCTGTTGCGTTGTGTCCACCATGCCACGGCAGTCAGCCATTATCGCCATTCCATCGCTTCGGTAGATCTAATCCACATAGAGTAAAATGAAGTGTGAGCCCAAGCTAATGCTAATAAAGAGACACCCATCTTTTTTAAAAATATGTAACTATCTTAAAGAAAGAATTACATTAAAAACCCTCTGATAACCCACTATGAATCAGTATGAAGTAAGTTTTAGAGATTCGCATGGCCTGTAGCTTCGCTTCGGCTTCAGCGTGCGATGAAATGTAAGGTCTACTCTCTACTGGCTAACTTAGCCTATGTTCTTCCCAAATTTCTCCTTTTTGCTCTAATTTCAACCCTATTCGTGTCTTATGCGATTATAAACATTTTAGTGTACCTTATTCAACAGTTCAGTGCTCTATCTAAATAAAATTTATATCAGAATACTGCTCAAACTGACGCTAAGTGAAAATTTATGTGATCTAACTGTCTACTCGACGTTCGCCCAAATCGTTTCTCTATCGCTGACCTTCATCTAGGCCACGACGTCTTTTGCTACGGGGGCGATTGTTGGTGTCACACGGGGTCCCGTTGATGTGTACTGTTACTGCCAAATTATCGACACTTTCGGCGAACTTCGTTAACATAATATCAATAAATTATTTGACAATTCTATTTGGCCTGTCTGTTAAATATAACACGCGTTTGTTTTAAACATGGGTTTTAAAATAACTTATATCCTTTAATTTCTAACAAGTATTATATATTTTTGTAGGCTTGGCCCAGATTCTTGTCCATGCTTGGCCAACACGATATAGGCCTATGATGGTTCTCATGTTGATCACGCCTCCAGTTAACTTCCTGTGCTCTTTTGTCACATGTAGTCATCTTGGCCTACATTATGTGTGTGTGTGTGTATTTTTATTATATGATGTCAATGTCAGTTTTTTTCAGATTTGATTTTACCCACATCCACAGATTCATGTTTCGTTTGTCTTACAACATATTTTAAAACTTTATCAAAATTAATGTGGGTAGTCTACAGCTAGATCTAGTATTTTAATAGTTTTAAAGAAAAAAATCCCAAAAGAACAATCCCTATTTACTATTGCTTTTTATATTTCCCATAAAAGTGAAATTAGTATATTGAAGTGTATATGATTGCACATATTATACTATAACATTTATTTGCACGTATCTTATTAATAATATTCTTAACAACATTCAAGGAAAGCCATAGACTATAACTATAAACTATTATTATAGGCCTACAATGTTACATTTACCTCCTTGTTGTAGTCTGGGTTTCTGGCATTGGTGTGATGTAAAGTAAAATTCCTTCAGAGCCATTACGGCCCTCGGAGCCGGAACTTATCCCGGTTTCAATAAGCGTGAAACGGAACATGTGATAATAACCACCTCCTGGGCACGACGCTAGTCTGATGCATATTTGTATCCCCAAACTAGATCTAGTACTTGTGCCCATTCGCACCTGGGTAAAGTGATGAAAATGCGTGTTAATAGTGTCTTTCCCAAGGAACATAACGTCGGACCTAGCTTTGCTAGGATTAGAACCCCATACCTCATGATCCCCACTCCGGCAACCTAACTGCTCGGCCACCGGCACCACATTGGTGTAGTAACAAACATACTCTACATGATGAATGGGCCTACATTAACAGCTAGATAATTGAAATTTGAAATTTTCAAACAAAACAATCCACAATAGAATCGTTTATAAGATACCGTGGTTGATTTTTGATTCACCAGGCAAAACAATATAGTTACTTTTTTTCCGCCCAAGGATAAAGGATCAGCTCTTTCTACTTATAGAGGGTAAATGAAGTCATATTATATTTATACACCCTTTCCTGATCTCAAGGGCATTAGGATTGATTATAGAAATGATGATTTACTGGAAAGCGTGAGAAATCTCTAAAGTAGCATCCCGATTTTACTTTCTTTAGTTCTTCCCTTTATTTATTATAAATATATACCTCATTTTTGAAATTGAAACAAAGACGATGTTATATGCCTATCTGTCTGTTTCTCTCTCTCTCTCTCTCTCTCTCTCTCTCTCTCTCTCTCTCTCTCTCTCTCTCTCTCTCTCTCTCTCTCTCTCTCTCTCTCTCTCTCTCTCTCTCTTCTTCCCCTCTGTGTCTATATTATGTGATTGAGTGTCAGTCATTAACATAAATACACTCAAACTTCGTTATACCGACCCACCCGTTATAGTGCCAGAGCCATTCTCGCTTACCGCCAACTTTTCACCTCGGTACTATGGTACGAATCTGACACTATACAATGAAATACTTTGTTATACCGACATGTGCCACCCGCCAATGATTTGGTGTGAACGTTCCTTAATAACTATTGTAAAATACAACTTGTTATACCGCCACCGTACATCGCCACCCCTTCTTGGGAGTGATGCGCAAGTGGGTAAAAGAAGAAGAATCTAGTTTGGCTTGGTCACATATCACGGAGTCAAACATATATTACACACACAAACGCATCACTGTCATGTGTGTCTTAGTACTCTTAGTCTTACACTTACAGAAATGACACTGACACTAGTGACACAAGGCTTCTTCTTTATAAGAATGAGAGTACTGAAAGTGAAAGTTTCGAGACAACGTTTATCGACCATTGCTTAGGTCTAGGTCATCCGAATGAAGAGTAGCATCGACGTAGGCCCAGATCGCGTTATTCTGACAATAGCTTGACGGGGTAGGCATGGCTATGAATTAGTCCAATTGAGTGGCGAGAATTAAGCTTCACAGCAGTGTCATAACTTAGACTAATCCATTTTGAGTTAGGAGTGTTTCTGTCGATATTTTTTTCTAGACTACACATACAATTGGTCCCCCTAAACCGATACATCTTTGAAGGAATTGGGAGTCGAGTGCAAGTGGTCATAAATTCTACTATTACTATATAATACTACAGCTACGATGGCAATTTCACATGCATTAGGCCTACATTGTTTTGTTAGCGATAGTTTTTTTTCTACTGGATTAGTCAAATATTGATTATTTCCCTCATTGTAATATTGAAAAAGGGTGCTTTCGTTATAACGCCATTCTCATAATAACGCCAAGTTACCACTGACACAACAGTTTGCGGTTCAACGAGGTTTGAATGTACAAACAAATTAGTGAGCCCCAAAACATTGTATGTAAGATATGGACAAAAATCTATACATCGAAGTCCCATTGCATATCCAGCTGGTTTCCCCTAGGTTGAGTGTGAATGGAAAGCTGATGATAAAAGCAAATGACAATGTACTGGACATAACGTTGGATAATTATGTACAGGGTGTCTTCTTTTTTTTTTTTTTTTACTTTGAACAGTACAAAAATTGAAATTGCGGGAAAGCAGCTGTACATAGAATCGTGCAGATTTTGTTGTTGTTAACGATTGGAAAATCATTACAGTTTTGTTTGATATATTAACATATTCATATATGACGTATGGTCGTTTAATGAGCCATTAAAAAAGACATGTAGGTATCTACAGTTAATGAGATAGAAATATAAATTGCGTCTAAATGAAATCTGGTATTTAATTATTGATTTGCGTTTTAAGCTAAGAGATTTTCCTACACTTTGTCACCAGCTATAGTTCATCTAAAATCCATTATTGTTACATCTCCATGTGATAGCCACAATTCGTAGTGTAACAACTGTAGCCTTATTTGGAGCTCCAGCCAAGAATTTCTAAGCATCTCCTATGTCACAGATGCAGTTGCCCCTCTGATGTTGCTTTTTTCAAGCTCATCCAGATCCGAGACAGAGGTTGCGAGAACATTGCTTTTGATGTAACCCCAGAAGGAGAAATCTAAAGGAGTGATATCCAGCGATTTAACTGGCATGCAGCTACCCACCCCCTCCAACTCAACCGATACATCTTCGAGGAAATGGGAGTTGAGTGCAAGTGCATTTTGGTATAAAAAATATCGCGCCAAATTTTGGTATGATTTATATTTCACGTCGTAACTTGGGGGTCATTTGTCCTATTTTATTGCACTTGGTATCAAACAACAATTTAATAAGTTTCTAATCATTTGCAAAAAATTGCGTGATTCAAAGTACAGCTGTTTCTCCGATATTATAATGCTTTAACGTTCAGAGTAAAAAAAAACTTACCCTATATATATATATATATATATATATATATATTATACTTATCATGTTAGGTTCACAAACAATTTTGGTAGGCTTACTGGCAATTTTGTATTGCATAATATTTTGTGGAAAGCATCAAATGTTCTTTTACAACTAATACAACCATCTTTGAGCTTGTTTTTCGTCTTCACTCTACTCGCAATACTCGCATGGTAGGACTAGACTATGTGTAAGTAAAAGTCAACAATGCGAGAAAAAAACACACATTGGGGTAAATGGCATGTCAGAACGCAGCTTATCTATATCACACTTGTTCAAACTAATACATTACTGGTAAATAACGTAAAGGAGCCACAGTGGAATGAAGTCAAAAGTAATAAACTCCACCAATAAAGACTTCACAAACACGACGTGGCATTTTGAGATCTTCCTCGTTTGTTTGTTGTCTAAGGAAGGGTTATGTAATGATTGTGATCTTGTTAAAGGGGGGGGGGGGGGGGGGTATCATGAAGAAATTTTGCTTGCTTTTGAGTTTGGATTTTTGCTTTTAGTATGTACATGAGTAACTGTCAAAAAGCAGTCATCCTATATCATGGCAAAATTTGTAGCGTCCTTGGTTGTCATAGAAACAACCGCCATCTTGGATTTTGACCCTATTTTCAAGATCTATGTCCTCCCTTAGTTATACATAAAATCACTTAAAACCTGTGCAGATCGTCTTTTCCATTCAATATCTTAAGAGTAATGTCGGGTTTTTTATTTTTAAACATTTTGGATATTTTTTTTTTAATGAATTTTTGAAAATAATATATATCGTGAATATACAACAACAAAATTCTCAAAAAGTTTACAAGATATTAAAAAAAACCCCGATGTCATTCTATTAACATTGACAAGAGGAACATGTGTGCCAAATATAAAACGAATCGTTCAGTAAATGGCGGAGGAGATAGAATTTTAGTGTGAAAAAAAATACATTTCGAAAAAAATGCAAGTAAAAAAATCAAAAGAAAATAACACAAAACAAACGCTTCAAACGGGTTGCCCTTGTTGTAGCAGCCCCCTTACTCTTTCGACAGTCTCTGGCATTGTTACTAATGTAAAGAGGATTATAAATCTAGATGTGCACTGTTGTGAAAAAGACGTCAAAATGACTATTTTTTTGTTCTTTCCTCTATCTATTCCTATGCTTGTGCACGTGTTTACATACACACTGACGCGCAACGCCTCTTACATCACACAGCCAAGGGCCGAAACGACGAGCGGTGTCGGCCGAAGCCAGGTGACTTGGTGTCGCCACATTTATCGACTAGTCGCCAATATACGCGTTTTTACTGCCATATTCTCAGTCAGTGTTAGGGTAATTTACGTCAAAATTTTGACTGTTGTTACCTTCCCTTGCCTACAAAATATCTTGTAAGAAAAATTATACGTCATATGGACATTTTTCTGCCATGAACTTGTAGATAAATGATCGTTCTACCCGAATATGCAAAGAACAGAAAATAAACCCTTTGGTCCCAAACTCGCCAGTCCAGGTGGCGCACGCCCTCTTAAGAGAGCTAACTGTGTTTATCTTATGCTAAGTACATGTATGCTCATTAATGGAGTTATATCCCTTGGTCAAAGATGACGCTGTCTTCTCGTTTTTCAGTCTCTTGGGCAGAGCACGCGTTAGTCTTCATTTAAGTAAGACGTGTTTTCTTGCACCAGTTGTTTGAGTTCTTTATTATACATATACCAGCATGTTAAAGGTTATACCCAAAACATCACGTGTTTGTTCAGTCTTTATTGGTGGATTTGTCACATTTTGTCGCATTACAAAATATCTTGTAAGAAAAAATTATACGTCATATGGACATTTTTCTGCCACAAACTTGTAGATAAATGATCGTTCCACCCGAATATGCAAAGAATAGAAAATAAACCCTTTGGTCCCAAACTCACTCGCATGGTTGTCTTTGCTCGTCTGTAAAATTTTTATTGTCTTTATAATCTATTACTTTCTTCTTTTTTTTTCTATTTGTCCATTCTTTTTCAAAATGATTGATGGTATTTGGAAACCAACTAGAGACAATTATTGTAAAACATGCACATTGAGTGAGTGCGCCATGAACACCTGAAGCTGAAAGAAATTTCACTGTTTAGCATTGGGGAGCGACTGATGGCTCGGTTTTGATTTGACAAAGATCACTTTCATTTTCATGCTTGTGCCAGCAGTTTGGTTTGCAGAGAAGAAGGCAAAGTGGTAAAGGCCCTATGCTATACACTGATCAGATGTATTGGTTTACTCTAAACACATATGCACGCTGACACACTCTGCCTGTCTGTCTGTGTGTTAGCATGTCTCTCTCTCCATTCTTTCCCTCCTTCTCCCCCTCTCTTCTCTCCCTGATTCTCCCCCCCCCCTCTCGTCCCATTCTATTTCTCCTTCCCTCTTCCTCTATCTTTCTCTCTCCCTTTCCCTTTCTCTTCACACTCCCTCCATTCTCCCCCTCTTTGTCTTCCTCTCTCTCTCTCTGTCTCTCCCTCCACCTCTGTGTGTGTGTGTCTGTTCTCTCTATCTCTCTCTCTTCTCTCTCTCTCTCTCTCTCACACACAAAAAACAAATGCAATTCTATCTGCGAGATGGGCAAGTAACTATCTATGTGAGAATAAGACAAGGGTTGTTTTTGTGTGTCTATTTCTCTCTGTCTCTCCCTCCACCTCTGTGTGTGTGTCTATTTCTCTCTCTCTCTCTCTCTCTCTCTCATACACACAGAGACACAAATGCAATTCTATTTCTGTCTTCGAGATGGGCAAGTGACTCTATCTATGTGAGAGAAACAAAGGTTGGTTGTTTTTTAAAATTTGATATTGTTGTGTTTTTAATTAAAAGTTAAGAAGGGTTCAACCTGTCTTCTCCCAAGCAACTATCACTGAGAAAGTAACTAATGCATGCAGCATGCGGTGTCATGAAGAAACTTTTCTCTCTTATAAAATCATAGCTGCTAGGTAAGGTTGAATCCAGGAGGAATATATGAAATTGTTTCCACCTCTCCAGCGTCGATGGCCGAGTGTTTAGTAGGCTGCCGAGTTCGGGATCATGAGGTCTCATTTTCGAATCCTAGCATAGCTAGGTGTGGGTGTTGTGTATCTTTGGAAAGACACTTATTTAACATGTATTTTCCCCACACAGCTCAGGGGTTCACAGGTTGAACAATTTTCTTGATTTTTTTTCAAGTAAAACCCGCCCCCACCCTAGTCTAGATTGGTGGATCGACACCTAGTCCTATAGGAGGACTACAAATAGGAGGCCCCGTGTGCAAATTACAACACTCTAAAGACGTTAAAGATATACTTTGGCTGTTTACAAGGCAGTCTAGCAAAATCAAAATTTGCTACTGAAAACCCCCAGATTACCTTAGTTGTGGATGCGGGTAAGGAAAACCACACGAGAATCAGTCAGTCAGCTCTACAGACTTCACTTTCCCGTAAATATAAAAAAGAAAAGTAAAGTTCCTTTATGGCCAATACAGCCCATAGAGCCAGAGCGTATTCCAGTTTTTGAAGCGTGAAACAGAACAGTTGAAAATAGTCACATTCCGGACAGGACGCTAGTATGACGCAGATTTTTACTCCCAATCTAGTACTTGTACCAATTTGCACCTGGGTAGAGTGGGGAAAATGCATGTTAAGTGTCTTTCCCAAGGAACACAATGTGCCAACTCTGGCAGCCTAGCCACTCGGCCACCAATGCCACTATTTTCCGTACAATAAAGCTACTCAGTGCTAACAGTAAGACACTAAGACAAACACAGTGAGGCAATGGGCATGTCGAAAGGGAAGACTAAGGACATGAAATAATATTACACAAAGACAGAGACAAATACAAAGGAATAGATAAAAAATCTTAAGGTACCAGTGGAATTGAACCCATGACCTCCACATCGGCACCTATCACTTCGTCCTGAAAAGAGAGCCCACTACCAACAACAATGAGTGTAGTGCTAGTACTAGTAGTTAGCTCGGTTGGTAGTGCGCTCTTTTCATGGTGAGGTGATGGATGTCGACACGGAGGTCACAAGTTCAATGACCTTGGTACCCAAAGATTATTTTTCCTGTCTATTCCTTTGTTACTTCAGGGCTTTTAATATCAATTCATGTCATTGTCACTGTTTTCCAGTGATGACACTGTGACATTATCTTATTTCTTCTTTTAACACAATGAAAAAGAACCATCACACTTCATTCATTTCAACTTGTCAAGACAGAAAGGAAAGCTAGACTACATAATGTAGATGCCTTTTCTATAGTACAAACATGATGGGAGACATCGATGGATTATCATAATAAAGTTGGGTTTCTCAAACTTTGATCCTCAGAACCACTGTATCAAATACGGGTGATATTAAGTAAAATTAATGAATTATTAGATCGAATCAGTACTCAATACTGAAGTTATGCAGGCTTTTTATTGCACTAACCGGAAATTGTTGAATTAGATCTAAGTAACAATAAAAAGTGTCCTCTACCGCAGGCAAACAATCGTTTTTCAATCAATTCAACCACTGATTTGATCCAATAGTTCATTCGCTAAGAACATAAAGCAGGCTTTTTGAAACCTACAAGCAAAATATGGTGGTCGTGGATGAAGTGGTGCCTGAGTTTATAGCTCAAAGTTAGGAAAAGTCAGCTTTATAGATAAATATGTCCATGATTATATCTCTTTACATTCGCAAAGAGCATGTGGTGCAAGAAATGAAATATAAATACTAAATTGAGTCTTTCAATACATTTTCTTTTTAATAATTGTAAAGCAACAATATTTTTCTTATTCAACAAAGTACATGTGCACATTAATTTGCATTCTATTTATCAGTTATATCACATAAATTGTTTTGAAAAAAACCCCCAAAATGGCAGTTGTCAAAAGGATCAACATTTTTTTCTGTGTAAAATCATCACAACCACATTAAATTAATTATCTTGTTAATTACTGTGATTTTCAATTTATTATACTGAAATCATATCTGATTAAATTGAAAAAGCATATTTGATCAAATCTGGTTTTCAACAACTCTTCTAAGTACAGCAGTTGCTGGATAAACGCACACTTCATAAAAGCACACTCTGCATAAACACATGCATTCCTCTATTGACCGATTTTTTACTATATAATAAGTGTGTAAAGACATGGTCGACACATATAAAGACACACTTTTTCTCTGTAATGCAACTTCATACCCATCCATAAGAGGCCTTAAAATGAGTCTTTTGTTGAGTTTTTGTCAGAAATAACAACATAAGAACAGATGGCACACTGTAGCGAAAAATGCTAGGACTAAGGCAAATGTGGCATTTTGGCATTTAAAAAATTATTATCATTATTTATTTATTTTTATCCGTGTGTGTGAAAAGTGAATTTTGGTCAATGGTAAACTTTATATTAGATTTTGTGCTTTGTAATTTCATTGTGTCGATATGAATAATTGCCCTTCGGGGATGATTAAAAGTATTTTGAATTGAATTGAATTTGAATTGAAACGTGTCACAACTGTCAGTCTTATTCTATATCTAGCTTCATTGTCTGTCAGAGTCCGAGCACTACCCAGACGAAGCAGACAGTCTTATGTCGTGTCTGGCCTACACTGTCGATCCCACTCCTCCTAGTGTCCTAGTCTCTGATTTCTCGATGTGCAAAGTCAAAGGCTGCCTGTCCAGACATTCTGTGAAACGCGAATTTATCAGTCGACCCTGAGAGCGTTAGGATTGGCTGCAGCAGTGCGTGGAGAATTCATGCAATGGAATAGATTACGATTGGTGACAATGACAGGTAATTCACACACTCGCTGAAACAAAGCAAATGTGTGGAGGGCGGAGCTTATTCACAGACCATGAGTGAGTGGCTCTCGATGTCGAGTGTACATAGTAAGAGAGTTTGTTTTGAGCATGATAATTATTGATAGATCTAGATCTACCTTTGCGCAGTCACTTTTTTTACAAAGCTGAGAACTAAAGCATTATCTTCCGAAAATTTGCATGACTTCGATCTGTTTTCCGAGATGGAAAATGAAAAAACAACAAAGAAAAACAACAAAAACCCAAATAAACAAAAAACAAAAGTGAACAAGCAATCAGTATTACACTTACACACCAACATATCAACATATAGGCCTACCTGTCACGCTAATATGCGTGATAATCAAGGGGCGCAATCAATAATAATCCCTAACATCTTACCTTTAATAAAGAGATTTCGCATAAACACACACTACCGGTATGCATAACGCACGTTTTCTCTCAGCGCCAAAGGGCGTGCGTTTATCCAGCAACTACTGTACATGAATGGAAACCTATATATCTTTTAATTTGTTTCCATGTTTATGATATGAAACAAATATTTTCGATGATTTGCCTTCCTTTTTATCACAATGCAAAAGTAATTGAAAAACAAAATAACAAAAGGAAAAAAAATCCCTTGAAACTTGGGGATTTCTTACGGCGATGGTATATATTTGCTTAAGTCAAGTAAAATTCAAGTTTACATAAATAGCATTGCACCAATAGTTGCATGCAGACAGCACCATAATCATCATCATCACCATCATGCCCTGTCACCTCTTGTGGGGCATAGGCCAAAAACAAGATAATAGATAATCATATTACAATGTGTTAATGCAATCCTTCAAAAGTTCCATCAAGGCCTATATGGTCTATAAAGCTAAAACTTATCCTGGTTTCTGTAGCGTGAAGCGGAACAGGTGATTATAATGACCTCCTGGACAGGAGGCTACAAGCTAGTGCTTGTACCCAATTGCACCCGGTCGAGTGCATGTTAAGTGTCTATCCCAAAGAAAAAAAAAACGTCGGACCTAGCTTTACTAGGATTCGAACCTGGACCCTCATGATCTCAAGTACAGCAGCCTAACCTCTAAGTCACCGACACCACTGTGTAATTGTAATTGCAGTTTAGCTTTTTTATTTTTTTATTTTCAAAGCAAATTTTGTATGCAACATTACAATACAGCTACAAATAATTTTCACTGGGTTAACATGTGTTTCTCTTCATAAGAGAGGGTTTAGATTTGACTTATTTGTGCAATGTTATGAAACAAAATACAAAGTTGTCTTGTTTTATTCATTGAAATTTACCCCCTGTCCATTTACCAATGATGTGAGGATATGATAATCAAATAAGGAAGAAAGAATTATTTTTTTCATTTTCATTCAAATTCTTCCACCATTATAAGGAGAACAAGCTCTGTCTAGTGCAAACATATTAATTTTAAAAAAAGTTCAATAGATAAATATAATCCATTTTGTATGCTGTTACAATTTGCTGTTGGCATATTTAGCCCATTGACCCAGAGGTATTTCAGTCTCGTGAGAAGCCAATTTCTTCAGGAGATCACTGGGAATCCAATGACTTGAATAAGCTGTAAAAACAGAGCAAAAATAAAATGATCGTATAGAGTTAATTAACTGACAGTAATTCGTAGTTACGTTAAACAATTTACAAAAAATAACCATTTAGTGACCTACTGTTATGCAAGTACAAAGATAAAGAGTAAGCAAGAGACACATTAGGTCGCTTTAGGCATCGAGGCTGATGGCGCATTCGGTCACAGTAGGCAGGAAAAGGTTAATGAGCTCACGACTTTGTGAAAAAATGGACCACAAGACTGTAAATGTATTATATCAGTTAATTTTTTGGCTTGCAGTTGTTTGTGTATTGATTTCAGGCTTCATATGCAACTAGCTTTAATGCAAGAAGGTTTTTAGCTTTTAAGAAAATGAATAAAATTGCTTGAAAGCAGAAGTTGATAGACTTGATGGCATAGCTGATTTAAAAGGGATGTACCATTGTGTCTACCAGCTTCCTATCTGTGTACCTATTCTAGTTGTGTTTTAATGTTTAGATAGAAATTTGTTTGTATCTTTGTAAACTTGTACCATGTGACTAAGTCAATTTTCATATGTGAGATCAATAAAATGATCTTATCTTATTGATACACTTGTTAATTTGGGGGGGGGGGAAGAAGTCTTTTCTTTCTGCTGATTTTCTCAAACAGCATTTTTAAGGATGTAGCCGACTTTTACTTAAAAGTGACCAATTATCATTATAATTATTATGTTAATTATTATTATTATCATTATTATAATCATCACTATTATTATTATTATGGGCAAAGAGATTTCTTTGAGAAAATTCCATTAGATGATACCTCATTTCTCAAAACTCATTTTATCGATCTGGGCCATTTTGATTTTAAAGCCCTCACTGGTTAATCTTATATATAAATTGAAATCCTAAAACTTACGGAACAAAGATTGATAGTGACAGATCCTGTCATAAATCTTTTGAGACCAACTTGACTGGCATAAAACATGGGACCACCATGATAACGTGGAAAAGAAAATCCATATTGCCTGGGAAAAGAATTTTCATCTCGATAAACATTTCACAACAACACCAATATAACAGTGATAAGTTCTTATTTCTCATGATAGTGAATCGACGTTACAATACCTGACAATTTATTGCTTTATGAAAAGAGAGGGTCCAATATTTTCATTTAAAACGTGAAAAAAAATGTACTCCCCAAACAACTATCCTTCTCCCACTTCCCCTTCAACAACCCCCCCCCCCCTTCCCCCGGCACCTTTTCCCGCAAAACCAAAAACAATATAAAACAAACAAAACAAAAAACATACCAGATGATGTCAATATCCTCAGGCTTCTCTGCAACGCCCTCCTCGAGGACACGGAAACCTTCATTGATGGTTGCATACCAACATCGTTCAAAGATTTCCTTTGGATGACAATTTAGAGGTTTAGAAGTCATAAAACATTGGAAACCTTTTGGATCTTGAACATGGTAATGGTGATAAGGTTTACAAAAGAGGGTCTTCTCTTACACTTTCTTATTAGCCTTATTCAAAGCCAAAGACAGATAATTGAGATAACTAAAATACTATAGATTCAGAAAAAGGCATATAATCTTTCCTTTCTAACGATGTGAAAGGTCAAACACACCAACAGCTATGTAGTTATTGTGAAAGATGACAGTAGAGGTTAGTAAATGTACAGTTCCTTCAAGGCCATTACAGCCCATAGAGCCAGAGCTTATCCCAGTTTTTATAGCGTGATGCAGAACAGGTGATAATAATCACCTCCTAGACATGATCTAGTCTTGGCACAGGTTTTTACTCCCAGCTGGTGCTTGTACCCATTTGCACCTGGGTCGAGTGGGGAACATGTATGTTACGTGCCTTTCCCAAAGAACACAACGTCAAACCTAGCTTTGCTAGGATTTAAAACATGGGACATTATGATCCCAAGTCCGGCAGCCTAACCACTTGGCCACCGACGACACGACAGCTGAGGTTAATTTCGCTTTTATTGATTTACAGTGGATAAGATAAGATAAGAAGAATATTTATATTGCGCCTTCCCTCAGAAGAGCTCAAGGCGCATTACAAGCAAAATGATTACACAGACATGGCATGCTATCGCTAAAACATTTTACATAAAACAGATGCATCAATAAAAAATAGTATCACAATCAATTCAGTAAAAGCATGCAATTCAATAAAATTCATCTAAATATGTTGGAAAAGTAGTGGATCTTCAAGCGAGATATCAATATATTCAAAGACTCTGCAGACTGGACGTCCCATGGTAAAATGTTCCAAATTTTGGCTGCTTGTGTTTGTAGGGCCCTATCTCCGAAAGTCTTAAGTTTAGTTTTGGGTGTTTGTATCATTTTCTTGCTCGCTGAGCGCAGTGATCTGTTCGGTGTGTATTTAGGAACTAACTCTTTTAAGTAGACTGGAAAGTCAGCCTCGTGCAGGCATTGGTACGTGATTGTAGCTATCTTGTAGTCAATGCGGGATTTTATTGGGAGCCAGTGTACGTGTGTTTAAGTATTGGCATAATGTGTTCTCTTTTTTGAAACTTCCATAACTAATCTGGCGGCATTGTTTTGTATTATCTGCAGTTTCTTGATTTGTGTCAGTGGAAGTCCAGCCTGCAGATTGGATGCTGCATAAGTCGACGTTGCATAAGTCGATATTTATATAAGTCAATGTTTTTTGACAGTCCCATTTGCTACACATTTTTAGTTAATAAAACACTGTTTAAGTCGACATCTACGTAAGTAACATGCCTTTCAATTTAATTTCAAATTGATCTTTTTTCACGGTCCATAAAATGGTAAAATGAATGAAAATATGGGGGGAGGGGGAGGAGAAGTAAGGTGGAGGTGCCAAGGATCTTACTCTTACCCAATCATTGTGTACCGGCCACCCACATTAATATTATTAGTCTAGTAAATCTATCTCCAAGAAGCATTTGACAAAACATGCGATTGTTTTAAAATTGAAGCCAGAGATCAAGTCGCAAACGCTGTCTTACTCTTAATCTTACTTATACTACTCCATTATTGCCGCTTCTCTCTTTCACTTGGAATTCTACCACTGCGCTCAATCACTCGAGCAAGAAAAATAAATAAAAACAACACATGCATGTGAGAACATGTCAGTGGTCAGTAATTAGTAATATTAATAATACCCAAGACCATTATGATGAAAATCCTCTAAGGGAGGTAATTCAGCTATTGCGCAAGTCGATTTTTTACATAAGACGAGCTTTTTTAATAGGTCCCTTGAACATCGACTTATGCGGCATCAACTGTATTTATTTTACATACATATGCACGATATCCAAGATGTTTATTTTTCGCTAAAAAGGAAGCCCAATAACATTCATTTTATTAAAACATTTAAATTGATACCATAAGGAAATTTGGGCAGAGACATGCGAAATACAAACAATTTTTAATTTTCCATGTCAAACTCATACTGTTATCTGATAAAGAACAATTTTAAAGTTTTAGAACAATTCATCTCATGAAGAAGACACAGACCTAATTTGAATTCTAAGAATCGCAAACAAATCACATAAGAGTAAGACATGGATAAATTGCATTGAAACTGTGATCATGTTGTCATACATGATTGCCTAAAGACTGTTACTACAGTACAAAACTTTACACCGATTGCCTCAAGGTTGTTAGAATACAAAACATGACATTAGCACATATATATCATAAATTTAAATCACCTCCTCAAAACTGTTACTACAGTACAAAAACTACACCAGCGCATATATCATAATTACGCGAATCACCTGAGGAGAAATATCTCGTCTGTCTATCCCCATACTTTTACAATGGGCTTTGATTATATCGGTCACTTCTGGGTCAGGGTACGCTGTCCTTGACATTGGTTGCTCATAGCGGTACCAACCTTTACCTGGGGGACAACAAAGAATTATTTTGTTTATTTACAGTGGAATCTGCTTTAAGTCAACGGCTGGGGACTGAAAAATTGTGTTACCTTAAAGCGAAGTTGACATTAACCATTTTGAAGGGTGTCAAATCATGATTTCAAATTTTTGAAAAAATATTTGTGCTTTTCTCCCAACTTATTAGTGGGGTCGAAAATGGTTGGGCTGCCAGACTGGGGATCATGAAGTCTCGGGTTTGAATCCTAGCAAAGCTAGGCCCGGCGTGTTCCTTGGGAAAGACACTTAATGTGCATTTTCCCCACTCGACCCAGGTGCAAATGGGTACAAGCACTAGCTTGGAGGGAGTAAAATTCTGTGTCAGACTAGGGTCCTGACCAGGAGGTGATTATTATGGTATCACATGTTCCGCTTCACGTATTGAAACTGAAACCAGGATAGGCTTCGGCTCAATGGGCCGTAACAGCCTTAAAGGAATTTTACATAATAGACTTATTGTGTGTGTGAACGAAAACAATCGATTGGCTGGCTACTGAATCACTTTATGTTGTTGTTGATGTGCAACTGTGCTGCGAGGTGAAGAGAGTTTAGAGAGTGAGAGCACAAAGGCCCGCCAGGTACGTGTTAAGTCCTGATACTATTTATGTAAATCTATGTATTATACTAATACAAGGCACAGGAAAACAAAGACAGACAAATTAAAAAAAAGCAAAGATGAATATAAAAGACAGATCGATAACATCCTTCATTTTTAGATACGATGTTAAGAGGATTTCAATCTTGCTTTCAAACACTACATTAAATGAAGAATAGAATAACAAATCCCAAGGACAAATCTTATTGTAAGTTTGCAATAGAGATGTCTTGCCTGTATCCAGCAACGCGGAGGACACATGCATTACAAACGTGTAATGATTGATGAGCCTGTGCAACTTTTGAAAAAGAGATGCATACAATTAAACGCCTTTTTCTCTGTTTTGGCAGGACGTAAAACAATGAAATTTCATACACATATAGCAAAAATGAATGAAATATCATTATGTGTAATTTCATTATAGTTGATTGATTATTTTGTTTGCAACTTACAAAAATAGAAGTGTTTACTTTCATTTGTCTGCAAGAATTTTTAGATTGCAACGACAAACAGTGAGGCAAGGGGCATGTCTAAAGTCATAAATAAGATCATGAAATAATATTAAAGCCAGAAATAGACAGAAAAAAATCTAGTGTCAACAGAATTGAACCCGTGACCTCTGTGTCAGCATCCTTCGCCTCACCATGAAAAGAGAGCACACTACCAACCAAGCTAACTGCGCATAGTTTTCTGTCTATTTCTCTGTATTTGTCTTGTTTTTGTTGCTAAGGGGCTTTAATATTATTTCATGTTCTTATTCATATATATTGCAAGTCATTTGGGTAAGCACTTCAATATTTGAACACATTTTCTCTCATTAGCTCAACAGACCTGTTTTTTGACCATATCTTCCAAGCTCATAAAGGCGGTCGCCCAAAGAAGTGTAACGCTCTCCATTAAAAAATTTTGTCTCCAGAGTGAGCGTTTGACCAACTTCTTTCGCAACTTCCTGTTTGATCCGCCAGCCAATGTCAAGACCTGGAGAAAAATAATTCAACAATGATATCCCAAAACAGGTGGGGAAATTCAGGCAATTTTTATCATTTACAAAATATATACCGGTATTGAAGAAGGAAAACAAGAAGAACATTTGTAAATTGTAGACGAATAACTCAAAGATTCATTTACATATCTCACCCGACAAATCTGCAGTCCTGAATTTGCCCATGGGCATTCCAAAGTCTTCTAAAACTCTGTCCACGTCTTGAGGCCAGCTTCCCTCTTCAACCAGAAAACTTGCCTTTAAAAATCCAGAAACACCACAGGCACAGAAGATCAAACTTTACATATGAAGGGTCATGAGTACTTTATAAGGGTCATGAGTACTTTATAAAATATAAGGGTCATTAGTATTCTATAAAGGTCATGAATATTTTATATAGATCATGAGTACTTTATATAGGTCATAAGTACTTTAAATATTAAAACTGCTGCTAAAAAAATATGGTAATACTGGTGATTATTTGATAATGGTAAGTTCTTAATTAAACAAAATTTCAAAAGAAAAATGATAGACTACTCAATCAAAAAGGCAATCATATATGTATATAACAAGTAAAAACTTACTTCAGTGGCTAATCTTTGATTCATACGGTTTGCCACAAATCCATGACATGTGCGAACAGTACTGAAATCTGACAAAATGTTACAACATTATGCAATACAATAAAATGTTCAAAATCATGATTTCAAATTTACATTACCTGTTATTCCTCCATTCACAGTCACACCCTATATATCATATTTTAATTACCTATGAAAATCAGACCATATTGAAAGAAAAAGTAGACATTTTGATACCTAGGGCCTAGTAGTAGTTGTTTCCTCTGTGTTTGTTAAAATCAGCTTACAAAAGAAATGAATGAAAATAAGAGACATAAAGCTAATGACATGATTCAACCACCTAAGTGCATGGAGTCATATTTTAAGGAAGAAGCAAAATAATTGTTTCATTCTTCATCTCAGTACCTATGACTTTCAAACTCTGAAACATGAATTGAAATGTTAAAGGAATAGAGTATTATGAGGCATCGTAGCTGAATCGTAGTGTTGTGAACTGATGTTACGATCACATTGGTTCAAGCCCCACGGCTGGCACTCTGGTGTGAATGTTAACCCCAAAAAAATTTTCTACAAAAGTTTACAAAATATCAAAAAACGTCATTCTATTAATTTTGACAAGAGGAACCTGTGTGCCAAATATTATACAAATGGGTCGGTAAATAATGGAGGAGATCGAAAATAAGTGTAAAAAAATTACATTTCGAGAAAAATGCATATAATGAAACTAAAGGAAATAACACAAAACAAGACGCTTCAGACATGTTTCCCTTGTTGATACAGCCCCTTTACTCTTTTGATAGGCTCTGGTATTGTTACTAATGTAAAAAGGATTGTAAATCTAGGTTTAGATGTGCACTGTTGTAAAAACAGATGTCAACATGACCAGTTCTTTGTTTTATTTCTCTATTCCTATACCTGTGCGCATGTTTACAAACACACTGACCGGCAACACGTGCCCTCCTCCTGTTACGTACTCAGCGCTTGACCAAATCAATGATTGTCTTTATTGACAACCAGTTGAATACCAGGTTGCCAGATTTGGCTATTACATAGGCTCCTGGGGAAGCACACAGTACACGAACCTGTTAGATTTTTCATACTAACACTCTGACAAGATCTTTCTCTGCATAGAGCTGGGTACTCTCTATCAGTGTTAAGGTGTTGACTATATTTACCTACCCTCGCCCTACAAATATTTTGTAACAAAAAAATTATACGTCATATGGACATTTCTCTGCCATAAACTTGTAGATAAATGATCATTCTACCTCAATGTGCAAAGAACAGAAAGTTGACATTTTGGTCTCAATCTCACCAATCCAGAATCCAGGTGTCCCCCCCCCCCCCCCCTCCCTGTTAGAATAGCGTGTCCATCAATGCTGCTCGGTGAGTATAACTGGTCACTTGGGCATTTGAGTTACAAACGGTGTCAAGTGATGACAAATAATAATACAAACTCTCCCTTCTCTGTGATCGAAATCAGCTTACACTTACAAGAGAAATAAATGAAAATGAGAGACACAAATAGCTCTAGCCCAACAACACTTCTTCTGATGCTTCTTATTACCTTTCCCATTCGCTGACCAAGCTGCATTACAGTTGCCGCTGTAGTTGGCGAGGTCTTTGAACCGTACACGTTTTCGAGAAGTCTCATGATGTAAGCTGGTGCAAAGAAGTGAGTTCCGACAACTTTGTCTGGTCTTGACGTAGCTGATGCAATCTGAAGTTTGATCAAGATATTTAATATATCAAATAAAAACAGAAATTCAGTACAGATATGGAAATTTTGCACTGTTAATTTGTAATTACAGCTTTTATTTTCCTCAAACAGAGCTGCGAAGTTGAAAAGTGAAAGAAGAGGGGGAAACATGGAGATAGGGAGGGACAAATGAGAAAATGGAGGGACATATTTTACTGATATTTTGATTTTAACACTGAGATTACAGAGACTTCTTTCACTAGACACCAAACAAGAATCTTTATGCGCCGTCAACGCAGAATAAGAAATAGAAACATTACAAATTCCACATTGGATTATTTGCTAATCGAAGAATGAAGAATAAATGCTTCAGGGAATATTATCTGATTGTCAGGATTTAAGTAAGGAATAATATATGATATCCATATTAGCCACTTTACATTACAGAATACACTAACAATGAGGTGTTTCTTCATAAAAAATAAAGAAGCAAGGCAGGACAGGCTACCGATGAGCTGGATGGAGGGACAAATGACGTTAAGGAGGAAAGGAGGGACAAATGACGTTTAAGGAGGAACGGGAGGGATAAATGATGAAGTTAAGGAGGAACGGAGGAACAAATGACATTAAGAAGGGACAGAGGGACAAATGACGTTAAGGATGAATGGAGGGACAAATGGCATTCATTAAGGAGGAACGGAGGGACAAGCGACGATAAGGAGGGAGGGAAGGACAAATGATGGTTAAGGAGCAAAGGAGGGACAAATGACGTTTAAGGAGGAACGGAGGGACAAAAACGCGTTTGGGAAGAGCAGAGGGAAAAATGATGATAAGGAGGACGGAGGGACACACATGCCGTTTGGGAGGAACGGAGGAAAAAATGATGTTAAGGAGGGACGGAGGGACACATGGTGTGTCTACTGTCCTTGCCAAACAGGGGACACTTGGCAACTCTGCTCAAGTTGTAAGGATTTATTGTGAAACCCCATGAGCACCATCCTGCGAGGACAACCAACCCCTACCAGTACTAGGCGCCTCCACAGTTTGCTGATGCTTTGATAAACCGCTTCCTAAAACAAATTTGACACAAAATTGTATTTCTTTTCACTCCAAAAAAAAGTATGTGGTAAAACATTACAAAACTGACATTATAAACTGATCTACTTGTATATACAAAAATCAAGCGGAGTATCACCTTGTCAATGTCAAGGGTAGAAGTGTTGGTGCACAGCAAGGCGTCCGGTTTGCAAATCTTGTCCAGTTTTGAGAAAATCTCTTTCTTTAAAGCCAAGTTTTCATAGACAGCTTCAATGACCTTTTATAAAGAAAATTATTACTTGGCTAGGTGATATCATACATATATATGCCTAAATTCTTGTGCAGCAATGGTGTATATCAAGTTCAATTAGGGTTTTCTTTTGTGTCAAGTGTTGCTATTAACGCCGATATGATAATCATGTACAGTGTATTATAGATTGTATAATCCTAATGGAGTGTAACACAGAAAGACACATAAAATCATTTTTGACATCACCCATGAAATTATTGCCCCCTTTTGCCATCCTCTTCATCATTTGATTCCCAGCAGAATGTGCATGTATCACATATTTTGTAATGGGCATGTTTTTTGTTGTTGTTGTTTTCTTTTCTTTTCTTCTCTTTTTGCCTGTCATGTTACTCAGGAAAGGCAGATAGAAATGAATGTAATGAGAGAATGAAAAATAAATATAAATATACTGTAACGTCATGAAAATGTCCTCTCTGGACAATAAAGTGTTTATCTTATCTTATCTTAAGCTTTGTAAAAAAAACTAGAAAAAAGGTATAAACACATAACTTTTGTAACAATGATAATTATAAAATAATAATAAAATGGACATTCTACACATATCTCATTCGAGAGAAGAAGCTCTAGGCGCTGAAATAGCACATGAGATATAATCTAAAAATTCAGGTGTTTTTACCAGGTCAACATTGCTCAAATGATCCAAACTTTGGACTCCCCGTAGAATTCTTAAGCCCTCATTCATTTGTTCTGTTGTCATGCGTTTCACTATGACACTTCTTTTCAGAATTTTGAGATTGACTGTATGCCTTTCTTCAACATCTGATGACAAGAATATAATGTAATATAATAATAATAATAATAATAATAGATAGAATTTATATAACACATATTCAACATTATCTGATGCTTAATGCACTTTACAATGCCAAGAATAATAACATGTTATAAAATATACATATATTAGACATACATTAAAAAAATCGTAATACACAATAAGTGAACATTGCACAATGGTGTCGGAAATCAAACACTTAAAAACGTCGTAGTATGAATACAAAGAATAAATAATACATTCAAATAGACCAATAAATGTCTTCTCATGATTTTGAACTGTCAAGCTATTATAACCCCCCTCCCCCCAAGAAAAACCCAACAACAACAAAACAAAACAAAAACAAGAGCGGATGATGGCCAACTATGTTTAACTTAAAGGAGGTTTACAGTAAAGAAGGACAGCTTAAATGAGACAACTAAACATTTGTTATCATTCTTACATTCATTAAAAACAACGACAACAAAAATTACTGTCATGAGGAAAGAAGAAAAAGATTGTCTTGAAAATTAATTAAAATAAACAACTTTACCAGTGATATTGAAAGAAGAAATCAATGAATACTTCGTTTCATTTAAGTATGACAACTGGAAAATAAAGTAATTCAATGAAGTAATTCACACTTCTAAACCTATGAGAAATAGGTAAAAAATTCCAATTGTAAAAAGGTTTGATCACACTTGCAAACTAGTACCTGTTCATTCTGTTCCACCAGTATGACAGGAATGCCCACACGGATGAGACAAATGGCTATTCCTGAGCCCATCGTTCCTGCTCCGATGACACCAACAGATTTGATTTCCTTCGACTTGGTATTTGAAAAATTGGATCCATTTGGCAAACTCCACTAAAAAATAAACAAAAACCAAAATAAAACATAACCAAATGAATGTTTTCTTCTTTCCAGTTTTAACTCATTTTCTTTAAATTACCACCCCCATCCCCTTTCTAAAAAACAAAAACAAAAAAAACAATCCTACACACATAATATACACACACAAAGAGTGTGATGAGACAGTGTTTGTTCCATCCAAAAAGAAAATATTTTAATTTTAAATGACCATTCACATTCAAGTATATGAGACAAACACTGTTACTCATTCAAAGTTTAAAAATACACCCTCTTAAAGTATTTATGATTGTGTGTGATTATCAATGTATTGAGGGTGGATAGAGGGGAGGTAGGGGAGGAGGGGGAATAAAAAAAATAAAAAAATGTTTCTCATTATTCAATTTGACTACAATTTAACCTTTTAAAGCAATCAGTAAATTCTACTGAGTAAAACTGGTAAACTGAATTTTTTTTTTACAACTAAAATTAAATATTAAGCAAATTTTGACCTAGATTGGACTATTATCGGACCGAGGGTAATGCCCGATCTTGGAAGAGCTCAGAGGTACGATTTAGTCCAATCTAGGTCAAAATTTGTATTATTACATCCCTTATCATCATGACTTTAACTAACATAAAAATAAGGTCAAAACAGAAAAATAAGATCAAAACACCAGAAAAATAAGATCAAAACAAGATATTATTTGAAGGGATTATTATGGGTCTCAAATTAAACAACAATTTTCTGTTGATAAAGGGAAAGAAATCAATGCGCCCCATCAAATCAATCATCTAGATCTAGTTCAAGGTCAAATTGGCGGGTGATTGAAATATCTTCGGTCCGTTTTTTTCTCTTTGACACTACTAGTGGGGTGTAACAATAACTCTTTTTTTCTTCTTTTTCATGACTTTACAATATAAACATACTGTATAAATTTTATCATTCTGAAAAATTGAACATGAAAACTGTTATAAATCCTTAGCAACAATAATGCTGATGAGGCAATTACAAATCGAGGGATTTTCCTCTAAAGTGTTTGAGATGAGCTTAAAAATAATGACCGTTACCTTTTGGGCCGTTCTTTCCGCAAAAAAGAATACCTCTGGGCAAGAGACTGGCCACTGGTCATCAATTCCCAAAACAAAGTAACTTCCGACTCCACTGCTTCTTGGAAAGGAAGTTTGGCTGCATTTCTGACTGCTTTCACACATGACTGTACAAAAAGGAAAAAAAAAACCCTAACATATTATCAAAAATCAGAAATAACATATCATACCTTATGGGCTTATAAGAAAGCAATGTGATATGTAATACAATAATCAACTATATCTTTAAGAATTACATGTCATTTATTGTACACAGAAAATTAAAAAACCTCAGTGAAGATTTGACCCATGCATTAAGGTCACAGATAAAATTGTCACATCGCTCCAAAAGACACATTCACTTGCTGTGCCGAACAGACAGATACAAGAAATCTTTTCTCCCCTTCGCAAATCTTATATCAAATCACCGCCAACACCATACAATAACACTGCAAAGGTCAAGTAGCAGGATATGAAGAGATATCACTATATTGTCATTAAATGTTTTGCACTTGACGCCATACAGTGCAAATGATTCAAATATTAATGTGCTGTTTGTTTGCTGTTGTTTTTTTGTTACTGTTTCCGTAAATTGATGTTTATTTTAAGGTAGTGTTGTTAGCCCCATGCCTAACCCACAGACTAGGAAGGCCAGGATTTATTTTTGGAGGTTCACTCCTAGGCTGGTTGTCCGCCTAAGCTATAGAGTCCTACCTACTCTGGTGTGAGATTGGAGTGTCCTCCTAGATAAACTGCTTTACTGAGCTGACAAACTTTTCCTGCTCGGCTAAGGTTATGGAGACGCCTCTATTCGCCAGCTAGTCATTTAATCAAGCCTATTGGGGTATTTTCTAAGGACTGACTTTCCATTCTACAATCCCACCCCGCCCTCTATGACTAGCACCAGTTTTGTCTGTCTGATTTGTACACGACTGCATTTTGGTTACTCACAGCTAACCTTATATCTAAAGATCCCCCCCCCCCCCCCCTCCCCCCACATCTGCAACTTGGGGACATAGAAATATTTCTCTGTAGTTGCGTAAACATTGATAAAGTATTTTAAACTCAATCCCTCAATTTGATTTGATTTTACCCAAATCCACAGCTTAGATGGTCTTAGAAGCTTTGGTAGGATTTTCAATTTTACCTGGACTGCCTTGTGTCTTGAATGCGCACAGAGTGTTTTAATCTGCATATGGGAAATTGGCACTTCACTGTCTAGCAGGCAGAGAGAGTTTGCTACCAGCACCTATTTACTACAGCTGAGAGGCATGATTTGATCCTCTACTCATCTGGTTTAATTGAAATGCCTTCATATATGAAATATGTGGAAAAACGTCATACTTCTCGACAACATTGACAAGTCAGGAATCCATTAAATATCATGTTATTATATAGACAAAATAATGTTTCCTGAGATAACGGGCTGGAAGGTGGACTGTGGTGTTAGGCGGCATATTCTTAAGACTGTGACACTACCGTAAGATGAATTAAATCTTTCCTTACCACAGGAGCAATCATCCCTTTGTATTTCATCTTTACTGCTTTCACAGATGCTTAAATAAGAAAACAGAAAATATATTTAATAAAAAATGAGTATAATCTAAACACATGAAGAAAACAAAATCTAATGCTTTTGATTTTATTTTATTACAGATTAAGTGCCAATGTACACACACACAAAATATAAAAATCAGACATAGCAGCAAAACCAGTTTTGAATGGGAAAATTTTAAGCAAACCCTTTTGCTAAAGATGCTAGGTTCAGTCAGCCTTTCATCCTCCATCAGCGGGTGGTTTATACCTGAACAAATTCTTTAAAAAAATATGTAAAAGCATTTCTAAAACCAGATTTGTGGCTTGCAATGTATGCATTCAATCTCAAGCCGCCACACTGAAAAACATAAGCTCACATTACGTGGCCAATATCCCACTAAAGTTTTGGAAGGAAAACAGCTAGTGAATAATCTTAATGTTAAACTTAGTCAATGCTTTCCAGTTATTTTTTTCTTTCCGTTAAACGACTGACCTTCATATAATTCATCAACATCAACTGTATCCGTGACAGGTTCCTCACTCAGTCGGCGAGGCGGTTTACCAATTACACCGCTAGCAAACAATTTTGCCCCGCTCAGCAGATTTCCTCAATAATCTAAATTGGAAGAAAAAGATATGAAGATAGCCTGATAGTCATCTATGTACTACATACACTTCAGAAATAAAAAAATCTGCTATGTCTCATCTTTCAGTAAGATGATTTGACACCAGGTAGTTCAAGCAGTCAGCTGATTTTTCCCATTTGAAATTGTTTCCACCATAATGATATGTAAGTACAGACAATCATGATTCCATATCATTCTCTTATCCATGAAAACGGCCAAATGTATACTAACAACGAACAAAATTGGTAAAAGTAATTATTTGTTAAAAGTCTATGATACACAAGGACAATTGACCTTATAAAACTCAATATGTAATAATAGACACAAGCCCAAAATTGTCTAGCTTTCATGAAATCACACATTTCTTATTCAATTTTCATACCTTTCATGAAATCACACATTTCTACTTCAACTTTCATAGCTTTCATGACATCAGACATTTCTCATTCAACTTTCATAACTTTCATAAAATCACACATTTCTACTTCAATTTTCATACCTTTCATGAAATTACACATTTCTTATTCAATTTCATTGCTTTCATTATATCACACATTTCTTATTGAATTTTCATAGCTTTCATGAAATCACACATTTTTACTTCATTTTCACCGCTTTTGTGAAATCACACATTTCTTGTTCAATTTTTATACCTCTCATGAAATCACACATTTCTTATTCAACTTTCATAGCTTTCATGACATCAAACATTTCTACTTCAACTTTCATAGCCGTTCACAATCCTAAGAGGCCATTTTATCCCCCAATCTAGTTTACCTTGTCCACAATACCGTATCTCAGGGCGTCAGACGCAGTTATATGTTGACCAGAAGTGATCATATCAATGGCAACGGCAACTCCTGCCACCCGTGGAAGACGGACAGTGCCCTGCGCTCCTGGGATCAAACCAAGTTTCACTTCAGGAAAGCCGACCCTGAATTCACATTAAAAATGTGATAAAGACAGATTTCCATTATAAACAAATGATAACAACATATATTGTACATATATGTATGTATATATATGACTCGGTGCCAAAATATCTGCCATTAACTTGGGATTTCTTTTTAAAAGAAAAGAAAAACAACACAGCTATCCCTCATATACATACTTTTCAAAGTAAATACATACTTTTAGACTCAAAGCCAAAAAACCCAAACTACATACTTTTTTAAAACACTGGTTGGCAGTTATAACATGATAATTACCCACATGAACTTGTGTCCTAAAAAAATCTTTGTGAATGCCTCCCAATAATAAAAATACAGAGTTCCAATCCATTTCACTCTCACTTTACATTGTTATCTGCAATTTGATAATAGATATAGTTTGATAAACTTGGAAAAACCAAATATATATATATGTAAGGCCGGTACAATAGAAAATAGGCCTAAACAACACATTGATAGCTGTGAATCATTTCCTTTATGTTTCTTCTTAAAAAGCACATATGAAAATTCCTTTGTTTTCAAATCTATTCTTTATCTCTCATGATGAGTTAAAATTCTAGGTGTAATCTTTCTTAGTTTTATTGTCTGCATACACATTTCTGGTATAGATATTTATAACCTAGGTCTTGCTAATGGCGAGAAATTTCTAAAATTGTGGGAGATGCACCATACAAAAGCAAACTATATCATATCCCCTAATCTGAGAATGAATAGATCCGGTTTTTCTAGTTTTCTCATTTTATATTATTTACAAGGCTTAGATTCTAGAAATCTTTTTGAAATTATAAAAGCATATCTAGATCTAGAATTAAGAATCTAATGAAGTGCTAGATCTGTCTATGTCAGATCTAGATTCTAGAACTATGTCTAGAATTCTATGTACATTTTAGGTTTCGATCTATCTAGTGACAGATAGATGTTGAGATGCAAGTCTAAAGCCTATACTCAAGATGTAATTTCCATTTCCTTAATGATCATTAGGCTAAGAAAGCTTGGGGGCTGGTCGATGGCAAATTTGGTTCATGTGAAGAAAAGTAGTTGCCATGCTATGTACCCCCACAAAGGTATCTAAAAATATATAACGTTTTTCCAACTTTATTGAACTTCTACTACTATGGCAAAAACACAGTGTGTCCAATCCATTTCACTATTTTCACTCTTACTTTGCCTTTTATCTGCAACTCGGTAATGAGAAAACAGTCCAAGCTCAAGTCCACCACCAAGAGCTGTCCCATGAAAGGCTGACACAACAGGTTTAGTGCTGCCTTCTATGACATTTCCTACATCCACAAGTGTTGGCTCTAAATAAAAACAACATAAACATAATATATATATATATATATATCAATGTGTATACATGCATAAACATAAACATATTTGTTACATTTTTTATAAAGGGTTTTAAAGCCCAATGGCTCAAAATGACAGTTATGATACAGTCTATCATCACTTCAGAACAAAAATTCTAAGGGCAGGGATTTTCAATGATTAGTGCCCATTTGACAAATAAAGGTGAAATTTACAATTGGTCAAATCAAAAAGATTAACATAAGAGAAAATGGAGCAAAGGCTCTTTTTTGTTCTGGCATTACATACTTGTTTGATTCATTGATGCAAATGAATAAATGTTAATAGAGTTTCATGGTTTGATCCTTTGCTGAATTTAGACTTCCATATTTGTTTTTCTCTTTAGAATTTACTACTTAATAAGAGGTGCTGATACCTCAATTGGTAGAACGTCAAGCTAGCAAATTTCTCTGGCCCTCTTGTAGCAAAATGGGTAGCTAGGTCTATTCAGATTTAGCAAAAGTAAAAGCAGTGTGGAAAGCAATGGCAAGCTACCACATTTATGCCGTATGCCTAGAAAAAATGAGGACTCTACTTTGATTTCCCTACCCTCAACACTGAGTAAGGGTCTTACAATTAACGTAATAAGAAAAACAGGATCCTAAGTCAAAGTGTTATAAAAAAGAATGAGAAGTAATTCTAGACATATGCAATGAACTTCTCTCATTGCTGGTCACTTGAAATAATTTTGTCAGACTACGTGGTTTATCATGATTGCATATTCCTTAGCTTAAAAAAAAAAAAGAGATGTAAAAACAAACAGTGAGGCAAGGAGCATGTCGAAAGTGAAGGAAATTACATTAAATGATATTAAAGCCCCATAGGAAGAAAGACGAGACCATTTATACAAGGAACAATTTATACAAAGGAACAGACAGAAACAATCTTGGCCTCCATGGGATTGAACCCACAACCACTACGTCGGCACCCATCGCCTTGCCATGAAAAGAAAATGTGCTACCAACCGAAGCTAACTACGCTCCCTAACAGGTCGTGGGTTCAATCCCCATAGCGGCCAAAAAATTTTCTGTCTATTCTTTTTATATGTCTCCTCTTTGTTCCTATGAGGTTTAAATATTATTCAATGTCATTTCCTTTAAAAAACATTAACCAGCTTTTCATGAAATCAAACCTTGCATCCCTTTCCCAAACTCTTTTATATCAGCCCCTGCTGGAAAGGTCCGTCCTTTGCCGATGATGATGATACATTTGACATTATTGTCTGCATTGGCTTTCTCTATGCCAGTGACAAAGTCAACTCGGACATGATAACTGTTGAAATAAAAAAGGGTAAAACATGAGTGCATTAACACAATGGCAGAACATGATAGCTGTTGAAATAAGATGGATAAAACATGAATGTATCAACACAATGGCAGAACATGAAAGCTGTTGAAATAATAAGGATAAAACATGAATTGATTAATACAATAGCGGAACACGCTAAATAGTTTCAAAAAGGCAGGGTGTGTGTGTGGGGGGGGGGGGGGTGGTGTTAACTTTCAGGGATTGTAATAGACTCTATAGGTCTAGTGTATCAGTAGTCCATTAATTTGAGAATAAAATGCTCTAGGGGTGACAAAAAATTACAAAAAAAATGTTTAGTATCAGTGGAATACGAAAACCTTCTTCTTTAAAATATAAAAATCGACATTAATCGGAGAGGAAAGTTACTAAAAATAGATTTCATGATGCAATCCTTTTTCACAAGAAAAACACAAATTCCAGGTGTGTTTGCGCATAACACCTTTTACATCATGGTGACTCAATAACAAGAGTTCATAATGGTTCATAATATAGATATTTGTTAAGAAATTTCTTTAACACATTCCTACATTTATAGGCATAACATTTGAGATCTCGAGGCACCTACTGATATCAATGATGGTTAAGTAAATAATTAGTAAATTCTATACGATACCGTTATAATCTGTTTAGTTTCAGAAATCATTTATTGTTCATCTGAGTGCACAATAATCATGTTGATAATAAAACAAAGTTGCATTTTTTTTCTCTCATTTTTGATACACAATGTCATGGTTTCCACTAACTCCAACATCCTCATCCATGACCGCATTTACATCCTCAGTTGGCCTATTGGTACAACTGGCACCCTTGCATCTCCTTTGCAAGCCAGGGAACAGTCCAAACCAGTTTTTCTGCATGTACATCGCATGGAACTGCATTCCCCTTGACACAAAACATTGAATAGTCCTTAGAAGTTCAAGAGGTGCTGGCTGTTCATCAGTGTGAATAGGGATGAGTTTGTCTGAGGTCATCTTCCAACCCCAAGCGGTTGGCTCAAGATCAGTTCCATTGTGGTACCACTCTGAATTTGAAGATACACCCACAGTGAGTGGAATTCAGTGGCTGAGACGGTGGATGGAAGGCTCTTAGAATGTACAAATGTTGCTGCTGTTCCTATTTTCTCCTTAAATCGTGTGAATCTTAATTCATCCAGGCATGCACAATGAGAGGACTTGCCATTGTCAATGATGAACATTGCCCTTTGGCCAGCCTCAACTACTTATGCCTATCAAACAAGTTCAGGAAAGTTTTAGCGATTTCCTTCGGTTCTTTCTTTGTTTTCAATATTTACAAAACATTTCTTTCTTTCTAACTTCATCTATTCTGGAAGTTGTATCACATCCTGTAAAAGCGTGGATAAATAAGAGACAGCACAATGTCATTTGTTAGCTGGCTTTGCATACTCTATGTCGCAGACCCATTCCTCTTTGAATGGCTTCTTTGGTTCAGGAGCAAAGACAAAGATTTCTCTCTAGCACTAGCATGGAAAAGTAGGATTAAAGAGATCTGTCTCATCTCAAATGAGAACTGTAGTTTCCAAAGTGGTAGCCTTTAAGGCCTTTGCCACAATAAGAGTGTTAGCATCTGGCCCCGTATGGTGAATCTGACATCTAGCAGATGAGAATTGTTCTCAAGGAGATGAATAAAACGATTCACCTTAAGTTCTGATATTGTTTGTAAGGTCAAAACTGAATAAACTGATTCTAATCACACTTTGTGGTTGTTATCCAGGATGTTGCTGCAACATTTCACTCAAATGGCTGGATTTCGGTGTAGCTAAAGCAAAATCCTAGGCCGTATGGAGAAACAATGAGAAGCTTTGAATAAAAATGATGATGAATATAGATTATCCACCTTGATTTTATGGAAAGAAAGTAGATCTATGTAGCTCATGTCTATTGTAGCCCCCTACAAGCATATTGTAGAAAATGTTTTTACATGAAATGATACTCGAAAATGATCCATAGTATCCAATAGTACATTCTAGAAGAGTACTTATGGACCGGTGATTTATGAAGAAAAAACTTTGGGACATGTGGTCTGGAAAAAGATGCACTTTAAAGTTACTGTTGTTAGTGTTGAAGAATATATATACAATTGTATCACGGTTACATACCAAGATTCTACTGATTGATCTAAAGCTGTTTGTGTGTCGATCAAGACCTGGATTCTAGAACACCTGAAAGATTATTGTAGATCCTGTAGACAACGTCTGGTATTATTATTAATGTATTTCGTTGTATTAGACATCTTCTATTACTGTACGGACAGAGAGTAAAAGTTTTAAAAAGTAGTCACTGATCAGACAGAAAAATGAGAATCAAACGATGTTTTTTTACCTCAGCGAGTTCACTGGGGATTATTGACCTCTAAAACTGCAAAGTGTCCATCAACTTTGTAGTCCACCATTTTGCCTTTCTAAAAACTGTTCTGATGAATAAATTCTTAGATTATCGATAGATAAAGAAGTTCGATGAATTTTGGTTCTCGACAAGATAAGCAGGTTCAATTGCGTTTCAGCTCAGTTCAAAGAGCAATAACATAGTCTACAGGATCAAAGGTCGGAGGCCAAGGTTCACAATTTTCTTCAGCTCTCGTCGTATTGAAACATATTCGTGTAATAAAATGTTATATATTTCATTCATAGTCATAGTATAGATCTACAATTTTATCTTTTTCGTTGTATTTTTAGTTTGTGATTACTCATCATTAGCTATCATTATCATTATCTTCTTCTTCATCATCATCATTATGATTCTTCTTCTTCTTCTTTCTTCTTTTTTCTTTTTCTTCTTCTTCTTCTTTTCTTCTTCTTCTTCTTCTTCTTCTTCTTCTTCTTCTTCTTCTTCTTCTTCTTCTTCTTCTTCTTCTTCTTCTTCTTCTTCTTCTTCTTCTTCTTCTTCTTCTTCTTCTTCTTCTTCTTCTTCTTCTTCTTCTTATTGTTTTTATTATTATTATTATTGTTATTATTATTATAATATTTATATTATTATAATTATTATTATTATTATTATTATTATTATTATTATTATTATTATTATTATTATTATTTTTTATTTTTTTTATTATTTTGTTTTTTTTTTGTTATTATCCCAAACACGGATACATTTTTACTCATCACCTGAAACAGATAGATCTTTTGGTCGATACTGGTAATGTTATCAAACCTGCTGACATTACTGACGAGGGTGGTGCCGTTGTGGTCTGGCCAAGAGATATGTATCTTATCGGGCGAAGCGCCAGCTTAGTGACCGCACTTTCTACTACTGTCGCTAACAATCGTATCATTTACTCTACTTTTGATCAACTCATCAAATCTGGTGAATTTTCACCGTCTGCAATTTAGTTTGTTCGACAATAGCGCCTTGGGCTCAGTCTGCTTATTTACCAAGCTGAGTCACGCGCCACGGCCTACGGCGAGAGGGCCTAGAATTGGCTATATAGACTGAGATTAGATCTAGGCCAGACGCCAGGCCTAGGTCTAAACACTCGATTTCTCATTGCAAATGCCCCACGCCTGTCGCATGCTCCAATAATGCTACTGTATAGTAGAGTTATTTGTTTTGATTTTGTGTCTGTTTTCATTTGAAATTCAAGGACATCCTGTTTCATGGGAAGTAAAAGTTAAATGTTATTTAGATAAACAGTATAAAGGTCTTGTTATCGGCCAGAATGAACTTGAATCATAGTTAAAATGAGGAGCATTTATCTATCTAAATATCTTGAGCTAGATTCTCTAGATTTAGCTCTAGGTTTCTAGATATAGTACCTGTCTGTCTCTCCCACCCCTCTCCTTCCCTCTCTCTCTCTCTCTCTCTCTCTCTCTCTCTCTCTCTCTCTCTCTCTCTCTATCTCTCTATATATATATATATATATATATATATATATATATATATATATAAAACTAATAGTACCACTAGGCCTATAATATAAGTGTATGGTCCTCCCACTCTCTGAATAATATCTGATCTCTCTCTGTCTCTGCTTCTCTCTCTCTCTGTCTAGCTCTGTCTATCTGTGTGTGTGTCTCTCTCTCTCTCTGTCTGTCTGTCTCTCCTCTCTGATGTCTGTCTCTCACCCCCACCCTCTTTCTCTCTCTCTCTCTCTCTCTCTCTCTCTCTCTCTCTCTCTCTCTCTCTCTCTCTCTCTCTCTCTCTCTCTCTCTCTCTCTCTCACACAAACGTGTGTGTCTGTCTGTGTGTGCGTGTGATTTTCTCTCTATTTTTATCTGTCTGTCTTTATGTTCCTCATCCCTTTTTTTCTCGTTCTTTTTATGTCTCCTTTTTGCTTTTCTCTCTCTCTCTCTCTCTCTCCCTCCCCCCTGTCCCTCTCATATCACTCCTATCTCTCCGTCTCTTTATGGCTAATTGCATTTCGTTTACTTTTTATCTTTATCAGTTATTTATAGTTATCGTTGTTAAGAGATTTGCTGTTGATGTAAATTACGCGATGAGTCGTTGCAGCATTTAGCACCTTCTCAGTACCATCAGTTCTGTTCACCATTGTTTGGTACTGTTATTTTTAATGTTTCTTTGTCAACTTATTAACGATGAAGGGTGGGCCACCCGACAATTTCTCTGTCATGTCCCAATTTCTTTCTTTATACCTTTCATTTCTGTTTAAGTTTCATATTCGTTTTCATTAGTTTATCGGTCTACTGCAGTATAATTATCCCTTTTTATCGGTTGTTCGTATACAGTGTAGCATGACGCAGAGATACATGTACAATGACACCAAGTGTATAACGGGTAGATCTAGATTTTGTAAATTTAATTCCCGTCTCCCTCCAGACATGATGACAGATCATGCCGGTGGTTAGTGGTACATAGCCATTATTACACAACAACTACTGCCGCTGAAATTTTACGTTTTTGTGTCATTCGTCGTCGTAGTTGAAGGAGGGATGATTTCTCCAGGGGCAGAAGAATGAATTAGTTTCTCTCTAACTTTGTAATGGAACGTATTAATAATTCCTGCGAAACAAACTTTTCCTTATGTGTAAGCTGATGAATTCGAGGGTCAACACAATTCCATCAAGATAAATGTCAACATACCCTCACATCTTCATGCCCCTAAATCTAATGTACATGTACAAAATAACCCGTAACCGAGTCTTACTTGAAAGTTTCTTTGGACGGAACACCGCTGCTCTGATTGCCAGACAAACAAAACTATCCAAAATGGCAGCGCCCTGGGGATTACGACTTTTCACACGTTCAAGGAGAATCGGTGGAAATTTGCAACACACCCTTGGGGTTTGCACCCTTTTTTATTTCTTACTAGACCTAGATCTATGTCATTTTTTTTTGGTTGATTAATTTGAAATCTTCCGTATTTATTTGCTGCCAATACTTCTTAGTGGAAAGAATGTCAAAATATTATTTTACTCAAAGATAGATCACTATAGAGTCTAGAGTACTTAGATCTAGATCTAAGTGCTATACTACTGTACTACTAGTACTACAGTAGTAGAGCGTTAGCTCTAGCTGTAGTGTCAGAAAAATCCACACACATATAAAACAAGAAGTGGCCGCATAGTTAAAAATCCCAACAAGTACACCTTGTAGTCATATTTGATCTTAAGGGGCAGTGCAGCGTTTCACAACAATTTCCATACACACACTAGAGTCCAATAGACACTAACTCACTAGGAGCACGTATACCATGCTGGTATACTTTCATTATCATTTTAACTTAGATCTTAGAAGAAACCATTTACACATTATTTCGAATATTGATTATCAAGCACCTACCGATGACCTTCAATTTGCAAACAAGAGTACTGGACAAGATACATTAGGCAGGTTTCACAAAATGGTCCATCCTCATTTCCTCTTTTTGTACATGTTAAATGTACATGTTATATTTTTATATGACTTTAAGTGTTATATAGCTTTTAAAAGTCATGTTTTTCAAAGCATATGAGGATTCCAGATTATGATCTGGTTTGGAAGTTTTATTTTCCTTTCTCAAGAGATAGCAAAGGACTATCAGATGCAATCGTGTGGATGATGAAAATGAAAACCAATGCCTTTTGTCCCGTTTTTGTAAAAGTCTGTGATTGTTTTTCAGTTTATTCGTGTTGCGGGTTTATCGTGTGCCATTCTGCTCAATCTTAGTCCATGAAAAAGAAACTTAAACTGCTCACTTCTCCCTTAATCCATTTAGTGACGAACGCTTTGTTTAAACTTTTCCCTAGTTCTCACAAGATAATGTTTAGTATATTCTAAATCACTTTATTTCATTTTTGTCCCGTTTTCCCAACTATCCTTATTACGACGGGTTTAAATACTGTACAAACTCAAAGTGAAAACTATAAATGACAAACCTAGTCGACAATTGTTTGTCCCATCATCTTCTCCGCTAGTTTCTCTCTAACTATCTACAGTCAACTGTTCTTTATCGGATAATTGCTTCATACGGACGGATGGGAGCGGTGGCTGGCAAATCTTGAACTCTACTTGAACTTGTGCTATTAGTATTATTTTCTCTCTCTCGTTGAAATGCGTTTTTAGTAATATTGTATTGTTATGCCAAGGAGACTGTGCGTGGAGACGTAGTCAAGTAATGGACTTCTAAACCTCCCGTATTGCCAATTATCTTGTCTTTATTTATTAGAACATAATAAATCATGAAAGCCTATTGATTGTCTTTACATAAGTTTCACTCACGGATTTTGCTAATGCAACCCTAACCTGAACGGTCTCAGATCTAACCTGATCACAGTCTCCTTTCTGATGTCCGATTGTGCATGGCCGTAAGCACATTAGCAGTAATCCAAAAACAAAATTTCCGCAAAGCCAACCAGACAATTTAAAAACAAAATTTCATGATTTCCCAATAGTTTGCATGAACTACGAGACAATAGCTCGACTTCCGTTATTAGATCTCAGATCGAAAAATATTTTTTGTCCGACCATGAGGTCTCAGATTGCCAGTAGTCTCATGCTCACTCTCATTTAGAGTTACCTAAGATTTTTTTTGTGTCTTTTACAGAATATATGAGTGGTAGGAATACGTTTTCTTTCACTTAAGATCAAAAAACGGCGCTTCTACGTATTTTTCAACTGTTTTTTTCAGCTCTTAATGTGTGTTCATTTGTAGACATCAGTTGTTACATAATAACGAAAATCTGAAACCTGCCACGTGATCACTGCAAAAGATAAAAAATATTTAGGACTCGCCAAATTTTCTTTGAACAATTCTCTTCCACATGGAATCTTCCTGTACCTTAAGGTGAAAAGGGACTTATTAAAAGAGGAAATGTGGTCTGATTGCTGACGTTCACACCCAAAAAATATTTCACAATAAACACAAACTAAATTGTTAAGAAGCAAATTAGACTTTGAAAACAAAGTTATCATTATATTTTTGTAGCTTTTTATATCTTTAGATTTGTTTAAACATGGACTAAATCAAATGTTTCAATTAAGATTCATCAATTAGACTTTGAGAAACATTAATTGAAGAGTAGTTATCATTGGTCTAGTCCCTATTTTTTTGTTTTGAAACCTGCCATTAGTAGGATGCGGTAGTCGAACAGAAATGCTAAGTAGCCTTAATATCATTTGATTTGTTTAAACATTATAATGTTTAGTATATTCTGGTACTGTATCAATTTAAATGACAAACCTAGTCATAAGTTTGTACATCTCTGCTAGTTTCTGTATTTCTACGGTAATCCATAAAGTTTATTAAGATAGGGAGGGATGTAGAAAAGAATCTATGTTGTATCATCTTCTATGGTCTAAGGGATAAAACCCTACTAATTATGTCCATTTGTTTTGTGAGTAACACTTCCTTGGTTATGGTTTCAGACTGTCATCATACTCTCTTCAATCTTCATTTATATGTCTTCCTGTATGTCATCGACCATATTATACTAACTACTTTAGATCTTGATCTCGAGCTAGTAGTAGTATTTAGATCGGTAGGACTTCCATAAATGGGTACACCCAACCAAGGTACATAATTTAGAGATTTTTGAAGGGGTGAGAAAGAAAGTAAAATAAAGAGGTGGGAGGGACTACGTTCAATGTGGGCCAATCAGGAGATCATGTGACAGTATTGTGACAATGGATGGGACTGAAGACTGACGACAACGCCCAGAACACTGAGTAGTTCAATGAGATGAGTGACGATCGACTGATTGATGGATATGAGCAGTTCAAATATAACAATGACAAGGGTCTCAAGGGACAGGACCGAGACGTTATCGTTAATCGGACTGGGATACCAAATAGCTTTGTTGCTATGCAGTCCCGTAGAGTTAGGGCAGTGAAAAATCATAAATAGTATCTTACCGCGTGAAACCAGTGAGAAAGAAATAAGATGGCCGCTGTGAGGCTATAGGCTCGACTCTGTATTTCTCTATGGATTATTGTTGTGTCTAAAAATTATTTCTGTCCATTGAAATGTGCTAGAATAATATGTAAATATTATCTTTACTTTATATATATTATATTGAATTAAAATCACCAGCGAAAACAAATCGGTACCCCGATATTGCAATTCCTCCCTTTAGATCTAGATGTTGAGGATAATCAGCATAATATAGAAAAAGAATAAAATAGGAAATAATGTCTTGCCGGAAAATGGAGGCTAGATTTTATACTAGATCTCTCTAGATAGATTTCTACTTCTAGATCTAGATCAGGATCAGATCTCACTTTACATGTCTGGTATTATAAATGTTTCTTGATATCTCGATTTACTATTGTGTTACACACTGTCACTGTCACTACCACTGTACATTTGCAATTATTTACTTAATTTACTTTTATTTTTCTGTCCCTGATTTGAGTAAGAAAAGAATTCACATGTGGATGTACATTCTTTCTTTCTCTCTTTATCAGTTCCCATTCTACCTTTCGGCGTATGGGTTCAGATGCCCGAGATGATCTTTCTTCAGGATGCCCTGTCCTGCCATTTTCTGTTTCCTTCCAAAAAAGTTAAATTTCTATGCTTCAATGCCTCCTTTATATCTTCTTCTCACTTTCTCCAGGTCTGCCTTTTGGTCTTTACCTTGGGCTTTAGCACTGTATACTGATTTAGCTATATTTATTGTCATTCATTCTGTTTACATCTCCCAACCATCTCAATCGATTTCTTTCTATCTTAGTTTTTATGCCATCTGCTTTGGTTTGATCTCCTATGTTGTGTTTCTGATTTTGTCTCTTTTAGTTTTCCTACTACTCTTCTTAGATATATTTCATTTCAGCTGCCTGTACTCTACTGTATTCTCTACCGTCTAAGGACCAGGTTTCGCTGTCATAGAGGAGAGCAGGACAATAAACTGTATTGTATCTGCCATTTTGGTTTTTGTTGACAATTCTTGCTTACCTACAAATGCCTTTCCTAGATGGTTATATATATTGTATTTGCCTTTTTGATTCTCTGGCTGATTTCTTCTCTTAGTTTTCCTCTGAGTTAATCATTACTCCTAGGTAATTGTAGCTGTGAACTTGTTCTAAATTCTCCCTGGCCAATTTAATATTTTGTGTTTTAGCTTCCTAGTTACTAGCATTGTTTTTGGTTTTCTTTGCATTTACTCTCATTCCTCTTTCATTTAGTTCATTGTTCACAATGCTGATATTCGACTCAAGGTCACTTTCTGATTTTCCAAACAGAGCGAAATCATCGGCAAATGAAAGCATTGATACATTTACTGGTTTGAGCTTCCACATACCTACATTCATTTTCTTCATTTTTGAGGATGCCTTTGTGACTGAATCCATAAATGTGATAAACAAATCGACATTCTATGAAGCCAATAGTTGGAAGGAGTTCCGTAGTCAGGACTAGCCAAGGGACATAATGAATAGGATAAATGTTGAAGGGGTGACTTTATAAGTTAGGGCTTGGGTAATCCTACGGTTTAGTGACGGTGTAAAATAATATGGATCAAATTTGTAGTCATCTGTATCGACTTTCATTTAGATGTGATATTCACTGATAAGGCTAAAATGGGGTCAAAAGCTGATAAATATATAGCTGTAGCACTATATATATATATATAAAAGATCTAGTCGGATAAATGAAAAAATCTATCATAATCCTTGACCCTTAACCCCCAACCAATTTTCAATTCAAAGTTAGATCCATCTTGCATCTCATCCCAACAGCTGTGTTGCTCTGCAGTGCCTTGCAAGGATCCAACTTTTAAAATTTATTGCATGTGACAATGACAAAGACACTTGGATTGCCTTGACTCATTTGATTTAGATGTATTATTGTGTCTGAAAAGGGCTGTCTGAAGAAGATTCCATTTTGATGGAAATTGGATTTCATGATATCTAAAGATGGTTTGGGTTATATTATGTTCACTTGTTACTGAATTTTGTCTCACTTGTGAAAATTAGATGATGTGCCCGACAATGGAAATCTTCCCTTACTTTTAATGCATACATAGATTCTGTTTTGTTCTTCTAAGGTGCAAATGACATGGTGCCGAAATCTAATGCTCACAAAAGCTCTCCGCCAAGTGGAAGAGGTGGCTGAAGCCGAAGTGAGTAGTACTTCTAGTGCCCCGAAGAGACAAGTTGTCGATGTGGAAACAAGTATGCGCTATCTTGACAGTCAAGGTAATCCTCACTGCCTTTCTTCTTTTTTCTCCTCTTATCCAGATACATACCATACATTGTTATTTTGTCACAGCTTTGGCCTGCTCATGATTGCTTAATTTTCAGGATAATTTATCTCTTGGTTGGGGGGGGGGGGGGGGGGTTGGTAGTCCAGAGGTAAGATGTCAGCCTCTCAACCAAAAGGTAGTACGTTCGAGCCCCGCCAATATGAACAATTTTTTCTAGCAAAATCTGGTCTAGGTAGGTGGATCGACACCTAGTCCCATCGGAGATGAACAATAAATAGGAGGTCCCTTGTGCAGTTCATGACATCCTGTGCAAATTAAAGATCCCTTGGCTGTTAACAGGGCAGTCTGGGCAAATTAAAAATCTTACCAAAAACCCAGAGATCACCTTTGTTGTGGACGTGGGTAAATGAAATAAAATAAAATCTCTTGGTGGTGAATAGAATGTTACATTTATAACTGAAATTAAGAATTTTTCTCATTCAGTTGTCATCAGACGTGGGCGGTTGGTGGGTGTTACTAGTGGGTCATACTTCTTTCCTTTCACTCTTTCACCCATCTTTTATCTTGCTGTCTCCTCTAATTCACCCTGAGATCACCGCTTATGGTGGATGGGGTGGATTTCAATCAATCAGTCAACATGTCATCAGACATAATCCTTACCAACATCTATTTCTGATTCTTCCATGTAAACATTATCTTACTGATATGCCAGTAGCGTAAGACATAATTTCTCTCTTGAAGTTTGCTATGAAACTAGTCAATACAGCATTGGATTGATAGTTTGATAAGCTTGTTGCATATAATCCATATGTAGCCACAAAGCCATGTGTACTATACCCATAGCTGCCAACAAATACATAAAAACATATTTGACTCTGAGGGTTTATATTGAAGGGGTGAGAAGTCTCAGACAGAGACAGACAGAGAGAGACAGATAGTCAGAGAGAGATCAGATATTTTAGTATGCTTTGTTGTTGTTGTTTTGAGTCTGTAAGTCTGTATTTATCTTCAAAAGTATGTAGAAGGTTCACTGGGTTTTTGTTATCGTTGTTTTAAAGAAACCTTACGTTAACAACAGAGACTCAGATAGATTTGGGTGAAAATGCTGAGACGCCATTCTGACTTCACAAAACTATTGTGTTAGAAAGGCCAGCGATAGGTGGACTTGATGTTATTTACCATAAAGGGGGTTAATTCATGTTAGAATTTTCAACATTTTCTTGAGTATTATGAGCCGTCTTAGAAGTTGAAATTAGTTTGTGTGGTCAGAGTCAAATTTTTCGATTTGAAAAGGTTGGCAGCTATGTATACATTGTGCACAAGGTAATCATCTAAGGACCGTAGTATTCTGTCTCACTGCCATTGTGGTCATCTTCAACTCTTATGTTTCACTTTCAGCATTCACCGAGGGCTATGGAAGCAAGCCGGTTTGGTTTCATTACAGACGCAACTTCAAAGGCCAAATCCTGCCTCCTACAAGGAAAACTTGTGTTGTAAGTTTGAAAGTGTTCGAGATTGTTTGTCAGACTTTTAAAAAAAGTTTACGTTGAGATTACAACTGGATAGAATATTCTTTACAAAAGTCTTGCGTTATCAAGCTAGTGGTGCCTCAATTTATCATTAACCTTTATGTTGCAAAGCATAACTGGGTTTTATATTGGGCCTGTTAATTGTTTTTGATAATTTGTTTTAAAAAGTGGTGTTTATTGGAAAAGAAAGTCTGTCCAAGGATTATACAGTTTGCTAGGGTACTAAGACTTTCAGATGAGTCAGGTAAGTTGATGAGTTAAACATTCTTACCTTCAGAAATGTCAGTTATGTCACATGATCATTGCAGTCATCTTGAATGTTTGATTAATATGCAAATTTTGCATGCTTTGTCAAATCTTTGCTGTTTTGAATGTCTCCTAAACAGTAACAATCCCATGGGTGTTTGAAACCTTTTAAAAAGATATGTATTATTTTGAGGAATGTGTTAAAAGGTCTTGACTGGCTTCTATACATGAGAGAAGACAAAGAGTGAGGCAAGGGGCATGCTGAAAGTGAAGGAAATGACATTGAATGATATTAAAGCCCCATAGGAACATTGACGAAACAAATACAAGGAATAGACAGAAAAGAATCCTGGCCACCATGGGGATAGAACCCGTGACCATTGCGTCTGCACCCATTGCTCGCCATGAACAGAAAACGTACTATCAACCAAGCTAACTACATATAATTTATAGAGCAGAAATCAGGGATTCTAAAGTGCTATTGCAAGTAAGCTCCCATTGCAACCGTGGCTGTTTTAGGTGAGCTCTCTTGTATGTATTTCAAGTCAAATAAAATCATGAACCGAAAGGCAATGGGGAAAAACTGCTGAATAACAGGAACGTCCTATAGTCATATAATAATGATAATAATAAAGATAATGAAATACATTTATATAGGGCTAAAAGTTGATTGAGAAGAAACTCAAGCGCTTTTAAATATATATATAAAGTTATGCTTTATTAAGATTTCACTTTTTGGCGAGCTTAGCAATTGTGATGACAGCCAGAACTTTCGCCTTTTGGCAAAGTTGGCAACTTAAGTGTTGACAAAAGAAAGATCACACAGACAGTGTGAGAGAGTCATGCAAATGTACAAGTTTGATATTTTTCTTATTCTTGCCAGTGTAATGCTTGACAGACAAAATTGATCAATTATGTTTATTATCACACTGTATTGTTACATATAATTTTATCTCTTTTGTTTTCTTATGTCGTATTCCTTATGACAACATGTAGTTATGTTACACCTCTCTTCTCTTTTGCCACATCAACAGAGAAAGGGTGAAATAAGTACGTCCAGTCCGTGCCCTATATGTCGGGATGAATATCTGGTTTTAGATTTTACGGTAAGTAAACCTCATGTGATGAATAGTTGCATCAATTAACAAAAGATAAATAAATTATGCCTACCAAATGAAAAATGTATTTTTTAATAAAATTGACAAGTAAAAAATGGAGAAGTTTTAATTTTTTGAATGTCTAGAAAATCAGACATTGAACCAATGGATCTATTTCTCTATGTGTATTTTGTAGAATCATATCTACACTTTGGATGAGGGAATTTTGAGTTTTATGTGTTTTCCTCCACCTCGTATTTTTAGTTGTGTAAGACATAACTTGCAGAATTTTGCTAGAAACTCTCAAGGTTGTTGAACCGTCTAGGAATTTACAAAATTTTCCTTGATGCTTTGCTTTGGAGTCAGCTAAACATGTTTAAAGAGAAGTTTGTATCGCAATGTTTAAAAAAGTTGACATAATTTTGACTCAAAGCTAACTTTTTTTCTTTTTATCCTGTTTGTTTTATGTTTACAAAGGGACCAGCCTTTTGCCTCATAAAGACTTGTTTCCATGGAGTGTATGGGATACGCATGTATGCACATCTTATAGTGTTTTGTGTTTCCATGAATCAGATTTTATCTCGGGCCGAAAATTACGGAGACATTCCGTGCATTTGTTATAAGAAAAAAATCCATTTGACATGAGTATAAGGACCTAGAGCAGTTGAAATAGGTGGACAAGAGGTATTTGAGAGCCTCTCAAGATTGTATGATGGTTCAAAATATTATACTTATCTTTTCTAGGTTTATATGTGAAAACATTCAAATAACGGAACAAATTGTTTAAAATGCGATTTTCTCAAATTTTTACTTTTTGACAGTGATTTGCGATCTTTTTATTTTTTGTCTTATTGCCCCCAATTTTGGTATATAGCATCTATGAAGCAATACACCATTTCACATAGTAGAAATTTTTTATATCTCTTCAAATTTTTGCAAAAATATTTTTTTGGGTGATTGGAAAGATTGCTATATGCATTTTCATAAAATCAAAACCGTTTAATTTATCCACAAAAGCTGCTGGAGGTTGCTAGATATTGAACCGAATAATGCATGTGCAAATTTACAGCCAAACTTGTTCAAAACTGAAAAAAAGCCTATTTGAATTGAAGTTGTAGGTATTTTCGCAATGAAGATCCAAGATGGCGGTTCCCATGGCAACCATATGATAAACAAAATTTAAAAATATTTTTTTCAACTTATTTAAACATGCAGTATAATGGTAGTGGTTGAAATTGTCTACATCAAATAAAAAACAAAAACATGTTTAGGACCCCACTGAATGACAACATTTTCTTCATTTAATTTTGTGTTCTTGTTTCAGAATATCAAACTGTTGGAACAATTCATTAGCCCCTATACTGGAGAGATGTATGACTCCATGAAAACAGGGCTGTGTCAGAAGCAGCAAAGAAATTTGATTGTGGCAGTCATGAAAGCATGGGATCACGGTGAGCTATTAATTTGTTTTCAAACAGACATAAATGTAGAAGTGCAGAAAAGAATAAAGTGAAAATATCCTGTCGTCTTGTAATCCACAAACTGTCTGTCAAAAAGTGAGTTCCCCAGAATAACTGGGGCAAAAGAGCATGTTTTAGCAGGGTCAAGAATATTATTTGAAATAGCACAGCAAAAGGATTCATCTTTGAAAAGCTGAATAAATAAGGGAGAAAAAAACAACTTGTTGATATGACCCTGACTTTGGACATAAGTAACCTTGACTTTAATGCAGTTTAGTCACCTCAATCTGTAATTCAACTTCAAATGCCATGACTCAAAGAGGTCAAATGAAAAAAATCTGAATTTGCCGTAATGTAGCCCATTCATTCCTCTTTCCAACAGTACCAAATACATATGTGCAAATGCAATAAACCTCGACTTTAATGAGCTCGAATTCAATGATACCTCGGATCCAAAGAGATAAAAATCCTGATTATATTCCTGAATTAAGTGAATAAAAACATCCCAGGCCCAACGAGTGAAAAAATGAGCAACCTTGGCTCCAACGAGATCTAGTATCCTTTTGATTGGCATCATGTCATGGGGAAACATATTTTTTTTCGTTTATAGTTTTTAAAACAAAACAAAATAAACTCACTTAGCCCACAGAATATCCATCTAGTCCCCATCATGGTTGTAGATCTATGAACATACTGGTACATGTACTCATGTAGAGAGGTTGGAAAGGACTGGGAGCAGATGTCGCATAGTGCATGTCAGTAGTCAAGCCCAGTGTTGGCTAGGGCATGGAGCGATGTCAATGCCATGCATGCATCCGTACAAGGGTGGTTGAGGTTGACTAGTACACACTGTAATAAGCCACCGCAGAGACACCTTGGACTCAACAAGACCTCAGGTTCAACAAGAACTTCAAGATGGTCCTGGCGATCTTGTTGAATCTGAGGTATACTGTACCGCCTTGAAACTAATACCACCCCAGAACAAAAACCAACAGTCGAAAATTCAGATCTGCATCGCCATATTTCTATCTATCTGGAACATGTCATTGTAGATCTATATCGTTTTATAGGCCTAAAAAATACATGTCTGTACTAGAATCTCTGTTAGTTGTTCCTAGCCTGTGTCACTGTCAGCCTCCTTGATGTTGAAGTCAGACACCGGACAGATGAACGAGACTTCTATAGATCGCAAATCAACAGTACGTTTGCTTAATTGGAGACATGTCAGCGTCATTGAGACATCTCGACAGGATCATCCATATCGATGCAAACTAGAAGCATGTTTTCAATGATAAAGACTAATGATTGTCTGGATTAAACCTGAATTAGGCCTAATTGTTTTGGTGCAATGCATGCCCAGTGTTGTGATCTGTAGAAAAAGAGGAGAATAATAAAATTTTGAAGAAATGTTCACTTATAAATCTTTCTCATATACATTCTCTTCCTTCTTGTTTAGAGTCTCAACTTAAGGCGTAGAGGTCTGACCGATAAGCGTTAAGTAATGATTATCTAGGCTACATCACATGTATTTGTCTAAGAGGCAAACTGGCTAAGAGGCCACCTTTGTTACCTCCTGTGGACCGCCCTCTTAGGCGGAGACCACTGTGATAAATATCACAATAATATAATGATGAAGAAGGCGAAAGATGGATTTATATGATTTGATTAAATAGATTAAAAAGAAGACGAAGACGACAAAAACAACGAGAAAGAAGACAAAGAAAAAATAAGGCAGAAAATTTGGGGAGAAGAAATTTATTATCAATAATAATTGATTTTTTGAAAATTCCAAAGAATAATAAATAGTATAATATAATAATGAAAACGAGATAGAAGGTGGGGAAGAAGAAAAAGACAAAGGACAAAATTGATATGAATAACATAATTTTAAAAAAAATCGCTAGATTTGATAAAAGTATAATTTGCTTTGAAGAAGAAAAAACCGGCTGCCAAGGGGTCCCTGGGGAACTCGCAGCTTTCACACGCTTTCGATGATGATAAACTGAGGATTTGAATTTCTATGGATATATTATTACTCACCCGTAATATGTGTATATATATCTATGTTTACGAATGCATAGCGATAGATTGACATAATCATAAAAATAATAATGATAAGTTCACTTCCAGAAGACAAAAAAATAAATTTGAAGTATGAAAAGTTAATTTTTCCCTCGTCATTGTGTATCTTTTCAGGTTTGCTTGAGATGAAAGTTCCGTTTAGAGTTTACGACTATGATGACTATAGGAGTTGATTTGAGGAGCTTTTGCAGCAATTGTGGAGAGCAAGGGATTGAATATTTAGTAATAAAATTAGCAGCGTACAAAAACTGATTTCCATTCTTATTGATTCTTATTTGACATATCAGTACCTACATTATCCTTTGATATTGGGTCATTATTATGTGTATGTGGTGTCTATTTTTTATCTTTTGATATTGAGTCATGATTACGTATGTTGTGTCTGTTTTCTATCTTTTGATATTGGGTCATGATTACGTGTATGTTATTTCTGTTTTCTATCTTTTGATATTGAGATAATTACGTGTATGTTTTGTTCTGTTTTCTATCTTTTGATATTGAGATAATTACGTGTATGTTGTGTCTGTTTTCTATCTTTTGATATTGAGTCATGATTACGTGTATGTTGTGTCTGTTTTCTAGCTTTTGATATTGAGTCATGATTACGTGTACGTTGTGTCTGTTTTCTATCTTTTGATATTGAGTCATGATTACGTGTATGTTGTGTCTGTTTTCTATCTTTTGATATTGAGTCATGATTACGTGTATGTTGTGTCTGTTTTCTATCTTTTGATATTGAGTCATGATTACGTGTATGTTGTGTCTGTTTTCTATCTTTTGATATTGAGTCATGATTACGTGCATGTTGTGTTTGTTTCTGTTTAAAGTGCTTATCTACCTCTACACCATATTGTGTCTGTTCCTTCAAGAAGGTGGGTAGTGATTGGATTCTGCCTTTAGGTTTTACCTGTCCCCTTCCACTGTAGTTTCACTCTTTCACTTATCTTTCAGCTTGCTGTTTCCTCTTAATTCACCCTGAAATCAGTGCATACAATGGACAGGGTAGATTTCAATGAAAACAAAACAAATAAATCCTTTATTAGAGGTCAGCCTACTGCAGTAGAACTCCTTTGTATCTTTCCACACTTTGGCAGCATGCTTTCTTTTCATGGCAAAGCGATGGATACCAACGCAGAGGTCTCGGGTTCGCTCCCCATGATGACCAGGATTTTTTTTTCTGTCTATTCCTTGAATTTTTGTCTCGTCTTTGTTCCTATGGGGCTGTAATATTATTCAATGTTATTTCCTTCATTATCTTTCTTCCACTAACAGTAACAGCCACGTGAAGTGGCATTATTAGACTTCTTTGCTGTGTGGTTGAGAGGTTTACGCTTTGCCTCTGGACTACAGAGTCCTTTCCATTTAACAGCAGACATTATCATTAGACAAATCTTACATGATGTGATCAGTTTTCTTCTCTCCATAGAATTCAAACTCACTCACTGACTAGGCTATATAAGTAATACTTATGGATGTAAAACTTTCATATTTCCTCTGATTTCAGATTATTTGAGGTTTTCTAGTTTTAACATATTTTTCTCCTAAGTTTCCTTTTCTTCCCTTTTACTAAAATACTTCTATGTTCGCTGTTATGAATAGGTGAGATGGTTTAGCACAACAGGATAAAATTAAAATTCCCGACTCCAGGCCCATCGCTGATTTTCATACTAATCATAAGCGGAAGCACACTGCTTCATTTTCACACTTTACTTTTGCGATGATCTACAATTTCCACTCATTCGTGAGGCCCTACTACTCACACGAAATTTCAGATTTAAAAATTAGATTTTTCAGATATTTTAGTCTGAAATCTACTAACGCATGTGTTGTGGAAATAGTCTTTGCACAAAGGATTTTGGGATAGATTTAGACAATGTTGACTTACACTGACTTACCTCTTGCCTCTCTGCAGTTGTACAGTTCAGTTGTGTATGTGATCTGCGGTCGATGATGTTCATTCTTTCATTCCAGGAAAATCAAAGCTGAGTCATTTTACATTTCCTATTGCGTTATTTGCGATTTATGTTATAATCCTACTTGTGGGTTATTGTGATTTAATATTTAGTCTAATCTAGATCTAGGGCTAGATCTAGACAAGATCAAAGATCGATCTGCTTGAGTGAAGTGACCTAAATTCTAAATCTAGATCTAGATTTTTATTATGACGGCTTGACAGCCCTAGGCCACAGCTTTCCCTAGGCCATACCTTGGGTTAGTATATCAGCTTATAGATTTCTTAATAGATTTAGATAATAGCTTGTTAACAGATTAAAATTATTTCTTGCTTGGCGTTCCAGATCAACGTTGTTGATTTAGATCTAGATCTAGATTCTTCTAGACAGACAGGCTATTTTATGATAGATCTGGATTCAATCTAGCAAGGTCCAGATATATCTAGATCTAAATCTTATTGTCATCTATAGGCCTAGAAACTATGAGAGTAGATTTAGATTTCTAGGTCTCGAATTTGTCACACCCATTTTCTTCAATAACTTTAGTAGTAGAACTAGAGTTAAATTTCTAGATCTACTTGGAAGCCTTCAAAATCTTCAGAACAACTAACTCTAGATGTGGGTTAAAGTTAAAGGTAAGTTAGCTCCAGAATGTATTTCTAGACAATTAAAAAAATTGGGGATGACCTGTCAAAAGTTTAGGTTTACTTTAATGATCGGGATTCACCAGTAGATGTGATTGATCTAGATCCAAGTTCTATGTCTAAGAACAAATTCTGACTGTCAAACTAAGATTGTAATGATAAATTCCTTTCTAGTTATATCAGAAAGGAGAAAGGTGGCATTGCATGGTGCTGTTATTGTAAGTGTGAGATTAAATATGGTACATGAGGTGTTTGATGTCTGAAAGTTTCACATTTCAGACTTTCAGATTTTTTTTCATTTGCCATTTACATCCCTGAAGAATGTGTATCAACAAAATCTAAAATTAGATGTTTCAAGTCCATTTAATCGGTGGATGGTTGGTAGCCACGTCTTTTCTTTCTTTCTCTCTTTGACATGTCTTTCAACTTCTTATTTGCTCTTATTTACATTGAGATCATCACTTATGATGAACGGATGTCCTTTAACTCCCACATTGTACATGTGTGGGTCCCTGTACAGAGCACACTGTGTGGGCCCTTCAACTTGAAAGTCACAACATCACTTATACTAAACAGTCGAAGCTCTCTCTCACTTACTATGGTGAACAATAAATGACTCTTCTGAGATTTGTTTTCTTTCATTTTGTTTTATTTATAATTACACGCATTTGTTCATTTCACACAAGAAAGCATAAAATAAAATGCAGTTCTTTATAATTTAAAATGACCCCAAAGTAAAAAAAAAAGAAGTAAGGAAAGGTGTTCAGTGGCCTCACTTTTTAAAAGACAAAATGACTTAAAAACTCAAATAAAATAGAGTTTATGCTACCTTACAGTCATTTTGTGTCTATATATACACATCATTCGATGGATCCAAACAGAAGCACTAAACAAAACGAATCCAAAACAAACTCTTATTTATTATTCTTATTTTTTTCAATTTCAATGTAACTTTTTGTGCCTCTGAGCTGAACTTCAAATAATTAATTTACACAGGCTTGTTTGTTTCATTAAAATTTACCCAGCCCATCATGTATGCGGTGATTCCAGGGCAAATTAAGAAAAAACAGCAAGATGAAAGATACAGTAGTCATGAAAATTTGAAAGCCAGGATGATAGAAACATAAATCAGCATGATTAAAAAATCTCATACAAAGAAATTGATTTGGGAAAAAATACTTTTATGTCTTTAGAGCTACAGCAACAAATAGCTGAGCGGATTCCTTGTTTGCTTGTTTTATTGAAATTTACGGTGATCTCAGGTAATGAAAAGGAAACAGCAAGACGAAGGATAAGTGAAAGAAGAAAAGGAAAGAAGCATGGACCTACCAGCAGCACTCGCTAACCACCCATGAGCGGATTCCTGACGAACATCTTCTTTCATTGAAATTTACAAATATAAACAGCATACCATAGTATGCAGAGATCTCCAGGTGATTCAGAAGCAACAGCAAGAGGAAAGACATGTGAAAGCGTGAAAGGAAAGAAGTAGGACCTACCAGTAACACCCGCCAATCACCCACAAATAGCAAGGCAAGACAAAGCACACTGTACATGAATGGTTTGAATCATGAGTATTAAATTGTACGCTTTCATCATATTCATAATATTATTTTATGGTAACCAGTAATAGTATACGATTTCAATGTAACTCAGTACTTATAGTACATAGCTATCTGAACTGCCCAAGATGGTTGAAGCATCTAACAGGCATTAACACAGACACACATACACACACACACACACACATAAATGCGCCTCAAATGGTGACTTGAAAGTGCGAAAAGGACAATGACAACATTAATTTGAAAAGAAACACAAATGTAATGAAGAACAAAATGACAGTAGAAGTGTTAGAAGTAGAAAAATGGGTCAAAACTTCTATCTAATGCTCAAAAATACTTTGTTTTTTGTTTTTGACTGAATGGAGAAAAGTCTTTAATACAAGAAACTGGTGGCCAGTAACTGCGATTTCTGTATCTAAAAGAAAGAAATCCCATGAGAGATGTCTGTCAAGGTACCCAAATATCCTATGAATTGTGATGGCTGACTAATAAAATGGGAAAAATCTAATATGATTACAAACACGAAATAGAAAACAAACTAAAATCCCAGCAATACACACACACATCCAGCTCATAAAAAACTACCCTAAAAAACCCCGTCTAAACCTCATAAATATACCCAAGGATAGCAAGAAGAGCTAAGCCCAATGAGCAATAAATACGTGACACCAATTCAATACTTTGAGTTTGAGAACTTTACGTTGGTAGAGAAGATTTAAAAACAGGATACAATCTTTTTTGGTTCTGTGAAATTTATCCCGTCCACTATTGCGGTGAGCTGAGGGTAAATTAAGAGGACACAGCAAGAAGAAAGATGAGTGAAGGAAAGGAAAGAAGTAGGACCTACCAGGAGCACCTGCCAACCACCCGCAGATACAAAATAATAGAATATACTCAGTAACCAAAAAGGACAACACGTAGCAAAAATATCAAAATTTCAAGGCAGCTAATTAGTTTTCTTCAAGAGAACTATCTTCCAGTGGAAAAAAATCTTTAAATGGAAAACAATTGACCCACATGTCAAAATTATCGAACCAAAATCTAATCAATCCTCTTTCAGGGAAACAAAAGACAGTTAACAATGACAAAGAAAGCTGCCATTTTTAAATTCTACAAATCAAATGATCAAGATAAAACTGATACACTTAAAGATAGGTTTGAAAATAAGAAAACCTGCAGTGCAATGTTTAACCAATAGAACACATGCAACCAGAATGATTCATACAAATCACAAATGACAGAATGAACAATAGCAGGTAAAAATTGACTTTCACAATCAACTACTCTAACATGGTGGTACACATTCCAAGCATAATTAAACCATAGAAAAGACGTATGGTAAACATTCCAGACACAATTCAACCTTAGAAAAGACAAACATGGTACAAATTCCAGGCACAATTCAATCATAGCAAAGACAGACATGGTATACATGCCAGACACACTTCAACCTTAGAAAAGACAAACATGGTACAAATTCCAGACACAACTCAACCATAGTATAGATAAATATGGTACAAATTCCAGGCACAATTCAATCATAGAAAAGATAGACATGGTAAACATTCCAGACACACTTCAACTTTAGAAAAGACAAACATGGTACAAATTCCAGACATAATTCAACCATAGAAAAGAAACATGGTACAAATCCAGGCACAATTCAATCATAGCAAAGATAGCATGGTATACATTCCAGATATAATTCAACGATAGTAAAGATAAACATGGTACACAGTTTAAGTTGAAGTTTAATTGAAATTCACCCTGTCCACTGTGGTAATCGCAGGATGAATAAAGATGAAACAGCAAGATGAAAATGAAAGATAAGTGCGAGAGTGATAGGACAGAAGTAGGACCTACCAATAGAATCCCCAAATCATCCAGGCATGGTACAAATTCCAGACACAATTTAACCAAAGAAAGATAAACATGGTACACATTCCAGACATAATTCAACCACAGTAAAGATAAACATGGTACACATTCCAAACATAATTCAACCATGGAAAAGACAAACATGGTACACATTCCAGATATAATTTAACCATGGTAAAGATAAACATGGTACACATTCCAAACATAATTCAACCATGGAAAAGACAAACATGGTACACATTCCAGACATAATTCAACCACAGTAAAGATAAACATGGTACAAATTCCAAACATAATTCAACCATGGAAAAGACAAAAATGGTACACATTCCAGACATAATTTAACCATGGTAAAGATAAACATGGTACACATTCCAAACATAATTCAACCATGGAAAAGACAAAAATGGTACACATTCCAGACACAATTTAACCATGGTAAAGATAAACACGGTACACATTCAAAACACAGTTCCACCATAGAAAAGATAAACATGGTACACATTCAAGACACAATTTAACTATAGTAAAGACAAACATGGTACACATTCAAGACACAATTTAACTATAGTAAAGACAAACATGGTACACATTCAAGACACAATTTAACTATAGTAAAGACAAACATGGTACACATTCAAGACACAATTTAACTATAGTAAAGACAAACATGGTACACATTCAAGACACAATTCAACCATAATAAAGACAAACAAGGTACACATTCAAAACACAATTCAATCATGGAAAAGACAAACACGGTACACATTCCAGACACAATTTAACAATGGTAAAGATAAACATCGTACACATTCAAGACAAAATTCAACCATAATAAAGATAGACATAGTATACAGTCCACACACAAATCAACCATATAAAAGACAAACATAGTACACATTTCAGACATAATTCAACCATAGAAAAGACAAACATAGTACACATTTCAGACATAATTCAACCATAGTTAAGATAAACATGGTACACATTCAAGACACAAGTCAATCATAGTAAAAGATAAACATAGTACACATTTCAGACATAATTCAACCATAGAATAGATAAATACCACATGCTTATGTAGGGAGAGAATTCTTTACAACTGAAGCGACGGAATGGAGATTTCATTGCAAATTTAAATAAGTGAGCACAATATAATACAACTTAAATAATCTATTTGTTAAAGACAAAAAACGTGAACAGGCAAGAAAAGATTATCTTTCGCGATGAACTGTAAGTGTAAGTCAATCACTGATCTTTACAATTCTTCCCCCACTCCAATGTAATTGCACTTCCTGTTAAGTAATAATAATATCATTTCAGATTTTATTGCCTCGTCTTTCGTATAGATTTACCCATTAACCCTAACAAACCGAGTTACCGAATTTTCGGTTTTTGGGTTAGCATGTGGAAACAAACTAAAAATGACCAACCAATCATTGTCAAATCTTGCATTTAGTGCGTGATTAGGCCTTTGCAAATGTCTGCTCCTTTGTGAAACCTTTGAGTGGTTGTTTTGATTAGAAATTAAATAAAAATTGACCATGAAACGTGCGATTGATGAACCAAGCACCTCAACAGGAAAAAAGGGCTCCATCAGGGCTCTTCACAGTTCAACAGGTGATGGATACTTTGGCCGAGTCTGACTCAGATGAGGCAGAATTTCTGCAGGAATACGATGTGTCTAGTTCTATCGAAAGTGACACAGACAATGAGTAATGGGGTGATGAGAATCTTGCACCTGATGATAGATCTAGATCTAGACTGAGTGTTAGGCCTAGTGTTGGAGGAAGGGGGCGTCTCTCAAACAGCTGATGGGGGAGATGTTGGTGGTGATGAGGGTTGGACTAGAGACTTGTAGCACTAACTACTCTAGATCTAAACTTCAATGAAGATGGGAAAGGGCCAGTGAACCTTTCTGATTCTATCCCAGAAGACAGTTCATGTTTAGAATTTCTTTCCTTGTTTGCAGAAGCCGATTTTGGCAGAATTTGACAGAAAAGACGAATCTCCGTGCTCATGAAGTGCGCGCTAAAAAGCCAAATTCTTACCATGCAAAGAATTTCAAGGATGCCTCAGTTCAAGAAATAAAAGTCTTTATTGGACTGAGAATATATATGGAGTATTTGTGTGTGAAGCCGAGCTATCTGGATTACTGGGCAAGTGAAGGAACTGATTTTGTTGGATTTACTCCCGGTTTTCATAACGTCATGACGCGGGATAGATTCTTGGCCCTCTGGAATTTTCTACATGTGATTAACTAGGAGGATACAAATGTTGACAAAACTGACAAAATCTATAAGGTTAGGCCAGTTCTTGATTATCTGCTCCCCAAATTTCGTACATCTTGAACATTTCAGTACAACAAAAAAGCGTCGAAAAAACCCTTGTTTTTTTACAAGGTTCATTCAGAGACTTTGCCTAGAGCTCATTGGTGACTATAGAACGACAGCAGTTCGTAGAGGACAAAACGAACCCTGTCCGCAACATTTGACTCCAGGCAACCATTTCCCTGATATTCCTTCTGGTACCTTGTCCAACCACATCTGTGCTGTGTGCATGGAAAAGCACCTCAGATACAACAGATAGTTCCCTGGAGTAACTTACAAGGACAATCCACACAAGAAGATGAAAACCAATGGCTGCTATACGCAGTGCAAAAGTACCTCTGCGTCCAAACAAGGTTCTACCTGCTGGGTGGACTGGCACTTAAAGGTGGAATACTGGCGTTAGATGAAGGGTGAAGGCTAGGCCTATTTTCTCCCATCTCCGAAAGTTTCATCTAATTCTAACCACTGGTTTCCTTGAAACAAATATTTTTCTACCCCATGTAAATTTTTTCTCTTTTTTGCTCAGGAGGCTAGGTATAGGGACTTTTAGGGGCAGGTCTGGTAGATCACAAAATGAAGGAGGGGAAGGAAAGCTGGGTTAGCTTTCCACCCCCCCCAATCCCCCCAATTGAAATAGAGATGAGCTTAAACAAATACTGAGATGGCAGGCTACGCTGTGATTTATCACTTTGGCCAACAGCCACTGTCACTGGTCGTAATACTGTTGCCGGACACGGAGTGCATGCTGACATCGCTGTCCAGGTGATAAGATGAACGACTGGCCACTCCAGAATCTATCACCTCAGTCTCTGCCCTTTCTCTGACTGACGATGAGGAGGGAATGTCATCGGAAACGTCGGCTCTGCCGGCGAATGCCGACGCCTGGGTCGGTATGTCGTCTGACGCAACCGTCGAAGAAGGTCCCCCTCTACTTTCAGGTCTCAGTGTTGGGTAAGGGTTAGACAGACCCCTGTCTAAAATGTTGTCTGGCGACCTCTGGTCAACGGTTGGGCCGGAACGACCTGACCTAGTCCTGGCCCTGTTCTCTTGCAGGGCGTCCATCTTCTTGCGGCGGTGCAGCTGCTGGTCCAACTGGCACTGAAGTTCCATCATGCTTGACTCCAACTGCTGGTTGATGTGCAGCACGGCCAGGCGATGATCTTCTAGGGCCTGAAAGAGTAAAGCAGATACAATAAGACAAATATAAAGATGGATTATATATCTCCGCATAAGCTCAGGCTCACAGAGTGTACATCGTTTATTCCCCAGCAGGTCATTTCATTCAAAATCTTTCACAACTCCTGGGGGAGCATACAGTACATCAGCCTGTTAAGTGCTTTATACCAGCAATCTGGCAAGATTCTTCTCTACCTTTTGATGGGTACTTATTTACACCTGAGCCGGGTGAGGAAATCAGACTGAAATACCTTTCTAAGATAGCAACGTTGTGAAACCAACACCTGAGCCAGCTCTCGGTTTTGAATCAGTGTCATCATGATTACAAACTCACAGCACTACAATATTACTACAACACAACACAAAGACACACGCTTTGATATCAGTTTTTATTGTACCATCTTTAACCTTAGCTCACTTTGGCACCTTATAATGTTTGTGGAAAATGTGTATCAGGATTTGTGTTTTTCTTCTTCTTCTGCTTTGCGCACTCAAATACGCAATTGCGTATCAGTTGGGAAGTCTGCTTACACCACTCTCCTCTAAAAATGATAAAAGATCCTACGTCAATCTAAGCACATCGCTATAGCCGTCAAATCTTTGTGGAGCATCCCAAGAATTGAATAATTTGCGAATAGTATAGCAAATCACATAAGCGTGAATCAACCTGTCAACTAGAATACGCTTCAAATGAAAACCAACCTTCCAACTAGAATACGCTTCAAATCAAAAAAACCAACTTGCCAACTAGAATACACTTTCAATTATCTTTAACCTGCCAACTAGAATACGTTTCAAATGAAAACCAACCTGCCAACTAGAATACGCTTCAAATGAAAACCAACCTGCCAACTAGAATACACTTTCAATTATCATTAACCTGCCAACTAGAATACGCTTCAAATGAAAACCAACTTGCCAACTAGAATACACTTTCATTCATCATCAACCTGCCAAATAGAATACACTTCAAATGAAAACCAATCTGACAACTAGAATACACTTTCAATTATCATTACCTGCCAACTAGAATACCATTCAAATGAAAACCAACCTGCCATCTAGAATACACTTTCAATCATCATCAACCTGCCAATTAAAATACAGTTTCAATCATCATCAACCTGCCAACTAGAATACACTTTAAATCATGATCACCCTGCCAACTAGAATACACTTTAAATGAAAACCAATCTGCCATCTAGAATACACTTTAAATCATGATCAACCTGCCAACTAGAATTCACTTCAAATCAATCTGCCATCTAGAATACACAATCATCAACCTGAATACACATTTCCATTCATCATCAACCTGCCAACTAGAATACACTTTCAATCATCATCAACCTGCCAACTAGAATACACTTCAAATGAAAACTAACTTGCCAACTAGGTTACACTTCATACGAAAACCAACCTACCAACTAGAATACACTTCAATTCATCATCAACCTGCCAACTAGAATACACTTCAATTCATCATCAACCTACCAACTAGAATACACTTCAATTCATCATCAACCTACCAACTAGAATACACTTCAATGAAAACTCAATCAATTCATACATCAACAACTGCCAACTAGAATACACTTCAAATCAAAACCAACCTACCAACTAGAATACACTTTCAATCATCATCAACCTGCAAATTAGAATACACTTAAATGAAAACCAATCTATCATCTAAAATACACTTTCAATCATCATCAACCTGCCAATTAGAATACACCTTAAATGAAAACCAACCTACCAACTAGAATACACTTTCAATCATCACCAACCTGCCAACTAGAATATACTTCAAATGAAAACCAATCTGTCATCTAGAATACTTTCAATCATCACCAACCTGCCAACTAAAATATACTTCAAATGAAAACCAACCTACCAACTAGAACACACTTTCAATCATCATCAACCTGCCAATTATAATACACCTCAAATAAAACCAACCTTTCTTTCTTTATCAGTTCCCATTCTACCTTTTGGTGTATGGATTCAGTTTCCTGAGGTGATCTTTCTCTAGGATAGGATGCCCTGTCCTGGCATTTTCCGTTCCTTCCAAAGAAGTTAAATTTCTATGCTTCAATGCCTCTTTTATATCTTCTTCCCACTTTTTCCGAGGTCTGCCTTTTAGTCTTTTATCTTGTGCTTTAGCACTGTATACTGATTTAGCTATTCTATAGTCATTCATTCTGTTTACCATGCCCAAACCATCTCAATTGATTTCTTTCCATCTTAGTTTTTATGCTATCTGCTTTGGTTTGATCTCTTATTGTTGTGTTTCTGCTTTTGTCTCTTTTAGTTTTCCCTACTACTCTTCTTAAATATCTTATTTCAGCCGCCTGACTCTACTGTATTCTCTACTGTCTAAGGTCAGGTTTCCCGCTGCCATAGAGGAGAGTAGGACAATAAACAGTATTGTATGCTGCCATTTGGCTTTTGTTGACAATTCTTGCATATTTACAAATGGCTTTCCTAGATGGTTGTATATTGTACTTGCCTTTTGATTCTCTGGCTGATTTCTTCTCTTAGTTTTTTTCTCTGAGTTAATCATTGCCCCCTAGGTAATTGGTAATTGTAGCTTTGAACTTGGCCAATTTAAGATTTTGTGTTTTAGCTTCCCTAGTTACTAGCATTGTTTTGGTTTCTTTGCATTTACTCTAATTCCTCTTTTATTTAGTTCATTGTTCATAATGTTGATATTTGAGCTCAAGGTCACTTCAAATTAAAACCAAGCTACCAACTAGAATACACTTTCAATCATCAACTTGACCAATTTGAATAAACTTCAAATGAAAAAACCAACTGCCCAATTAGAATACTTTCAATCATCATCAGCCGGCCAATTGGAGTCGTTTAAATGAAAACCAACCCGTCAACTAGAAGATGATTTAAATAAGGTTTATTTGCAAACAAGAATACACCTTAAAACAACACAAACCTCCAAAGAAATTAAGATGATAAAATGTTGTGAAATCATACCTTACCACAGTAAATTCAGGAATTTCACATTAATGTTTCCTACACTGTCCATTTTCTGACAGAAGGCAAACTTCACATCCCCAACCCCATTTTAACAGAAATGCCCCCCCCCCCCCCCCCCCCCTCCAAAACCCGCCTCTATAAAAAAACCAAAAACCCAAAACTTTCTGACAGATAATAATACCTTCATCTGTTCAGCATGTGAGGATCTTATTTGGAGCAACATCCTCCTTCATCTTAGCAATGGCTTGCTCCTGTAACGGAAAACATGACAAACTTCTGTATACTATTGGCAGTAGGCAAATAAGACATTGCAAATAATATTTTCAATTTTGTCTGTCATATTAAAAGCACCACAGCAAGAAATAAACTCAACACAGTGAGAATGATGATGAAATTAATTCCTCATCCAGTTGGAAACCTTGATTTGATGGGGTGTGGGGGGTGGTGGGGGCTGTTTTTGCCTCGAAAAACTTGAGAAAAATATTGTCAACTGTTACGGGCTTGAATCCACTAACTTTTTGATTGAGAAGCTGACACTTTGCCTCTGGACTACCGAGTCCACCTTGAAGCCATGACGTAAAGTCAAGTTCCTTCAAGGCCCACTAGAGCCGGAGCTTATCCTGATCTCTCTTGTGTGAAGCGGAACTGGTGATGATAATCATCTCCTGGACAGGATGCTAGTCTGTCGCAGGTTTTTACTTTAGAGTTAGTGCCTGTATTCATTCGCACCGGGATCGAGGGGGTAAAATATATGTTAAGTGTTTTTCCTGGGGAGCACAACATCGAACCCAGTTTCACTAGGATCCGAACCCGGGACCTCATGACCACAAGTCCGGCAGCCTAACCAAGTGGCCACCAACGCCTCAACACCTTGAGTGGTAGGGCTTACTGATGGTCCCACTTCCTGCATGTGTGGGTGATCTTGCGGCTGTGGGCAAGACCTGATGGTTCTTTCCTCTTCAACATTTGTTGTAGCCACTTGTGTGATATGTGTACACAGCAGCACTCTCCCCTTCCTGCTTGCCCTGGCCTAGCTATGTTCAAAGGATCCTTCATCAAAGAGATAACACCACCCATTATCTTGAAAATACGAGCGGAGACAAAAGTGAACCGCAAGCTTGTAAGTTGGTGCCCGACAGGTTGAACAACTTTCTCGAACAAGTTTTTCCCAGAAAAACCCATCCCGCTGGTCCAGGTAGGTGGATCGACGCCTAGTCCTATCAGATAGGGATGATAAAAAGGAGGTCCCGTGTGTAGATCACAACGATGTGCACGTCTGACCACTAGCCAGCCCGTCCTCACCTTTGACTTGATCTTTAATTCCATGTCCACCGTCATTGCCTGATAGGTTGTCATAAACTTACTCTTCTTTTTTTTGTTTTCTTTGGTGACGTCTGAAACACAAGACATACAGATAAAACACTACACATAAAATGATAGAAATATATATATTTTATCTATGTCACCTATTTTTTGTTTGTTTTTGAAATGATCTACTCGAACCTTAAAGAAAATGTACCGTTCGATCAATGAAGAAAAACCCCAAATCTCAGGGTTATTTTCCCCTCTTGAACTTTCCCGTCTGTCTTCCAGGACTAGGTTTTAAATTCACTAGAAATTTTTCTTCATATGACTATTTCTGGCAATAAATTCCTCTTCCAACACCTTTAACGAGTTTTAATATCATGGCCATCTGTTTTGTCTATCACTTTTTACTTTCGCCTTTATCAGACCTGCCAACCTCTAAATTAGGGAAAACTCCTCACGGAATTTTCAGTACCCGTGCGCGAGGGGGCCTCTGTGTAGAAATGCATTACCGTCTTTCTTTCTTTCTTTCTTTATCAGTCCCCATTCTATCTTTTGGTGTATGGGTTCAGTTTCCCGAGATGATCTTTTCTCCTTCCAAAAAAGTTAAATTTCTATGCTTCAATGCCTCTTTTATATCTTCTTCCCACTTTCTCTGAGGTCTGCCTTTTGGTCTTTTACCTTGGGCTTTAGCACTGTATACTGATTTAGCTATTCTATTGTCATTCATTCTGTTAACATGCCCAAACCATCTCAATTGATTTGTTTCTATCTTTAGTTTTTATGCCATCTGCTTTGGTTTGATCTTTTATTGTTATGTTTCTGATTTTGTTTCTTTTAGTTTTCCTTTACTACTCTTCTTAGATATTTTATTTCAGCTGCCTGTACTCTACTGTATTCTCTACTGTCTAAGGTCCAGGTTTCACTGCCATAGAGGGGAGTAGGACAATAAACTGTATTGTATGCTGCCATTTGGCTTTTGTTGACAATTCTTGCATATTTACAAATGCCTTTCCTAGATGGTTATATATTGTCTTGCCTTTTGGATTCTCTGGCTGATTTCCTCTTAGTTTCCCTCTGAGTTAAACATTACTCCTAGGTAATTATAGCTTTGAACTTGTTCTAAATTCTCCCTGGCCAATTTAAGATGTTGTGTTTTAGCTTCCTAGTTACTAGCATTGTTTTGGTTTTCTTTGCATTTACTCTCATTCCTCTTTCATTTAGTTCATTGTTCACAATGCTGATATTCGACTCAAGGTCACTTTCTGATTTTCCAAACAGAGCTAAATCATCGGCAAATGAAAGCATTGATACATTTACTGGTTTGAGCTTCCACATACCTACATTCATTTTCTTCATTTTTGAGGATGCCTTTGCCACTGAATCCATAAATGTGATAAACAAAAGTGGACTTAGGATACAACCCTGTCTTACTCTATATCTACATCAAATTCTGAAGATATGTTTCCAGCTACTCTCACTGCACATGTTGGTTTATTGTAAAAACTTTTAATGGCTTCTATTAAGGAATGCCATAATTCGTCCCTCCTCACAGTGTCAAATGGGGCATGAAGTCCACGACCAGTGCCTTACCGCTGATGGCTCACGCAGCTCAGATTGTGTGGACGGACGACAACTGATGCTTTACTGTCCCGTTTTTTGGGTAAAATTCTACGTTCGTATGCCTTTATACTATCCTTTTATGTATTATGGGTTTATCGTGTGTGCCATTCTGCTAAAATCGATAAACTTACGTTTAGAGTGTGAGTATAGAGATGTGATAAGTAGAGAGAGAGAGAGAGAGAGAGAGAGAGAGAGAGAGAGAGAGAGAGAGAGAGAGAGAGAGAGAGAGAGAGAGAGAGAGAGAGAGAGAGAGAGAGAGAGAGAGAGAGAGAGAGAGAGAGAGAGAGAGAGAGAGAGAGAGAGAGAGAGAGAGAGAGAGAGAGAGAGAGAGGGAGAGAGAGAGAGAGAGAGAGAGAGAGAGAGAGAGAGAGAGAGAGAGAGAGAGAGAGAGAGAGAGAGAGAGAGAGAGAGAGAGAGAGAGAGAGAGAGAGAGAGAGAGAGAGAGAGAGAGAGAGAGAGAGAGAGAGAGAGAGAGAGAGAGAGAGAGAGAGAGAGAGAGAGAGAGAGAGAGAGAGAGAGAGAGAGAGAGAGAGAGAGAGAGAGAGAGAGAGAGAGAGAGAGAGAGAGAGAGAGAGAGAGAAACGTGGCAACAAGAACCTAACCAAAAAGAAAACGATCTTACTGACAATGTTTTACCCCCTTAGGTGCCGTGCCCGCCCTTAGTCCCATCAGCACTCCAAACCTGTAACACCGCCCCCCCCCCCCCCGCCTCCATTATTTACATTTATATAGAGCACTGCGAAAACGTTCAAGATCTCGATTCTCTCCACCCCCTAGACTAGCGCAAGCTAGTGTCATTATCGATCGATAATTGCTTCTCGGAATGTGGGGACGGGATGGGAGCGGTAGCTAAGAAATCTTGAACTATACTTGAACCTGTGCTATAAGTATTATTTTTTCTCTTTTCCTTTTTAAACACATTGTTAGTAATATTTTATCGTAATTTTTATTTCTTAGTGAATTTAATTTCTCTCTTAATGGTTCTTCGGGAAAATGTCGGCAGTTTCAGGATGTCGGGAATAGGGCATTCAAATCGTGAATTTCTCGATCATTTCGGGAAGGTTAATAGATCTGCTGTATTGAGCATTTTTGCATTTTTGGAAGACCTTTTATTGTTTAGTTCAGGGATATGTGGACTTGACTATTTTACAAGGATATTAATACTGTTGGTTTAATATGCCTGTTGTGTTGTAGTAATTTATTGTTTATGCATGTTAAGTAAAAGTAAAGTTCCTTCAAAATTATTCACGACCCATAGAGCCAGAGTGTATCCCAATTTCTATAGCATTAAGCAGAACACTGGTCAGGACACTAGTTTAACGCCAGTTTTACTCCTAAACTAGTGCTTGTACCCATTTGCATCTTGGTCAGTGGGGAAAATGTGTTAAGCGTCTTTCCCAAGGAACACAACATTGGGGCTAGCTTGCTAGGATTTGAACACGGGACATATGATCCCAAATCCAGCAGCCTGATCATCTTGGCCACTAATGCCACTGGTTATGTGTGTGATTACTTTATTTGTAGAATTTTATATTGATGCTTATTTTCAAGTGGTCATGGTTGGTTTCTTTAAGTGATTTTTTCACAAGTTGTGATCAGTTGCTTCCTTGAATGTCAGCGCACTTGTTATGTCAGTGGAGGTGAAAATAGACAGTGTCAGAAGTAGAATGACAAGCATCCTGAGCTGAGATTGAAATTCAGATTGGGTGGCGCCTCTCTCTCTCTCTCTCTCTGCAAGCCACCCACTGTACATCATTAATCCCCCTCAACTCCTGGGCATATACAGTACGGCAGCCTCTTAGGCCCTTCATAAAAAAGGGAAAGCAAGTGAGACTCAAATATGGTCAGATACTTCTTTTCACAGTTATGGCCTTGACTTACCAGCCAGTTGTGCCTGTAACGACGTAATCATATTGTTCAGTTCCACTCGCATCTGATTAGATGGCAGTGAATGGTGTAACTTTTCCTGACATTTCTGCTGTAGTTCCTGCATGAGGAGGACCTCTTTCTCAAGATGAAATTTCTTCGGGGAGTAAATACAAAAGGGACACAATAAAACATCTATAAAGTAACGTTTTCTGGTAAATGGTCCCTATGACAGTCAATAATATGGCATGACACAAATGAAACAAAAACCCCCCAAAACATAACCAATAGTCCCTCCCGATTTGAATTCAAACTATAATCGAAACTTACCATAAAGGATAAAGAGTTGCTCATTACATAAGCTTTCTGTAAAAAACATATTTTCGTGGGCATGGGGTGGAATGGGGAAGGCTTATTTCTTTTTCAAAATTTCTTTTCTCCAGAAGCTTATGTTGTTTCTGGTCTTTTTAGTTGCATGTTTTGCTTTAGCCTATTTAGGTTTTGATTTAGGGTAAGATTTTGATTTAGGGTAAGATTTTGATTTAGGGTAAGATTTTGATTTACGGTTACCGTATATCACCGCATTCAGGACACAACTTATCAACTTAAAATGATAGGTGCAAAGTCTACCTGTATCTTATCTGCGGTGTACACAAACATACTGTTTTTGTTTCCTACCAAAAATAAATAATAACCTAACCGTACATCATCGCCTGTGGGGACATAATTTGTTTTACTAACCGTGGTGACTAGTAGTAATCGTTCCCGCTAGGTACACATCTTCGCGTTACAATACCATACACTACAGTGTAGTATTAAGACACAATAATAAATATGAGGGAGAAAAACAAATAAAATCAGCCCATGTTCAGTTGCGGCCGGGTGATCCTGTAAAGCAAGTTATCAATTGATAAAGTGAACACATTGCTGTTGCTGTGTGTGAGTGTGTGACCATAGAAGAAATAGGTAATTGGAGAGGGTAAGGCAGGGAAGAGAGATAGTGGTGTAACTAAGGGCGGACTGCTCTCTCTCTCCAGGGGCCTATACTCATCACATCGTCACTCATTATATAAATGCATGTTATTAGTCTCAGGAGCTTTTGTTTTTTAATTTAAAATGTTAGTGTGTCTTATATGACGTGTATATGATTGAGACAAGATGTTTCTCTACAAAGTACGGGGTGCGTCTTAAATGCCGCTGCATCTGAATGCGGTGATATACGGTACTTTTCGCTTTAGGGTTACACTTTCATTTAGGGCTACATTTTGATTTTATGTTTCATTTTGATTTAGGGTTGGATTTAGATTCATTAATGCTAAGCAGAAGCAATTGGATGTGACTTAAAAAGTAAGATAGAAAGAAAAGTATCTCAGTAGATATACCGTCATCTTTGAGGTCATACACATCCATGTCAATTTATAACAACCACACACAAATATATTGACAGTGAAAGTCGAAAACCGTGTAAGTCTAAAATTAGTAACATAATTTTTTTCGCTTTTATAACATTAGGAAGCCCCTATGCTTCCTCTAGTTAGGATTTCATCACATAAGAACCTATAGAAACCCATATAATAGCGATATGAACAATCTGTGTATCCCTATTTGGTCTAGTTTTTAGCACTTGCAAACCGTGTATGTTTGTATCTTTGATTTTTCTCAAACATACAAAATTAAACTTACACAGTTTGTGGCTTTCACCGTCGATATAATAAATTCTGTCACACAATGCCAACCCACCATTCATTAACTTACTTGCTGCTTTAAAATTTCCGTGTTGGCCAGCCGCTCCTTGCAGATTTGAAGTTCTTTCTCATTGTCTTGATTGCGATGTTGCACGTGGTGTAGTTTCTACGGAATAAGGGGATTAATATGGTAATGCTGAATCAGTGAATGACAGTGTTTTTAATGTGCTGACAACACATGACAGGAGGAGCACTTTTAAATGTCCAAGATATAAATAAATTACGGTCCACCTTTTGTTTTCCACACCAGGCTTTTGGCACAGGCATAAAATTAAATGTGATGCTGGAAAAAATACGGCAAAAGAAGCCAAGATGAGAGAACAAACTATCAAGTAGAAGTATAAAAGAGATGCGAATTACAATTAACTCTTTCCAGACGGAATTAAATATGGGTTCCAGACAGAATTAATTTTTGGTCAGATTTTAGTGCGATGGGTGACATACAAATTAGCTTCCTGGTGGCTTAGTTTTAATTTTAGCATGACATATTACATATTTAATGTTGAAAAGGGAATATACAGAAACTAGAAATGGATTTTAAAAACTAAAACAAAGGTATAAGGGCTGTCCAATGTTGATGTTGAGTTGGAACGTAAATTTTTAATAATTATCAGAGACGGACAATAAAATGGATGTCCAGTGTGCAGATCACAACTCTCTATGCACACTGGGAAATCAGCGCAAAATTAAAAATCCAAATTAAAATAAAAAAAAAACAAACACCTAATGCTGATGCCCTGGGTTGACATGGGAAATTCGTGGTAAGTGTCTTTTCCAAACACGATGATGGCCCTAACATTGCCAAGATTCAAACCCAGGATCTCCAGACCCCACTCCAGCAGCATAACAACTCTACTATTGACATTGCTTTTACTAGATCTCTTTTCATCGTGCGTATGATAAAATGACATGAAACAGTAAGATATGAGATTGTTGAGGTATCGTGGAAATTACTTCTATTAAATCTGTTTTCTTACACGGGTATGATAAGATGGCATCAAACAGTAAGGCCTAATTGGTAGATGGAATGGACTCCAACTTGTACAACTATTGCAGGCAGGATGCCAAACAGGTGAAGAGAGAAAAGCGAAAGGAGGAGGATCAACCAGCTGTACCCGTCAACTTCCGCTTTAAATAGTATGACAAGAAAAGTTTGCAGAGAGATTTTCATGAAAAGTTAACGAGAAAAAGAAAGAAAAGAAGACGGAGAAAGATGGGAATATGGAAGAGAATTTCTCTGTCGGTCTGTCTGTTTCTCTCTCGTCTCTCTGTTTGTCCACAGTCTGTCTCTGTTTCTTCATCTCCCTCTATCAAATTTTGTGTTAGCACGGAGATACCTTTGTAGTTTTTCATAATCTTCTCAAGTTGAGCCACTAGCAGATTTTTTATCTCAATGCTTGGAGGCCTTCAAGTCCCTTATTCTCCTTCAAAGCTGCTCTGTCGACAAAAGAGTAACCGGAATAGGCTTATGAGGAAATAGTAACATGCTGGTGCAACAGGAGTATGTCTGAGCATATGAGAGAGAGAGAAAGAGAGAGAGAGAGAGAAGAGTGAGAGAGAGAGAGAGAGAGAGAGAGAGAGAGAGAGAGAGAGAGAGAGAGAGGAGGGAGGGAGGGAGAGAGGGAGAGAGAGGGAGAGAGAGAGAGGGAGAGAGAGAGAGAAAGAGAGGGGGAGAGAGAGAGAGAGAGAGAGAGAGAGAGAGAGAGAGAGAGAGAGAGAGAGAGAGAGAGAGAGAGAGAGAGAGAGAGAGAGAGAGAGAGAGAGAGAGAGAGAGAGAGAGAGAGAGAGAGAGAGAGAGAGAGAGAGAGAGAGAGAGAGAGAGAGAGAGAGAGAGAGAGAGAGAGAGAGAGAGAGAGAGAGAGAGAGAGAGAGAGAGAGAGAGAGAGAGAGAGAGAGAGAGAGAGAGAGAGAGAGAGAGAGAGAGAGAGAGAGAGAGAGAGAGAGAGAGAGAGAGAGAGAGAGAGAGAGAGAGAGAGAGAGAGAGAGAGAGAGAGAGAGAGAGAGAGAGAGAGAGAGAGAGAGAGAGAGAGAGAGAGAGAGAGAGAGAGAGAGAGAGAGAGAGAGAGAGAGAGAGAGAGAGAGAGAGAGAGAGAGAGAGAGAGAGAGAGAGAGAGAGAGAGAGAGAGAGAGAGAGAGAGAGAGAGAGAGAGAGAGAGAGAGAGAGAGAGAGAGAGAGAGAGAGAGAGAGAGAGAGAGAGAGAGAGAGAGAGAGAGAGAGAGAGAGAGAGAGAGAGAGAGAGAGAGAGAGAGAGAGAGAGAGAGAGAGAGAGAGAGAGAGAGAGAGAGAGAGAGAGAGAGAGAGAGAGAGAGAGAGAGAGAGAGAGAGAGAGAGAGAGAGAGAGAGAGAGAGAGAGAGAGAGAGAGAGAGAGAGAGAGAGAGAGAGAGAGAGAGAGAGAGAGAGAGAGAGAGAGAGAGAGAGAGAGAGAGAGAGAGAGAGAGAGAGAGAGAGAGAGAGAGAGAGAGAGAGAGAGAGAGAGAGAGAGAGAGAGAGAGAGAGAGAGAGAGAGAGAGAGAGAGAGAGAGAGAGAGAGAGAGAGAGAGAGAGAGAGAGAGAGAGAGAGAGAGAGAGAGAGAGAGAGAGAGAGAGAGGAGAGAGAGAGAGAGAAGAGAGAGAGAGAGAGAGAGAGAGAGAGAGAGAGAGGGAGGGAGGGAGGAGGGAGGGAGGGGGGAGGGAGGGAGGGGAGGGAGGGAGGGAGGGAGGGAAGGGAGGGAGGGAGGAGAGGGAGAGAGAGAGAGAGGAGAGAGAGAGAGAGAGAGATGAGAGAGAGAGAGATGGAGAGAGAGAGACGAGAGAGAGAGCGAGACGAGAGAGCAGAGGAGAGAGGAGAGAGAGAGAGAGAGGGATATGTCATTGCAATTTAACCCCTTCATCACATGCCTCAATTTCCATTGATTTCTTATGTTAT
>JAXRKP010000393.1:132500-328581 GCA_037039925.1 Doris montereyensis | reverse complement strand
TCCTTTCACTTTCACTATTTTACCCATCTTTCGTCTTGCTGTTTACTCCTAATTTGCCCTGACATCACCGCACATGGTGGACACGGTAAATGTCAACAAAACAAGAAAACACAACTGTTCCGCCTACTAGTTAGTCTACTCTTAACATCAACACATTGTATGTTTGACCTGTACCGTGTACCACTTAGCCACCGCCCCACCATCACCATTTGTCTATCCCGTGACACATCTCTAGACAAAGATTTCTACTAATCTATTCAGTGACACATCTCTAGACAAAGATTTCTTCTAATCTATTCAGTGACACATCTATAGACAAAGATTTCTTCTAATCTATTCAGTGACACATCTCTAGACAAAGATTTCTTCTAATCTATTCAGTGACACATCTATAGACAAAGATTTCTTCTAATCTATTCAGTGACACATCTCTAGACAAAGATTTCTTCTAATCTATTCAGTGACACATCTCTAAACAAAGATTTCTTCTAATCTATTCAGTGACACATCTCTAGACAAAGATTTCTTCTAATCTATTCATCTCTAGACTTTCTTCTAATCTATTCAGTGACACATCTCTAGACAAAGATTTCTTCTAATCTATTCAGTGACACATCTCTAGAACAAAGATTTCTTCTAATCTATTCAGTGACACATCTCTAGACAAAGATTTCTTCTAATCTATTCAGTGATACATCTCTAGACAAAGATTTCTTCTAATCTATTCAGTGACACATCTCTAGACAAAGATTTCTTCTAATCTATTCAGTGACACATCTCTAGACAAAGATTTCTTCTAATCTATTCAGTGACACATCTCTAGACAAAGATTTCTTCTAATCTATTCAGTGACACATCTCTAGACAAAGATTTCTTCTAATCTATTCAGTGACACATCTCTAGACAAAGATTTCTTCTAATCTATTCAGTGACACATCTCTAGACAAAGATTTCTTCTAATCTATTCAGTGACACATCTCTAGACAAAGATTTCTTCTAATCTATCTCAGTGACACATCTCTAGACAAAGATTTCTTCTAATCTATCTCATGACACATCTCTAGACAAAGATTTCTTCTAATCTATCTCATGACACATCTCTAGACAAAGATTTCTTCTAATCTATCTCATGACACATCTCTAGACAAAGATTTCTTCTAATCTATCTCATGACACATCTCTAGACAAAGATTTCTTCTAATCTATTCAGTGACACATCTCTAGACAGATTTCTTCTAATCTATCCCCGTGACACATCTCTAGACAAAGATTTCTTCTAATCTATTCAGTGACACATCTCTAGACAAAGATTTCTTCTAATCTATTCAGTGACACATGTCTTTCGTCTAATCTATTCAGTGACACATCTCTAGACAAAGATTTCTTCTAATCTATTCAGTCTCTAGACAAAGATTTCATCTAATCTATTCAGTGACACATCTCTAGACAAAGATTTTTATCTATTCAGTGATACATCTATAGACAAAGATTTCTTCTGATCTATTCAGTGATACATCTCTAGACAAAGATTTCTTCTGATTATTCAGTGATACATCTCTAGACAAACATTTCTTCTGATCTATTCAGTGATACATCTCTAGACAAAGATTTCTTCTCTATTCAGTGATACATCTCTAGACAACGATTTCTCCTAATCTATTCAGTGATACATCTTGGAAAGATTTCTCCTAATCTATTCAGTGATACATCTCTAGACAAAGATTTTCCTAATCTATTCAGAAAATCTCTAGACAAAGATTTCTTCTAATCTATAGTGACACATCTCTAGACAAAGATTTCCTAATCTATTCAGGGCTCATCTTAGACAAAGATTTCGTCTAATTGTGGTTCCAGACAATATTTCCTGACTATTCAGCGTTGCTCTCTTAAAAAGTCGTCTCATGACACATCTCATAGACAAAGATTTCTGATTATCTTTGACACATCTCTAGAAAATTGTGGTCCCATAGTGATTTCCTGATTTCTTTGCTCTCTTAGAAAAAGTTGTGATGTCTGTCACCATTGTGGTTCCGTAAAACTATTTAGGGAATACATCTTTGATCTCTTTTATGATATGAAGAGATAGCTTTCAAACTCAAAGAAGATTGTGGTCCCATGTATATGGTGTTCATTTCCTTTGGAGATTATTTTGTTTTGCTCTCTTAGAAAATCGTGGTCCCATAGTTTTTCCTGATTCTTTGCTCTCTTAGAAAGTTGTGGTTCCATAACATTTCCTGACTCTTTGCTCTCTTAGACAGTCGTGGTTCCATAGTATTTCCTGATTCTTTGCTCTCTTAACTTAGAAAGTCGTGGTCCCATAGTTTTTCCTGATTCTTTGCTCTCTTAGAAAATCGTGGTCCCATAGTTTTTCATGATTATTTGCTCTCTTAGAAAGTCGTGGTCCCATAGTATTTCCTGATTCTTTGCTCTTAGAAAATCGTGGTCCCATAGTTTTTCCTGACTCTGTAAAATAATATGAATAGGAATGAGCAAATTATTTACAAAACGCTTTCTTCCAAAGGTAATGATAGAAATCGATCCTCCTTCTCATCACATGTGACCTCATTCACTCATTGTGTTAGTGTTAGTGTTACCATGACAACTTTAAAAAATAGTCCCACCAATTACAATGATACATTAACAAAATACTCTCTTTGAATCGCTCAGGTAATACCACCTCTTGTAAATGTATATTATTTAGTTTTAAAACTGTCGTTCTCTGGCTATTTAGTATTTCCCTTTACTTTTACACGACAGAAGTATTGTAGTGACATATGATGTGACGTAGTCATGGTTGGTTTGCTGTTTCCTTAGGGAGGGTTGTTATTGTATGTGTTATATCAATGAAGAGAGGCAAATAATGGAGTGGAGGGTTGGGGAGAGGCAAATTATTGTTGTTATTGTATGTGTTATATCAATGGGGATAGTGGGGGGTTGTTAAATATCAATGGAGAGGCAAATAGTTTGTTATTGTATGTGTTATATCAATGGGGATAGGCAAATAGTGGGGGTTGTTATTGTATGTGTTATATCAATGAAGAGAGGCAAATAGTGGGGTTGTTATTGTGTGTGTTATATCAATGAAGAGAGGCAAATAGTGGAGTTGTTATTGTGTGTGTTATATCAATGAGAGAGGCAAATAGTGGGGGTTGTTATTGTATGTGTTATATCAATGAAGATAGGCAAATAGTGGAGGTTGTTATTGTATGTGTTATATCAATGAAGAGAGGCAAATAGTGGGGGTTGTTATTGTGTGTGTTATATCAATGGGGATAGGCAAATAGTGGGGGTTGTTATTGTATGTGTTATATCAATGGGGATAGGCAAATAGTGGGGTTGTTATTGTATGTGTTATATCAATGAAGAGAGGCAAATGGAGGGTTGTTATTGTATGTGTTATATCAATGAAGAGAGGCAAATAGTGGAGTTCACGTGGACACGCCGTGCATTGAGAAAGCAGGTGTGGTGACACAGTATGGGTTTTCAGTAGGTATCTTAACAAATGAACGGTGACATTCAGACAACTCTGTGTTTGTGTCCTCTCAAGATGACATCATGTCAAACGGTGCTAATGCCATAAGCTAAAGTAGCTGTTGATGAACGGCAATTTATAATATTGTATTAGTTTAGGCTTAAAGTTAAAAGTTAACATCTTGTATACAAATCCTTCAAACCTCGCTTGGGTTCACAAAAGAAATGTATATCGCTATCAGTATCATGTACTGATGTACTGAACATTTGTATTGGCGAGTTGTTGATTGCTGGTCCATGATTTGATTAGGCCATTGGAAATTCCCCATTCGTACAATTTATCATTAACAAGAGTTTACACATTTCCCCGCTCAACATGAATTACATTTAATCCAATAAATGTCAAAATCAAATCACACACACACACACACACACACACACACATACACATACACACACAATTATTAACGAGGGTTTACACATTTCCCCGCTCAACATGAATTACATTTAATCCAATAAATGTCAAATTAAATCACACACACACACACACACACACACACACATACACACACAATTATTAACGAGAGTTTACACATTTCTCCGCTCGACATGAATTAAGTTTAATCCAATAAATGTCAAATCAAATCACACACACACACACACACACACACACACACACACATGGTTAAGAGTAGTACTTTCTTGTGCATGAAAACAAGAAAAGACATATCAAACATACCCATCATTGGCCCTAACTTTAAACTATATCATTATTTCTTCATCTTCACATTCTCCTCTTTCAACTACACACTTCTTTTTCCCCCTACCAACCCCCCCTCCCTGAACATACCTCAAGCCCTCCATCCACGTTGCCACCCCCCCCACCCCCACCCCACCCCCCACCTCTCCCCTTTATTTACTTATAGCTCAGGAGAGAAGCGTTTCAAAACGGGTTTACCTATTTATTGAATTTATTGAATTTATTGTAATTTCAAACCAACTCAGGACAAAATGGCGCAAAGGTCTACCTTCCGTCTACCCCACGTCGAAACGTTTTGTTGTTGTTGTTGTCTCTATATCTCTGCCTCCCGTTTTTGTATCTTTTCATTTTCTATCACAAAATCTTGTTTTGTTTGTTTGTCATTATTTCAATAAATTATTCGCTGAACGGGTATTCTGGTGCGTTTGTGACGAGGCTTTGCTTTATAAAGGCCATACTACACTAGTACTACACTAGTACTACACTAGTACTACACTAGTACTACACTAGTACTACACTAGTACTACACTAGTACTACACTAGTACTACACTAGTACTACACTAGTACTACACTAGTTCTACACTAGGTTTTTAACTCTAATAAACTGAGGGAAATATTGAAGAAGAAAAAACAACAAACAAACGGGTATGAGTATGAATGAGCTGACAAAGAGAGACACTATAATAATATTATTACTGTTATTACTTGTATTATAATCATTGCTTTTGAAGACATTGTTGAATTGTTTAGAATTCATGAATGATCATTTTATATAAAATATATATTATTATATTATGTATATTGTTATATAAACTGTCATCATGATTATTTTTTATTATTATTATTATTATTATTATTATTATTATTATTATTATTATTATTATTATTATTATTATTATTATTATTATTATCACACAAGCATTGAACTAAGATATTTGCTGTTGTTACAAATTTTCATTGACATGCTTAGTCATTTCTAAGAAATGCATATTTTGTATTATAAAGAGACATGGTTCATGAGTTCTCCATTGTACAACACTCAGTTTTGCTAATGCATGTTTGTATTATATACATGTTTCATGAACCCCATTGTATGTACAACACTTAGTTTTGCTATGAGAGCAAACAATGTCAAATAATATAGAAAAAGATGCTATTAAATCGCAAATGTATTTCAATATCTTTCATTTTAATCGTTCTTTCTCTGCACCCACCAAGATGGCGTTTGTTGATCAGTTTACTCCCCCCATCCCCTTTCATCCCCTTTCACATCCCCATCCCCACCTTTCTTCATGTCCGTTTATCTGTTTGTCTGTGTGTCTCTCTTCCCATCAGGTCCATCCTCTTTAATGAATGGAATGGATGGGAATGGACTTTTTTCTTCCCTTCCCCACACTTTCCACCTCCCTCCCCCAACCAGTATTCTTGAGATTGTGCAACCTCTCTCCTGTTCGACATGACGTTTGATCAAATTCAAGCTGTCTTCTTGAATTTTTGTTTGTTTTTTTTTATAGACTGCATTATACGGTTTTTTCTTTCTGCCTTTATGGGATTTGCTCTTTCAGTTTAATGAATGGAATGGATGGGAATGGACATTTGTGCTTTTGTTTTGTTTGTTTTTCTATGTTGGAAACACTTTGTTCCCATTTTTTGAGTATAAAAAAGTGGCTGTACCATTTTTTTCTGAATATTGTCCCCATGGAAATTGTTTGTGCTCCTGTTACAATGACATCGGAACCCAGTCGTGATTTTGTGCTTTATGTGCTAAATACAGGCTTTACTCTTTGTTTATCTTCTAAGTATGAAGAGAGAGAAAGAGAGAAAGAGAGAGATCTGAGAGAGAGAGAGAGAGAGACCAGAGAGAGAATTTCAGAGAAATGTGTTAGAAGAGGAAAGAAAATAAAAGAGAGAGAGAAGAGAAAAGAATAAACAAAGAGAGATCAAATAACATAACACAGAGAGAGAGAGAGAGAGAAGACGTAAAGGATACTATGGGAGTTTAAAATGTGTTTCTGGATGTTTGTTATTTTTTTGTTTATTTTTTTTCCTCCCAAATTAAATGTTGTAATCCAGTTCGCATATGTTGTATTTTATAATTTTCCAAGTCCTGCCTATACAGCTCTTCTCTTACCTCCCTCCCAGCTCTTGGTTCTCACCTCCCATTATTCACTATAAAAAAGTGTTAGATTTGATTTTCTCCCTCCCTCCCTCCCTCTCTCTCCCTAGCTCTATACTCTCTAGCAATCTCTCTCTCTCTCTCTCTCTCTCTCTGTCTGTCTGATTCTCTCTCTCTCTCTCTCTCTCTCTCTCTCTCTCTCTCTCTCTCTCTCTCTCTCTCTCTCTCTCTCTCTCTCTCTCTCTCTCTCTCTCACTCTGTGTTAGATTTGATTCTCTCTCTCTCTCGATAGCTTTGTCTCCTCTCTCTGTTAGATTTGATTCTAACTCTCTACTCTGTTAGATCTTTCTTTTTAATTGTCTCTCTATACACTATACGATTAGCTTTGCCTTCTATTTTATTTATAATTTTTTTGTTGAATTTTATTTATAATGTTTTGGAATTTTTGTGTTGATTTGATCCCACAATCTGGTGACACGTTTGTCCCCCCCCAGAATTAGAATTTGATTCTAACATATCATTACTATTGTTTGCATTATTGTAATTATTTGTATTTGTATAGTTGTTAATTTTAGGTGGGGTTCTTTTGTCTTTTTCTTTCCATTTTAGATTGTCAGCCCTACCTGTGGATTTGATATTTTATCACCGTATTCGTGTGTCTCATTTTGTAAGAAATGGATCAGACACACATTATTCTTGATTTCAATTTCTCGTTGAACCTGTCTGTGTATATAAAATTTTGAATTTTCAAATCTAAAGCTTTCTAGATTGTTTATCAGGGAAAGAACAAAATCAGAGATTTGACAGTGAATTAAACTGAATGTAATTCATCTCATATCCATTTGTCCAACTTTGTTTTTTCATAATTTTATGTCTTCCTACTGTGGCAGACAGAACATCAGGGCAAGCTGGTTTTAGTTTGTGTGTTGTTATAGAGTATGTGTGTGTGTGTGTTTGTGGAGTATGTTTGTATGTTCTTTGGGCACTTTTGTGTGTTGTTATAACTTTAATCCTTTTGTGTATGTGTGTGTGTGTGTGTGAGTATGTGTGTGTGTTCAAACAAACAAATACTAAAACGGACAAAGTTAAGTGTGAAAAACAACCTATGTGTTAGTGAGTATGTCAGTTGTATTGTATCAGAGTAATGTGTGTTCATAAGTTATCTTAAAGTGTTACAACAGGATGTGTTAAAGTGAGTATGACCAATGTATCTCTCGCTCTCGCTCTCTCTCATTTTCTCTCTCTCTCTCTCTCTCTCTCTCTCTCTCTCTCTCTCTCTCTCTCTCTCTCTCTCTCTCTCTCTCTCTCTCTCTCTCTCTCTCTCTCTCTCTCTCTCTCTCTCTCTCTCTCTCTCTCTCTCTCTCTCTCTCTCTGTTGTGAGTATGTTGTGTGAGTGTTCAAAGTGAGTATGTGTGTGTGTTTGCACCATGAGTATGTGTATGTGTGGGGTATGTTTCTAGTCTTAAACTGTTCATTTGTTATTCATTCTTTTCAATCTATACAGTATGTGTGGCTTTTGTTTGTTTTTAGCAATCTTTATCTTTGAGTATGTGTGTTGTGAGTATGTGTACTACACTATGTGTTTGATATGTTGTTTGAGTATTTGATTTTAGCAATCTTTAGTGTGTTTGATGTATAACTATGAGTGAGTTTTGATTTTGCAATTTTTACCTCCCAAATTTTGATTTGTATTCGTGTGTATGTTCTTCAATCTATACACTATACACGTTTTGATTTGATTCTAGCTCCCTACACTCCCTACACGTGTTAGATTTGATTCTAGCAATCTATACACTATACACGTGTTAGATTTGATTCTAAAGTAATCTATACACTATACACGTGTTTGATTTGATTCTAGCAATCTATACACTATACACGTGTTTGATTTGATTCTAGCACCCAGGCACTATACACGTGTTAGATTTGATCTAGCAATCTATACACTATACACGTGAGTATGTGTATTTTATTTATAATTTTTACACTGTTAGTATGTGATTTGCATCTATTGTAGTATGTGTATTTTAGATGTGTGTATGTGTTATGAGTATGTGTATGTATGTGTGTACATTTGTGAGTATGTGTTATGTTGTGAGTATGTGTGTTTCTGAGTTGTGATATGTGTGTGTATACACGTGTTGTGAGTATGTGTATGTTTGTATGTGTTGTGAGTATGTGTTAGTTTGTGAGTGTGTATATGTATACACGTGTGTGTATGTGTTGTGAGTATGTGTATACACGTGTGTATGTGTTGTGAGTATGTGTATATGTGTATGTGTTGTGTTCTGAGTGTGTATGTGTGTATGTGTTGTGAGTATGTGTATGTGTGTGTATGTTGTTGTGAGTATGTGTGTTTGTGAGTATGTATGTGTGTATGTGTTGTGATATATGTATGTGTGTATGTGTGTGTGAGTATGTGTGTGTTGTGAGTATGTTGTATGTGTGTATATGTTTGTTGAGTATATGTATGTGTGTATGTGTTGTGAGTATGTGTATGTGTGTATGTGTTGTGAGTATGTGTATGTGTTGTATGTGTTGTGAGTATGTATATCTGTATGTGTGAGTATGTGTATGTGTTGTGAGTATGTGTATGTTGTGAGTATGTGTGTTTTGTGAGATCTAAGTATGTGTATGTGTTGTGATCTAGTATGTGTGTGTGAGTTTGTATGTTGTAGATTGTGAGTTTGTGTTGTGATATATGTGTGTTTATGTGGAAAACTGGAGTATGTGTATGTACTGTATCGTGTTGTAGGTATGTGTTACTGTGTTGTGTGTTGTAAGTATGTATGTGTATCTGTTGTGTAGTATGTGTGTGTTGTGAGTATGTGTGTGTTGAACTGAATCGTGAGTATGTGAACATTTGTGTTGTGAGTATGTGTGTGTGTGTCTTTGTATTTGAATGTGTGTCAGCATATTTAATAAAATTGTTCTTTGGGCAAGTGTTTTGTAGGTAGATCGAATTGAACTTTTTGTGGTAAATCAGACACAGATAATATGAAGAATAGTAGTTGTCAAGGCAGTGCAATTTCGACTCTCCAGGAGGAAATCAACCAAAGACATATGCTTATCTATGAGTATGAGCAATAGAGCAGGGAGAAAAGGATAGCGTGGTCATTATTTAAATTTGCTTAGAAAAAGAAAGTGACATGATGCTATAGTATTAGTATTGATATTAGTACAGTAAATATAAAGATGGATTTATAGGCCGTATCCCCGTACAAGTGCAGGCTCACCGACTGTACATCATTTATCCCCCAGCAGGCCATTTCATTCAAAGACCTTCTCAACTCCCGGAAGAGCAAACAGTACACAAGCCTGTTACATGCTTTTCGCACTAACACACAGACAAGATCTTTATCTACCTATTGCTGGGTACCCATTCGTATCTGAGTCAACTGAGGAGAGCAGAGTTCAAGTACCTCTCCTAAGAGTACAACGTTATGAAAACCCACACCTATGACAGCCGTTGGGCTTGAACCAGTATCTCGATTACAACCTCACAGGGCTACGGTTCAACTACAAAGCCTCATTTAGTATGAGAAGTGGTATGAGTGGTAGAAGTAGAAGAGAGAGTAGAAGTAGTAGTAGAGAGAGAGAGAGAGAGAGAGAGAGTAGTAGTAGTAGCAGTAGTAGCAGTGTTGTAGCAGTAGTTGTAGCAGTACTCTAATGCAGTAGTAGTAATCAGTAACTAGTAATAGTAGTAGCAGTAATAGTAGTAATAATAGTAGTAGTAGTAGTAGTAGTAGTAATATAGTAGTAGTAATATGGTAGTAATAGTAGTAGTAGTAGTAATAATAGTAGTAGTACAGCATTGTAGTAGTAGTAGTAGTAGTAATAATAGTATGTGTGTAGTGTTGTGAGTAGTGTGTAGTGTTGTGAGTAGTAGTGTTGTGAGTAGTAGTAGTAGTAATAGTAGTAGGATTAGTAGTAGTAATAATAGTATGTAGTAGTAATAATAGTAGTAGTAGTAGTAATAATAGTAGTAGTAGTTGTAATAATAGTAGTAGTAGTTGTAATAATAATAGTTATAGTAGTAGTAGTAGTAGTAGTAGTATAGCATGTATGTGTTGTGAGTATGTGTAGTAGTAGTAGTAGAAGTAGTAGTAATAGTAGTAGTAATAATAGTATGTGTGTGTTGTGAGTATGTGTATGTGTGTAGTAGTAGTATATGTAGTAGTGTTGTGAGTATGTGTGTGTTGTGAGTATGTGTATGTGTGTATGTAGTATATGTATGTGTGTAGTAGTAATAATAGTATGTAGTAGTAGTAGTAGTAGTAGTAGTAGTATGTGTGTTGTAAGTAGTAATAATAGTTTGTGTGTAGTAGTAGTAATAATAAGTAGTAGTGTATGTGTGTGTTGTGAGTATGTGTGTGTTGTGAGTAGCAATAGTAGTAGTTTGTGTTGTGAGTAGCAGTAGCAGTAGAAGAATAGTAGTAGTAGTAGTAAAAATAGCAGTAGTAGTAGTAGTAGTAGTAGTAGTAGTAGTATTAGTAGTAATAGGCTACCGGACTGTACATAGTATCCCCCAGCAGGCCATAGTAGACCTAGTCAGTAGTAATAGTAGTAGTAGTAGTAATAATATTAGTAGTAGTAGTAGTAGTAGTAGTAGTAGTAGTAATAGTAGTAGTAGTAGTAGTAATAGTAGTAGTAGTAGTAGTAGTAGTAGTAGTAGTAGTAGTAGTAGTAGTAATAATAGTAGTAGTAGTAGTAGTAGTAGTAGTAATAGTAGTAGTAGTAATAGTAGTAGTAGTAGTAGTAGTAGTAGTAGTAGTAGTAGTAGTAGTAGTAGTAGTAGTAGTAGTAACAGTTGTCATGTGCATTTTTACTTATGGCAGTCTTCTAATGTCTGTGTGTGCGTGTGTGTGTGTGTGGTGGAGGGGGGTTGTTATTTTGGTGTGTGTGTGCACAGAGGGAAAAGCTTGACGTGTTACACGGAAATCAACTCGCAAAAGTCGCAATGCATCAAATTCCTTACAAAGATAAGCAAGAGGACATTGTACAAAAAGTGTAACAAAACATTCACATCACGCCATATTTCAGACTGCAGCTTTTCGGCCTCATTTTACGAAGAGAGCGTGGGCTTTTACTTCGAACCATCAAACGACAATACAGAGAATACGATCTAAAATCTAGGACACCATATTAGATAAGGATGACGTCATTAAGTAATAAGTGGAGGGTTGAAGAAAGACATCGCCACCAACTGGAGAGAATGGCAGGAACTCAACACGTGACGGAGATCAAGAGGAAAGCCAAGGTCACGAAGTCGGTCAGCATCGTTTGGCTACAGGCTCCAACTCAACTGAAATCAAAACAGGATGGTATACCTCCTTACCTCATTGTTTGTCAGAACATGCAGGGCAGGTGTCAACATGCCCTTGCTTCACTGTTAGTGTGTATATTAATAATAATAAATACAACTACAACAACCACAACAAAAATAATAATAATAACAATAATAATAATAATAATAATAATGAAATAATAATAATAATAATAATAATAATAATAATAATAATAATGATAATAATAATGATAATAATAATAATAATAATAATAATAATAATAATAATAATAATAATAATAATAATAATAAAAATAATAATAATGATAATAATAATGATAATAATAATAATAACACTAATGATAATAATAAGAATAACAATAATAATAACGATGATAATAATAATGACAATGATATATATAATATAATAATAATAAGGATACTGATAATAATAATAATAATAATAATAATAATAATAATAATAATAATAATAATAATAATAATAATAATAATAATAATAATAATGATAATAATAAGACGACGAGGAAGATGAAGAGGAAGAGGAGAGGGAGAGGGAGAGGATAAGAAAAAGGAAGAGGAAGAGGAAGGGTAAGAAGAAGACGTAGACGAAAAAGAAAAAGAAAAAGAAGAAGAAGAAGAAGAAGAAGAAGAAGAAGAAGAAGAAGAAGAAGAAGAAGAAGAAGAAGAAGAAGAAGAAGAAGAAGAAGAAGAAGAAGAAGAAGAAGAAGAAGAAGAAGAAGAAGAAGAAGAAGAAGAAGAAGAAGAAGAAGAAGAAGAAGAAGAAGAAGAAGAAGAAGAAGAAAAAGAAGAAGAAGAAGAAGAAGAAGAAGAAGAAAAAAGAAGAAGAAGAAGAAGAAGAAGAAGATGAAGGAGAAGGAAAAGGAGAAGGAGAAGGAGGAGAGGAGGAGGAGGAGGAGGAGGAGGAGGAGGAGGAGGAGGAGAAGGAGAAGGAGAAGGAGAAGAAGAAGAAGAAGGCTTTTGTATTATGTGAACCAGAGTGGACTCTTGAGACCTTTGTATCCTGTGAATTTTCCACTAGTTCTTGTGTCTTCTCTTTTATTTGCTGGTGTGTGGGGGGAGGGCGGGGGCAACAGTGCACTGTCGTCAGTGAAGTCCAGATCATCCAACCGTGACCATAGCATACATTAGATTGCATTTATTCTGGATTTTGTTGTGTATTTCAATATCCAGCATATAGCACGGAAGAATAGATATGGTGACAACATGCATCCTTGTTTCACGACACTCTGCACTTTGAAGCTTCTTGTTAACTGACCTTCATGTATTACTCTATAATTTCTATCATTATAATAAGTTCTTATGAGAGTAACAATTGTATTTGACATTCCATAGTGACGAAGTATCTTCCAAAGAGTTGCTCGATTTACATCATCAAAGACCTTCTCGTAATCAATGAAATTTACCCTACGTAGTGTTCCTGTAGCTAGAGCTAGAGGACTTTTTCCCCGGGATAGGGGTGCTAACTTCACGCCCAACTCCCATCCAGGAGGCAAAAGTAAAGTAAAAGTTCCACCAAAGCCATTACGGCCCAAAGAGATGGAGAGTAAAAGTTCCATCAAAGCCATTACGGCCCAAAGAGATGGAGAGTAAAAGTTCCACCAAAGCCATTACGGCCCAAAGAGATAGAGAGTAAAAGTTCCACCAAAGCCATTACGGCCCAAAGAGATGGAGAGTAAAAGTTCCATCAAAGCCATTACGGCCCAAAGAGATGGAGAGTAAAAAAGTTCCACCAAAGCCATTACGGCCCAAAGAGATGGAGAGTAAAAGTTCCACCAAAGCCATTACGGCCCAAAGAGATGGAGAGTAAAGTTCCATCAAAGCCATTACAGTCCATAGAGATGGAGGGTTCCATCAAAGCCATTACAGCCCATAGAGATGGAGGGTAAAAGTTCCATCAAAGCCATTACATCCCATAGAGATGGAGGTAAAAGTTCAATCAAAGCCATTACAGCCCATAGAGATGGAGAGTAAAAGTTCCATCAAACCATTACAGCCCATAGAGATGGAGGGTAAAAGTTCTACCAAAGCCATTACAGCCTATAAAGATGGAGGGTAAAAGTTCCATCAAAGCCATTACAGCCTATAGAGATGGAGGGTAAAAGTTCCATCAAAGCCATTACAGCCCATAGAGATGGAGGTAAAAGTTCCATCAAACCATTACATCCCATAGAGATGGAGGGTAAAGTTCCATCAAAGCCATTACAGCCTATAGAGATGGAGGGTAAAAGTTCCATCAAACCATTACAGCCTATAGAGATGGAGAGTAAAAGTTCTATCAAACCATTACATCCCATAGAGATGGAGGGTAAAAGTTCCAAACCATCATCCCAAGAGATGGAGGGTAAAAGTTCCATTTACATCCCATAGAGATGTAGGGTATCCTGATGTCAATAGCATGTAGGGGAACAGGTAACAATAATCACCTAGTGGCAAGGACGCTAGCCCAACGCATATTTTTACTTCCAGGCTAGTGCTTGTACCCATTTACACCTGCTTAAAATGAGGGAAATGAGTGCAAAGTTCTTTCCCAAGAAATACAACGTCGGACCTAGCTTTGCTAGGATTCGAACTCGAAGCCTAATGATCCCAGTGCGACAGCCTAACCGCTCTGCCACCGACACCATTCGCATCCAGGAGGGCCAGGATTGAATTTGGAGATTCACTCCTAGACAGACTGCTGTTCCATGCTAAGGATCCCTGTCTCTGTCTGTCCATAGTTTCAAGTCAGAGTTTTCCTTTTCCAACATGGACTGCCTTTCAATGCTTTCGAGGTCCATCTGCCCGGGGAAAGATTTCGAGGTCCTTCGATTCGCCTGAAAGTCGCATCTTTGGGCATAAGAGGTATTTTATACAAGTTCAGCTCCCGTTCATCAACCTCACCTCGCCCTTAATGACTAGCGCCAGTTTCTTTGCTACTGCTTATTGGGTATTCACAGCTGAACTCTATGTTTGAGTGTTGAACTCTATGTTTGAGTATTCACAGCTGAACTCTATGTTTGAGTATTCACAGCTGAATTTTATATTTGAGTATTCACAGCTGAATTCTATATTTGAGTATTCACATCTGAAGTGTATATTTGAGTATTCACAGCTGAACTCTATATTGGGGTATTCACAGCTGAACTCTATATTGGGGCATTCACAGCTGAACTCTATATTGGGACATTCACAGCTGAACTCTATATTTGAGTATTCACAGCTGAATTCTATATTTGATTATTCACAGCTGAACTCTATATTGGGGCATTCACAGCTGAACTCTATATTTGAGTATTCACAGCTGAACTCTATATTGGGGCATTCACAGCTGAACTCTAAATTTGAGTATTCACAGCTGAACTCTATATTGGGGCATTCACAGCTGAACTCTATATTTGAGTATTCACAGCTGAACTCTATATTAGGGTATTCACAGCTGAATTCTATATTTGAGTATTCCCAGCTGAACTCTATATTTGAGTATTCACAGCTGAACTCTATATTTGAGTATTCACAGCTGAACTCTATATTTGAGTGTTCACAGCTGAACTCTATATTTGAGTATTCACAGCTGAACTCTATATTGGGATATTCACAGCTGAACTCTATATTGGGATATTCACAGCTGAACTCTATATATGAGTGTTCACAGCTGAACTCTATATTGGGATATTCACAGCTGAACTCTATATTTGAGTGTTCACAGATGAACTCTATATTTGAGTATTCATAGCTGAACTTTATATTTTGGGTATTCACAGCTGAACCTTATATTGGGGTATTCACAGCTGACTTTTATATTTACAGGTCATTCCCCGAGCCTCGCCGTCATGTAAACATTTTAGAAATTATTTGAGGTGATTTACGTCACACAAATTGCGGTAGTTTGAATTATAATGCTTTGTTCAATTTCGGTGTTAATTAAATATCAATGGTGTTAAGGTGCCGGTATAAGGGATTGGTTAATTGTTATGCTTTTATTATCACCTGTTACAAGAAACTATACTGAGCCTTAAAGTATTACACCAAATTTCAAAATGCTCTGGCAAGGGATCTACTCAATGGAATTCGATGAAATAAACTTTTTTCCTTTATCCAGCTGTTGTAAACATGTATCACAGCGCATCTCATGTAACAAGATACATTTTTACTGGTCTAAAATGGAAGATTTGAAAATCCAAAGAGCAGATTTTGAAATTAGAGAACGGTTCATGTTGCTTCTTAAAGTTTGTAATAGAGGCTTTGTATTGATTTTGCTTCAGTAACCAAAATGACTCGGAAGATTAAAAAAAAAAATTGTTTCGTCACCAATAATATGTCACTATTCGAAATTGTAACCATCTTGTTTATTTTAAAATCAAACCAATCACAACACGCAATACGGTGGATTTGAGAGCTTAAAATGTCTTTTAGCCAGGTCTCCGTTGACAATCGCCACAAAAGCCATTGGAGTGCGTGTTGCAGGGTGAAAATGACAGAAATTGCTTTATACTTCAGTGGTAATCACCCGCTGATCAGCAGATTATCGAAAAACGAAAATGAAATAAGGGCAATTCTCGACAGACACATGAGTGGTAGACCTCATGATGAGACAGACACATGAGTGGTAGACCTCATGATGAGACAGACAAATGAGTGGTAGACCTCATGATGAGACAGACACATGAGTGGTAGACCTCATGATGAGACAGACACATGAGTGATAGACCTCATGATGAGACAGACACATGAGTGGTAGACCTCATGATGAGACAGACACATGAGTAGTAGACCTCATGATGAGACAGACACATGAGTGGTAGACCTCATGATGAGACAGACACATGAGTGGTAGACCTCAGACAGATGAGACAGACACACATGAGTGGTAGACCCCATGATGAGACAGACACATGAGTGGTAGACCTCATGATGAGACAGACACATGAGTGGTAGACCCCATGATGAGACAGACACATGAGTGGTAGACCTCATGATGAGACAGACACATGAGTGGTAGACCTCATGATGAGACAGACACATGAGTGGTAGACATCATGATGAGACAGACACATGAGTGGTAGACCTCACGATGAGACAGACACAAGAGTGGTAGACCTCATGATGAGACAGACACATGAGTGGTAGAAATCATGATGAGACAGACACATGGGTAGTAGACCCCATGATGAGACAGACACATGAGTAGTAGACCTCATGATAAGACAGACACATGAATGGTAGACCTCATGATAAGACAGACACATGAGTGGTAGACCTCATGATGAGACAGACACATGAGTGGTAGACCTCATGATGAGACAGACACATGAGTGTTAGACCTCATGATGAGACAGACACATGAGTGGTAGACCTCATGATGAGACAGACACATGAGAAGTAGACCTCATGATGAGACAGACACATGAGTGGTAGACCTCATAATGAGACAGTGTGTGAAGAGGTTGAGGCAGTCGTTTGAGAGCATGAGAGTAACCCTCGGCCCATGCCAAAATCAATGGCAAGGTCTTTGAATATCTCTGTTACTACTGTGATGATGAGGAGGGTGAGGTTAGAGATAGCTGGTTTACATGCTCGTCGCCTTTGAATTCGCATTTCGATCAACAACAACCACCGCAATTTGCATTTCCCAAATTTTCAAGTTTATAGTTCTTACCTCTTTATCTAATTGCATTTTTAAAGGTAGAAACTGCTTTTGAAAGTTAAATTTGCGGTATCCACAGACCTTGAATAGAACACCCTGGGCTTGGAGTTGCTTTTAAAAATGGTTTCTTATCTCGAATTATTTAAACGTTACAACAATTTAAATTTCGGTGCGATATTTGTAACGCTCCGCACTATAAGATGCCGATAAATTTATGAAATTCCCGCGGTTCAAGAAGTTAAGTTGACATGTCTGAATGACCTTTTGACCTTGGATTATTTCATTGCGATGCAAACCACGTTCTAGTATGACCTTGAAAAGGGACAGTGGTTTTGGAGCTCATATCTCAGCACATTCAGGGCTTCAGGGGGAGGGGCGAAATTACGACCACAGATCGGTAAACTCTATTCTATGTAGATCTGTTTTGAATGCACCTTTTGAGGCAGACATTTTTAGAAAGGGAAGGGGGGGGAGGGGGTTGTATATTCTGACATATAGTGAAAGGGTCTACGGGCCAAAAAATGTTGAAGAAGAATCTCTCTTACTTACCATTTTAGAGTGGCGGTTTTCTGGCGGCGTCAGCTGATGTGCGGTTGGAGGAATACATCCAGCGGCTGTCTTTTTTTCTTCATTAGTCCTTTGTTTCTATCGATGTCGTATTTTCTTCATTAGTCCTTTGTTTCTATCGATGTCGTATTTTCTTCATTAGTCCTTTGTTTCTATCAATGTCGATTTTCTTCATTAGTCCTTTGTTTCTATCAATGTCGTATTTTCTTCATTAGTCCTTTGTTTCTATCAATGTCGTATTTTCTTCATTAGTCCTTTGTTTCTATCAATGTCGTATTTTCTTCATTAGTCCTTTGTTTCTATCAATGTCGTATTTTCTTCATTAGTTCAAATTCTACTACAAATCTTTCTATCAATGTCGTTTTTCTTTCCTTTGTTTCTACGTTCAAATTCTACTATAAATCTTTCCTTCTTTCCTTTGTTTCTACGTTCAAATTCTACTATAAATCTTTCCTTCTTTCCTTTGTTTCTACGTTCAAATTCTACTATAAATCTTTCCTTCTTTCCTTTGTTTCTACGTTCAAATTCTACTATAAATCTTTCCTTCTTTCCTTTGTTTCTACGTTCAAATTCTACTATAAATCTTTCCTTCTTTCCTTTGTTTCTACGTTCAAATTCTACTATAAATCTTTCCTTCTTTCCTGATATGGTGTAACCCGTTGAATCAGTACTGAAATGTCTTTAGATTTAATACTTAACTTTAGCAAGACAGGAATTTTTTTTAATCCCTCCACCAACTCCCCCCACCCCTCCCCCGCACACCCACACGTCCATTGATTACAAATAATGCTTCTGTGATGGCTTCCAGTTTTGGGTGCATTCTTGGATAAGATTCAAATTCATTCAACACGTCCATGGAGAATACGGGACAACCTATCTTGTCATATCTTGTCTGATATCAACAACCTATCTTGTCATGTCTTGTCTGATATCAACAACCTATCTTGTCATGTCTTATCTGATACCAACAACCTATCTTGTCATGTCTTATCTGATACCAACAACCTATCTTGCCATGTCTTATCTGATACCAACAACCTATCTTGTCATGTCTTGTCTGATACCAACAACCTCTTGTCGTGTCTTATCTGATACCAACAACCTATCTTGTCATGTCTTGTCTGATACCAACAACCTATCTTGTCATGTCTTATCTGATACCAACAACCTATCTTGTCGTGTCTTGTCTGATACCAACAACCTATCTTGTCGTGTCTTATCTGATATCATTCAATAAACGTTCCGTTATTTTTTGTTTTTATTACAAGGTTGTCAAGATATTATCTGCACCGCATCTTCATATAAATATATTTTCATCTCCTTTTTAGTTTCCGAATATTTACCGCTTTGCGATTTCCTCCCAATCCATGTTTTAAAAATTTCAACATTTACCACTTTGCGATTTCCTCCCAAGCCATGTTTTAAATTTTTCAATATGGTATTTGCGATTTCCTCTCAATCCATGTTTTAAAATTTTCAAGATCCTTGGTTAATTTTCCAAGCGTCTTCCACACGGCGGGAAGGTAATCATAATTATTTCTGTTATTTCCTTGTGACTTTTGACCAAATGGAGATCTAAGGTCAAAGGGGTCAGTGACCTTTCATGTTCTGTGTCTTTACCTACCTCCGCTACTACGTGCAGTCTGTCAGAAGCAGCTCAGAAGGGGTGGCTATTTCCCCACAGACAGACTGTGAACACTAAATTATTTACGTATCTCTGCTGGAGAGATCTTCCACCAACCTAAACAATGAGATTGAGATTACACAGTATATTCACACCATATATATTACATCATTTTGTCTAAATTCGAACAGATGAATGTCAGAGAAACAAAACAGGAAAAACAAAGGGGTCAATAAAATATATTCAGAAGATACCAACATATATCATCTTCTTTTCAAATAATTGGTACAGAAAATGGGGATGGGGGGGCTAACCTGGTTTACACTATAGGATTTTAATTCGCTATCGAAGAATATCATTCTTTAAGTCTTTATAGACTAAACCCCTCTCTCTCCCTCCCCCTCTCTCTCCCCCTCCCCCTCTCTTTCTCTCTCTTTCTCTCTCTCTCTCTCTCTCTCTCTCTCTCTCTCTCTCTCTCTCTCTCTCTCTCTCTCTCTCTCTCTCTCTCTCTCTCTCTCTCTCTCGCCCTCCGTAGTTGTTACAATATTGATCATTAACGCACAAAGAAGTTTCGTGTTTACCGTCTTGCCTATGAATTCACGACTGTTAGTGTTACACAGATGCATAGCACAACATAAATATTATGTCACAGTGGGGATGGATTTGGTAAGGGATAGGGGAGATATAAAATAATAAAGTTGATACATGTACATACTTTGTTATGATAGTACAAATCACACATAACTGTACATCCCTAGATAATGAACATATTTATTTAGTGGTGGTAGTCACAAGGGTAGAGATAAGAGCAATCAACAACATCCATTCATGTAGTGATTGAAAATAGACCACCGCCATGTCTGAATGCTATTATTATTGAAGGTGTGAATAAAATAGGATAAACTCTACATGGTTTAGTAGTTCCACCGAATTCAAATTACTGGGCATAATAGTGACAATGCTATTATACTTGTCTGTACTTATTTCACAAATTACTGGGCATAATAGTGACAATGCTATTATACTTGTCTCTACTTATTTCACAAATTACTGGGCATAATAGTGACAATGCTATTATACTTGTCTCTACTTATTTCACAAATTACTGGACATAATAGTAACAATGCTATTATACTTGTCTCTACTTATTTCACAAATTACTGGACATAATAGTAACAATGCTATTATACTTGTCTTTAGTTATTTTTTGAGTCGAAACGAAGGCGCGCCAGTGAGAATGAATGAATGGATGTTATCATAAATTTAAACAAAGGGACATAATCGGATAATTCTGAAACTTATTTTTCCATTTCATTTATAGTGTTTCCTGAAAGGATGTCGCTTCCTGAATCTTCCTCCACATAAATGTTCTCGCGGTTAGCAGCTAAGCTTCAAACCTCCGCTACCGACATGAGAGGGGAAAAATATATATATATATATATATATATATATATATATATATATATATATATATATATATATATATATATATATATATATATATATATATATATATATATATATATATATATATATATATATATATATATATATATATATATATATATAGAGAGAGAGAGAGAGAGAGAGAGAGACAGACAGACAGACAGACAGATACACAGACAGATACACAGACAGACAGACAGAGACAGAGAGGCGAAAAAAAAATTACTGTGTTTTGAAGTTTTAATAAAGTTCTACGTTTAAAAAAAAGACTTTCAAATTTCTTCAAATTATGTTTTCCTAGAGTTGTATTTACACAATGAATATATAATACCGTAGCAGGCTAATAGTTATGCCCCATGGTTATGTTTTCGATGACTTCGCACTGAGTACTGGTTGCCCAAAGCAAACTCTTCTTCTTTTTCGGAAGCCAGTAAAGTTGTAACTTCCTTCGTAACAATGGGTAATACCGGTAATGCACTTTTGAAGAAATTGATTTCGAGAAATTTAATGTCATTTTTGTGTTAGTTTACGATTTATGCACCAAACCTTGATTAGTACCTCAACTGGACCCTAAAAGTGTTTGATACAAGTGTGCCACACTGCAATAATATTACTCAACTTGCTGTTCCCATACTTTTTCTGTTTCTTAGAAATGAGAGAGGCAAACAAACAAAAAGTAGCGAGAAATAACGACAATGGAGCAAGGATTTACACCATGATAGCCCTACATAGCACAAAAGAGAAACGGTGGAGAGGAGTCAAAAGTGATAGGCGTTTAACAGTAACAACTCCATCAATGAAGTCAGAAGAAATATGTGACCTTTCGGGTATAACCCTTCACTTTTATTCATTGATCACCTTCTTTTCCTTTCTTCATTCTTATCCTCTCTACTCGCCCCCCCTTGTCTGACAAAGGGTTACCCGAAACGTTACGTATTTGTTCTGTCTTTATTGGTGAAGTTGTCACTGTTTGTCGTTTATCACTTATGATAGCCGCCCAGTGTACGAATGTATTTGAGACTCATGGGCAGTTGTTCTTAACCTGTCTTTATTCCACCTTTCACCCCTTCTAGAGCATGAGTTACGAATCAAACAACCCCCCCCAACCGCACTCACAAACAACATTCTTATTATTCCAGAAATCCACCAAACCAAGAGACAATTAATTCCAAACAAACAGTATCAATAAATAAAAAAACAAGAACAATGAAAAACGCTTGAATTTTCAGGTGAAATTATCTCAGGGTGCTAGAACATTTTCAAATAAGGCCTAAACACGTTACTTCTAATCTCAACCAGGCTGTGGAATCTAGATCTAATACTATCAGTGATTTTTTTTGTGTGCATTATCCTAACCCACCCAATACAAGCGACAGAAAATAGCAACTGATTCATTTTATCCGGCTTCGCTTGAAAAATAAGATGGAAAATATCCGAAAAATATACCTATGCGATATCACAAAAAAAATACGATCAAGGGGTACTTTAGTCAACTCTGATCCTGAAAAAGATCTTGGTTGTTTTAAAAATCATTTGATTTTTTTTTTACGAGTAAAATCCTGAGGGTGGATTATTCATTTACTTTGGGGGGGTAAGGAACCAAATGCAACCACTCAGCCAAATTGAAACCAATGAATTCCTCTCAAGTCCAATAATGACAGAGAAAGTTGCCAAAATGAACAGATGATTGGAATAGAGATCTTAGGTAAAATTCGAGATTTCATAGTAGGACTGAGAAAAACAACTTTAAGTGATTGGAAGAATAAGTGAATGATGCTTATCAATATAAAGTACACATATGCGTGTAAATAAAGACAAAGGCCTTCAGACAGTTTTTAGAGACTATTTATTGGAAGACCTTATTAACTTTTCATGACAGTTTTCATACTACAACTGTACTCGAATCATTCATGAGCAAATATATAAGTACTACTCATTACACTATTTCATGTATCGATTCTTCCTAGTGAAAGAATGGAGGACGCTCAGGAGGATCTCTCCTGAACAGACGGAGAAGCTCCTTCAGTTCCAGGTTGTCTATTGTTTTCTTTAGTACTGTAATCTGTCAAGAACAGTTTGTGTCTCATCTCTTAATTGGATATTATTATACGCTGAGGAAGCTTGAAAAATGTCTTTTTACAATGCTATCGATAATAGGACCAATAGACTCAGTAATAATCTAGTCCCATCTGTATCTCTGCTGTGTCACAATCCCAATGCAACCTGTCATCTAGACCTAGATGCCGGTATACTTAATTGGATATTATTATGCGCTCAGGAAGCTTGAAAAATGTCTTTTTACAATGATATCGATAATAGGACCAATAGACTCAGTAATAATCTAGTGCCATCTCTATCTCTGCTGTGTCACAATCCCAATGCAACCTGTCATCTGGACCTAAGCGCTGGTGACATCTTCTCAAACAACTGAATTAAAAGAAAACATGCTTTATCTCTGAAATTTTTTATAACATATGTATGTATGATAGTGAAATAATACACATATATCTATAACTAGAATGCTGTAACGTCAACAGGGCTATAACATCAGTAGCAGTACAGCTCACGGCTGTTAGCAGTCACTCTTTTAGTTGAACGCAACCATGGCCGACACTCCCTGCTAACGCGTTGGGTCACGGGGTCAAATTACCTGCCCCTACGGGAATTCCCTATTGTGCCGTATGGGCAGTATGAGGAGAAATTTATGGACTTAAAGATCTGACTTATTGAATAACAATGAACTAGTTTTTTAATTCATTCTTTTATAGCTGTGTATTTCTAAAGCTAGTAGATTAATTACCAACAAATGCGGTCACTGTACGTGATTCAACAGAGTTACTATGAGATGAAAACATTTTGTATTTTTCACCAAGCGTGAACAAATGTTAACTAAAGATTAGATAAAATAAACATCCTGCCACGATGAAACATCACGAAATTTTACACATCAATGGTTAAGTATTCGAAGATAAAACTCACAAAGTTGCATTACTTCGATATCTCTCAAACTGAAGAAATCAGCTGTGATACTTCCGATATTATAATTTTGTGCACAGAAATAGCAGTGTGTTGCGGCGCACTGTTGAAGTTATGCACTCTGTGTTTGCTCAGTGCGATTACATCTGACAGTTAATCATGGTCTTATTCTTAACATTAGTTAAAATTACAGTAGAAAGGGCACACAGATACATAGCACACATTGTCCGCTAATCACTTATTACTTCTCCAACTTTTCGAGGGCGGATAGTCATTGTCTCGTCTCTCTTACTCTTAACACACTGCATGATTTATACACACATATTTATACACCAATATTACACAAAACAGATAACAATTAAAATCTGTGTAAAAGACTGTTGATTTTGTCTATTTTTCCTGTTTCCTACGTTTCTTTGTGGATGGCTTAGATGCTATCAAATCAGACGAGGTTTGCATTTCATTGCTAACACAGACATTGTTTTCATTTAAGCTTTTCCTTTAATCCCTGCTCTGTCACAAATGTTTCTGCGTGTCGTCAAACTTTTTTTCAGGTCTGATACGTGCTGTGAGACTAATGCATCTGTTGATGTTCCTGGAACATTGGTCTTAGCTGTGCTGATTATTTAAAACCTTTTGTTTTTTTATGGGTGTTTTTACACTAGTTCAACTAGTTGTATCCTTTCTAGGTTTAACGAGTTTTTGTAAAACTATGTCTGACCTTTGGTCTTACACTTCACTAAATTTTGTTTAGCTGTATTTAGTTTTCGTCTGGCAAAATCTGTAGTGAGTTTTTCTTCTTCCTGGGTGAGAGGTCGTGTTGGAGACTTTGTGAATGAATGAGCAAATAATGTGTCAGTTTTGAAAACTGGTGAAGTACTGCTGTCTTGAAATTGAATTCTCTTTTTGGTTGGTGTTGATGACGTTATTGGAACAGGGGGATTCCTCATTTCAAAAAAGTCATGGTCATTTGTTTGCTTCTGTAAACTTGCTTCATTTGATGGAATTAAATTGTCCATGAAAGCTAAATAAGTAGCTCATCGTCTGTTGTGTGTAGTATGTGGTGGTTTATCTTCACCTACAGAAGTATTTCCTGCGTAATCGTTCACTGCCATTGTTGAGGATTCTATTTCTCCTGATTTTGACGTAATGTCTCAAGGAAACGTGAGCATATCAGGTAGCCATTCACTATCAAATCGACATTAAAGTTCGTCCATATATATAGTATTAATTTCATTTGCCAATTTTCTCGCAGATTTCAAAATATTTTCAGACTGCCTGGTTTTAAAATGTCTCATTTTATCTATACACTTCGAACATATACTTGAAGGTTAAATGGCTGAATTGTCATTGGACACACTGATTCTGAAGAAAAGCATTATGTCCATCGAAAAATCAATACATTTTTGTAACTTGTCATGTGCCCGTCTTGTTTTTTCCATTGGCATCGTTCACCACATGTACGGCAAAGTTCATTCAGACAGCGCTGGTGAAAGTCTTTATTGTGTGATTGCTCCATTAATTTAGTTGGTTATAAGTTTATATTCAATTATAGTCAAGGAGGAGAATAAAATAAATCGATTCACAAATTGGATTATTTTTATATCGTAGATAAAACTTTGTTGTGAAGTTCCGCGCTGTGTAACATCAATGATTGAAATTGTTCTTTCGTATATCACAGAGTGTTTAATAGTGTCGTAGTAGTAAAATTAACCACTGGAACAGATAAACTCACATTTAATAGATATTGGTGTAATATTCTTACATATATTCAGTTCATGTTGGTTGAAATTTTGATTGGAGGGAAAAAATCTATATAAATTCTTGGGAAAATGTCGGTATGGATATTTTCACTGATTTCTGAACGTTATCTTCCACACACAAAAACACAAAAAGTTTTCAAATCGATCCTGGCAGAAATTGTAATTTGATAATTAATATCACACAGATAACAAATCAAACACGTTTAGAAATATCCAGGAGTAGGCCTTATTGCACGTTTGATATCTCGAAAAGTTACCACAGTAAAAAGATGCGGCTTCTTCCTAGCAGTAGAATGGATAAATCATTCCAAGTGATAAAACCATCAGATGTCGGATTGGAAGTGAGGAATTTTTTGAGAACTTTGGACTTCGGAGGATGGGTGAGAACACACGGAGTCGAACTAAAATACCGAGTAGAGAGCCTTTTGAGCAGTCGTGAGCTAGATGATATCATATAGGCCTAGTCCTAAGTGTCTGTCAGTTCCATTTGATTTGATCTATGTGTCTCATAAAACTCTCTTTATTTCAATTGATAAAGATTCTCTTTACTTCAATCAAAGTTCCCAATTCAATCAAAATAAATGTTTATTTCATACAATAAGTAAGAAGAATCTGTTGTGATCGTATTTTGTCTTAAAATGGGAAGTTGTTTTGCTGTTAAATGAAGATTTTATATAAAAGGCTAAGCTGGTGTTACAGTTTACAGTAGTGGCCATGTTAATGTTATGAAGAAATTTGGGACATTCCTTGGCATCAAACAATCAAAACGCATAGTTTATACAAATGGGTCATATCTATTACAAGATGGAATATTTTTAGATATAATATGTTTCGCGCCATAAAGATGATTTATTGACACAAATATGTTCCTTTATTCACCTGACCACTACTTCTGGCTTCTGGTCCATAGGTAGCCGTAGTGATGTTAGACCACTCTAGAGGCTTGCTATAACTCAGTACGGCTGATCAGTTCTAGTTCTGTATGATGTGTCTGTTAAATGCTGTTTGTTCCACATAGATCTAGATCTATATACTACCGTACCTAACAAGAATTTGTTGTGATATTATTTTGTCTAAAGTGGGTGGTTGTTTTGCAGTTGAAATAATGTAGCTAAACTGATGTTACAGTGTCTGTGTGGATGTTATATTATATAATATAAGGGAAACTTGGGACATTCCATAGCAATTGGCATCGACCAATGCACAATTTATATAAATAGCTCATATCTATTACAAGATTGACTAGTCTTACTAAGAATAATTTAATTAATATAATTATTTAATCTTAGCTTATATCTTCCAACACCATAGGATGATTTATTGACACAGTCAGTTCCTTTCTTCGCATGACTTCTTCTTCTGGTTGTTGTGTTACACCACTCTAGATGTAGACAAAACACACGTAGAGTTCTTCTTCTGGCTCTTGTGTTACACCACTCTACACACACATAGAGTTCACTCTAGATGTAGACAAAACACACATAGAGTTCTTCTTCTGGCTCTTGTGTTACACCACTCTAGATGTAGACAAAACAAAACACACCACTCTAGATGTAGACATAGAGTTCTTCTTCTGGCTCTTGTGTTACACCACTCTAGATGTAGACAAAACACACGTAGAGTTCTTCTTCTGGCTCTTGTGTTACACCACTCTAGATGTAGACAAAACACACGTAGAGTTCTTCTTCTGGCTCTTGTGTTACACCACTCTAGACGTAGACAAAACACACGTAGAGTTCTTCTGGCTCTTGTGTTACACCACTCTAGACGTAGACAAAACACATGTAGAGTTCTTCTTCTGGCTCTTGTGTTACACCACTCTAGATGTAGACAAAACACACGTAGAGTCTACCGGAAGTGATATTCTTGCTGTGAGGCCATGCATTTTCTATAGGTGAAAGAATAAGGAATTCATATTGAGATGGTACTGCAACAAGACAGGGATGGGGGTTTTCTGGGATTTTTGGCATAGAGGAGCACCTCCGTGTTTTTTGTGTCTCATTCATTGTATACACACACAAGCACCAGCCTTCTGGGAAAACATAGGGTCTAAGTCTAATTATGACGTATGTCCCAAACAGAGAGAGGGAGGGAGAGGAGAGGAGAGAGAGAGAGAGAGAGAGAGAGAGAGAGAGAGAGAGAGAGAGAGTCACTAAGGTATCATTTATCGCCGTTCAATGAGAGAAAGAGAGAGTAAAAATAGCAGTACACTACAGCCTCCATAGCAACAATTTGAATTTTGCACGGCTACATACAGATCTACATCTTGAAATTAAAAAATTGAAAAAAGAATGAACCAGGAAGTGATTTACAAAGAAGCTTCACATAAATAGGCCTACTTTAGCCTAAATACCTCTTTTCGCCTAAATACCCGATTTGTCTGCTTGACACCGGGCATTTTATTTAGGCGGTCACTACTGTATTAGTAAGCCTAGTCATGGTCATAGTGGTACCGGTAGTACGAGTATTATATTTACAGACCTTTAGGATTCAAGATTTGACAATTTAATCGTGCGTCTTGTTTTTTTTAGATTTGTGCCTCATTTACTTATTTACTATTTTACGATTGATTTTGCTGTTTTCAAGTGGTTGGTTAAAGCCCATACAAGCAGGAAATTTCTCGCTCCATGCTTATAAGAAAGACGCAATTTCTCTCTCTCTCTCTCTCTCTCTCTCTCTCTCTCTCTCTCTCTCTCTCTCTCTCTCTCTCTCTCTCTCTCTCTCTCTCTCTCTCTCTCTCTCTCTCTCTCTCTCTCTCTCTCTCTCCCTCCCTCCCTCCCTCTCTCTCTCTCCCTCCCTCCCTCCCTCCCTCCTTCCCTCCCTCTCTCTCTCTCTCTCTCTCTCTCTCTCTCTCTCACACACCCACATAAATTCAACGCTACTGGTAGGGTCTACAATACAATATTACTATACAGCATCCTGATCAACGCAGGCACCTGTAGTATTGTGAATTATTACATGTGGGCTACATTACTACATGAGTATTATTTTTTTCAGGGTCGCGTGTTATTAGGTTAAGGCTAGTCACATATTTGAACTCCTTTGATTTGAGCTTTTCTTTAACATCCGATGCGATAGTCTAAAGTGGGTGGATAGCGAGAGATGCTGGTGGGTTTCTTATTTCCTTTTCCTCTTCTATTTGATCTTTAATCTTGTTCTTTTCTCTCACCTGAGATCAATGTATATGTTATAGGGGGTAAAATTCAATTAAAGAGACAAATAAATCCAACTGACAGACATTCACGCCCTTTACTAATCACGCCCTAAAGGGAGATAACTCACACATGTTGACATTTTTTTATATTTATAAAACTACTATTTTTTTAGCTTGGATTAGGATTTTTCATCCCAAGAGTGACAAGTCGGCATCTATTGGTATTGGGTTATAGCTAGCCAATGTTGAGACAGATAGAGAGAGAGAGGGGAGGGGGGATGCTTGAAGAGAACATTAGGGATTATTGTAGTTGTAGTAAAATGTTCTGGAGGGAAGTAAAGTGACTGCAGAGTAAAGAGCTGTGGAAGAAAGTGAGTAAGAAAATTGAAAAACATGATGGAAATTAGTGACTGCGATAAAAGAGGATGAAGAATGTTTGGTGAGAAGAGGTGAATTTGAATGTAAAGAAATGAAGGTATAAACAAAAAGAAGAGATGATTCACTGGTCTGTTCTTGGGTTGTTTTTTTTATTTTGGGTTTGTATGTGTATTGTGTTTGAGTAATTATTTGGCTAGAGCCTATCAGGGGAGGGAGGGAGCACACATTTTTAATAACTGCTATGGGATCTGTAACCTGCACAGCATGCACATGGCACCTGTTAAATTTTCACTCATGTTTTATAGAATCAGAGGATGAATAGCCTGCAAGACTATAATGGCTTGATATAATTTTGAAAAAATAAACCAATAGATATGTAGGTAGTTACCATACCGGATTTGAACTCCAAAACCTAGTCTTGCCAGTCCAGCAATGTACTTCTACCAGACTATGATGATACAGATCTCTCTTGAATTTTGATTCCAGAAAGTTGGCATGCCTGATAACATTAGTTTTTTTTAAATTTATATTGCAGCTGTTTTCTTTATATTTCTTGTACATGTATTTAAATGTAATGCTCTTATGTAATATTATTTTGAAATTTTAAAGGGGGCGATAAAGTTCAGTTGTTGTTTTTTTAAGAGCTTGTCCCCATCCCTGACAAGAGAAACTTTTAAAGTAAGGACTAAACAATAGCAGAGATAGCTGTGCAATCAACTTAAGGCTTGCACGAAGTGTATTGAATGGGAAAGTGTCACTTCCACAAATGACAGCGAGGCTACCGGGAAAGCCACGAGCTTAAAAGAAATTGTAATCTCTTTGACTGTTGTTTAACTATGAACTCAAAGATCAAACTTCGTCATAAACCATTTAACTTGAGGAAAGTGGAAATTTCCATTCAAGAAGCCTAGGCGTCTAGCCCTAAATATAGGGGCTGCACATTTTCCGTGCCAATGACGGCGGCCCCAAATATAGGGCCTGTATGCTTCCTGGGCCAGCCATAACAGTAATAACACGCCCAGCACTCTTCTTGGGTATGCAAGTATTGCAAGTGGGTGTACAAGTGTGTATACAAGTGTGTATACAAGTGTGTATACAAGTGTATACAAGTGTGTATACAAGTGTGTATACAAGTGTGTATACAAGTGTGTATACAAGTGTGTGTGTATATGTGTATACAAGTGTGTATACAAGTGTATATACAAGTGTATATACAAGTGTATATACAAGTGTATATACAAGTGTATATACAAGTGTGTATACAAGTGTGTATACAAGTGTGTATACAAGTGTGTATACAAGTGTGTATACAAGTGGGTATGCAAGTGTGTATACAAGTGGGTATTCAAGTGACTGGAATGTTAATTTGGTCAAAATTAGTGAGAAAAAGATTCAAGAATATGATTTTGAATGGGATTTTTGTATCTGAGAATGAGATTCAAGAATATGATTTGAATGGAATTTTTGTATCTGTTTCTGGTTGCTGTTATAGCTCATTGATTGTTTTTACTTTGAGCATATGGTTCGTCAATATACAATTTTGTTTGAAACTCATCTTAAAACTATTTTGAAATTTCTCCTATATTTCATTTAGTGCTAAAATCAAGTTTGCTGTGAAGTGTTTACAACTTGGGTTGGGTTGCTGTGTAGTGTAGGTGGTCGGCATGTTGTGTAAAGCGTGTATCCATATGACCCCACTTTCATGTTGAAGAGCACAAAAAGTATTAAAAAACTGTTCAATTTGGCGGAGACCACTAAAATAAAGTGAATCATCTTTAAATATCATGAACTCCAAGTTCCGTTTTTTTATTATTAGGCCTGAATGCATTGTCTATTTACTATTAGTATTATTAGTACTACTATTATTATTGCATAGAAATAAGAATGTTTCTTTTTATATCTCTAATAGGATTTGACAGGAATAGAACAAATGCAACACTGTAGAGACATTCTTCAAAGTCATGAATGGAACATTGAGGTAATGCTATTTTTATTTCTTATTTCCTTTTGATTTGCCAATTTTCGTCCCGTATGTGAATAGAATACACTGCTGGGCCAGAGTCAAAGCCTCATCCCAACCACATCACAATGGTGGCTGGTGGAAAATTACTTCATCTGGGGGTGGGGCCCAGGACTCGGTAGTCCAGAGGCAAGGTGTCAGCCTCTCAATCAAAAGGTATTGGGTTCAAGCCCTGATAGAGTTTTATAAATTTTCTTGATTTCTTCCCGAGTAAAGTCTCCCCACGCCCAGTCCATGTAGGTGCATCAACACCTGGTCCCATCCCATATGCAGATCACAACACTCGTGCACGCTAAAGATCCCGTGGCTGTTTACAAGGCAGTGCGGGTAAAATAAAATAAAAACCCAGATGACCTTAGTTGTGAATGTGGGTAAAATCAAATCAGGTCAAAATTCCTCCATCTGGGAAGTACAGGGGATGCCAAAAAGTTGAATGTGTGATTGGGGTTGCCTGCAAAGAAACACTCATCCAAAATCATGATTTGTGTGGAGTTGTTTACTAAAAAAAACTAACCTGAGAGAAGACTTAACCTTTAACCTAAAGTTTTAAAAGATAAAGACGGATTTATAGTTTGTATCCCCACACAAGTGCAGGCTCAACGACTACATCATTGAACCCCAGCAGGCCATTTCAATGAAATTAAAAGTCCTTGTCAACTCCTGGGGAGCATACAGTACACAAGCCTGTTTTTCATGCTAACATGCTAACAAGATCTTGCTCCACCTATAGTTGGGTACTCATTCACACCTTAGTCAAGAGATGAAAGTAGAGTGAAGTATCTTTCTTAAAAGTACATTGTGAAAAGTACCCCGCACCTGTGCCAGCCGTGGGGTTTGAACCAGTGACACCGGGATTACCTGTTCACAACAGTTCGGTTCAGCTACAACTTAACAAAGTTCAGACATTATTATGTTTGATTTCATTCTGTAACTCTATTTAATCTATAGGTCATATTTTTGATTTTTTTGCTTCTAGCTCTGTTTCATGCACCCAAAGTTGGATTGTCAGAAGGGCTCAAATAAGTTTCGAAATGTCGTAGCTTTGTAGAATCTTTCTTGTACTCAGTGAAAATTCTTATGGGCCTTGGATACATTTGAAATTGCATGCAACATCTTCAATGCTGTTCAATTCATCTACTTCTTCAGGCCGCAGTCCAAGACACGTTTAATGAGCAAGAAGGTGCACCTGCTGTCTTTCAGAGACCGCCCAACCACAGGAGGAAAGACCACCTCAAGTTAATTTGCAACCGGTGAACCAAAGGTAAAATTTTGTCTCCAAGCATTGGCAGCAGCCTGTATGAAGTATGAGTTTAAATTCTAGCAAAGCTACGTCCGACGTTGCGTTCCTTGGGAATGACATTTAGCACACATATTCCCCACTCAACCCAGCTGCAAATGGGTTCAAGCACTAGCTTGTGAGTAAAAAAACCTGTGTCAGACTAGTGTCATGTCCAGGAGATGATTATCATCACTTTGCTACTTTACTTGTAGTTTTGTAGTGGCGTAACTCAGAGAGTGCCCAAGGCCTGACACAAGATTATGGCGTGGGTACCCAAAAAGTAGGGTGGTTTATAACAGTTGTAACTTTTTTATTATTATTATTTTCTTTTCATTTTTTAACACGATGTTCATAAGAGATCAAACTGTATATTGCCACCAATAAAACTTGACTACGTATCATTAGTTTGTTTGCGTGGGGATGAGTGAAAAGGTGAAATTGAGAAGCTAAAAATCTTTTTGGGCTGGAATCACCATTCGTACAATACACTGCTTCCATCAATAAAAAAGATGTTAGATAATGAAGGCAATGGTTGGAAAGCAATGAGCCTGTAAACTGATTTCAAACATTGTGATCTATGCTGTTTCTGACATGTAGATCTACTTGTAGTACTAGTGGTAGTAGTTGTGTTGTAAGTTTGCAAAGAAGACAGGTAAATTCGAAGGCTTGCACTGCCTGCAGTAAAAAAAGTCTTTAAAAATCAATAGTTCACGCTAGAGAGCTCGTTATTGTAGGAAATGGAAGTAGAATAATAAGCCTAGCAAATGCTCCATACCACAATGGCGCATACATGATTTTTTTATAGTCATGGCCCGGCAACGTAATGATCGCACATGAGCGACAATTGTACTATGGCGTAAGTGTAGTGTGATGGCACCCATATGCGACAATGGTAGTCTATGCATTAAGTTGGGCCTCTTTTAGTTTTATAATCGGGCAGCTTTCCATCACAAAGGAAAACAGGAATTTTTCTGGTTTGTTTTGCTGTGATGAAATCTGTTTGTGCACTAGCTGCTTGAGTAGAGGTCTTTACTTTGTTTTTTTTTGCATAGGAGAACAGCAATAAAACAGGAAAGATGTTTTTATGTTTTGACATTTTTCTTCTGTGATTTGTATTTCAAATTGTTTTTATTGCTATTTTCATTGTATTGCAGAATCATTATGTACCCAGGCCGCCGACCACAGGGTCTCATACAGTGGACCTATTATTTATTGACTATGCCCATCAGATTTGTATGGAGTACATTCGTAGACGTTATTAAAGTGTTTGGTAAGTGTAATTTCTTTGTATGCAGTATATATACATGTTTTATATAAGTATTAAGTATCTTCTTTTAAAACAAGTGTTAAATTTGTAAAATTCTCCTTGTATTGTGTGCTTGGTGTTTACTTGTCCCCAGTATCCAAACTTGACTAATTCACCGGAAATAATATTGCAGAAAGTGTGTTTTATCCTATCAGAGATGTTGTGACATATAAGTAAATGTCATGAAGTATTTCCCGTTATCAATTTGACAAGAATTTAGAAAACACTTTTTATTGGTTTGATCAGTAATTGCTATAAGAACACCAAGATTTTTCACCTTTGCTATATGCTTATAACAGCTGGTTTATTTACTGCCCAGTAGAGTTGTGTCTTTATTTTTTATCCTACATGAAAACATTTTGCAATGAATTACAATTTTTATTTTGATCCTACATGAAAACGTTTTGCAATGAATTACAATTTTTATTTTTATCCTACATGAAAACGTTTTGCAATGAATTACGATTTTTAACTTTTCCTTCACTTTCTTTTTGAATTTCAGTTAGCTTTTTCCGACCAGATCCAAGACGATGTAAGTACGATCACAGCACAATTTTACATTTTAGATGGGATGAACATTCTTCTTAATATGTCGCAAAACCTTTTTAATTCAAAATAGAACGCTGCAATATGTATTTGAGTATTGGGAAAATAGACTACTGCAATATGTATTTGAGTATTGGGAAAATAGACTACTGCAATATGTATTTGAGTATTGGGAAAATAGACTACTGCAATATGTATTTGAGTATTGGGAAAATAGACTACTGCAATATGTATTTGAGTATTGGGAAAATAGACTACTGCAATATGTATTTGAGTATTGGGAAAATAGACCACTGCAATATGTATTTGAGTATTGGGAAAATAGACTACTGCAATATGTATTTGAGTATTGGGAAAATAGACTACTGCAATATGTAGTATTTAGACCACTGCAATTTGTATTTGAGGAGAAAATAGACTACTGCAATATGTATTTGAGTATTGAGAAAATAGACTACTGCAATATGTATTTGTATTTGAGTATTGGGAAAATAGACTACTGCAATATGTATTTGAGTATTGGGAAAATAGACCACTGCAATTTGAGTATTTAGACTACTGCAATTTGGGAAAATAGACTACTGCAATATGTATTTGAGTATTGAGAAAATAGACTTCTGCAATATGTATTTGAGTATTGGGAAAATAGACTACTGCAATATGTATTTGAGTATTGGGAAAATAGACCACTGCAATTTGTATTTGAGTATTGGGAAAATAGACCACTGTAATATGTATTTGAGTATTATTGAGTTTAGAATCTCATTTTCCAACATCAATGGTTTTGTGTAATAATGTTTGTTTGTAATCATTTCTGAAGTATGAAGCTCTTTACCACCTAATCATCTTTCAAAACCGTAAGCAGTTCTCAAGGCTAAATACGACCTACCTTTGCTGTTTGTGAAATTTCTACCTGAGTATCTAAAACTGCCCATAAATATATAAAATAAGCAGCAAGTCAACATACTTGATATCATATTGAATGGAAATAAATTTTCTGTCATTTTAAACAGTGGTTGGGGTGGTTTGCATGCTTATAGAGAGTGAGGGTAGGAGAAAAGGAGTGAGTGAAAAAAAAATCCTTTACTTTTAGCTTTATTCGTATCATCTCTTAAAAATGTTGCTTGATGTAATCCAAATGGTTATCATAATGGAGTAAATCCAATTAGTTTTCAATTGATGTAGAACATAAGGGCATTTGCTTGATAAATCTTTCTTGTATAAATGTTTTAAATTTTCTACTCTCAGATAAAAATAGAACATTTTGGGATTCACACAGACATTGCGGTTGGGCTAGATCTATTCATTATAGTCGTAAAGCCAAATGAGGTAGAGGGGAGGTCTGAATCTACATCTAGATTTGGATCAACAGTATGGCTAGATCAGTTGATTCATCACTACTTGTTGACTGATTTAGATTATCATCTCCTGATACAAGTCACTGACATCACTCACTATCAACCTTACTGACATCTGTTATTTCATTCAATAGGGCAATAGCCTGTGTTACATCAAACACATGAGGTTGTTTTGACGGTCTCTTAGCCATCTCTCTCGTTCAATTTTCGTCAAATCCCAATGCTGACCGTTGGAAACGCTTTGGCAAAGTAAAACGAAAGAAGACCGGAACAGCTGAAGTCTAGTATGTAACACAAAGCTATCTCCTAATGAAATGAGGTCCTAGTTATCATTAACCAGCTCTTAAAATATGCGTGAGGTCGGAAAATGAATCGACGGCTGACTCGTGCTTCCTGCAATTTCCGATTTGGGAAAATCGCATCGACGACTGACTTGCCACACTGCGCGGAAAGAGTAAATGTACCAGAATTCAAAGTATAGAATTGATGTGGTTTAGCTTGTGCTGGTGCCTTAAAGAAATAGCTGAGAGTCGTTTTACTTAATGCTGCTTAGAAGTCTTCATTTCAAAAGGTAATGAAAAAATGTTATGGCTAAATAAGCTACACGACTTTGACACTGAACTACAATCGCCTTTGTCTTGTTTTTTTCTTCCGTTTGAATTGTCAACTCAGATGTAACAGATCCATTGGGAGATGTTGTCAATTTCATTTCGTCGTTTAATTCCAAGTTTGGTATGGAACACCCTGTGTTCTATCAGGGTACTTACAGTCAGGTAAAGTTCTGCTTTTCATAATTTTTAGTTTATCTCTACTATCCATTGATGATACGCTTTGTCAGTCGCTCAAACAAACAAATAAAAATAAATTTGTACTTTTTAGTTTTTAAAACTTTTTGCAGTTGAGAGAAATGGCAATTTTCTGAAGTTGACATGTTCAGGTCTAATCAACAAAAAAAGTTATGTAGATGAAAATGATTTTTCTATATATTGTTTTGGCTATGCCTTCGTCTATTCTTTGTGTATTTCTGTACTTGTTCTAATAATTTGTAGAAGTTATATAGGTCTGACTTTAAAATACCTATCATAATTAAACAATCAACCATACTTTTAATTTTATTGTGATTATCTTTGTTTCTATGAAGGTCTTAAATCTATCAAAAGCATTTTTCTCCCACATAGAAAATGCTTATTTAGTTCTTATCCTCATATTTATTTATATTTATCTTTGCTTCAATGTTTTCTTTTGTAGTGTCAATGTGTGAGTTTGATATCTGAAACCTAACCAAACTTGTCAACTTGTTTGTTTATCTTTCAAAATCAATGCTGTGTGTCACTTTGTGTTGAAACTATTGGCCATTACTCAGTATTCTTTATGTAGGTTGTCTTCTCCTCTCTTTAATTTAGGCCTTGAATGATGCTAAAAGGGAGCTGAAGTTTCTCTTGGTCTATCTTCATAGTGAAGAACACCAGAATACAGAAAGATTTTGCAGGTAAAAAATGCTCTTGTTCCCATTACCAATGAGCCTTAATGGTAAGCACAAAATATATTGTACAATTGGTTAGACAATTTTCCTCCTTTTCATCAAGGCTCCAGCTATCTTGAATTTCGTAAAAAAAGTTTCTGGAAACAAGAATGGTCTTGAATTTGTCATACAATCTTGAAAGTGTGAGATACATAACAACCAATCAATCTTTTAGCATTTATGTACACGAAGTCTGCTATTTAGTGAAACAGTGGTCGTTTAGGAATTGAAGGAAGTCTATATATATATATATATATATATATATATATATATATATATATATATATATATATATATATATATATATATATATATATAAAAAAATTTATTGTGATATATATATATATATATATATATATATATATAAAAATTACAGGTATCATATTAAATTACCAAAAAAAAAATTGAATTGACTATTTAATTAATTTACTGTCTGCCCGTTCTCAATTACAAGTGTTTGTAACTCTCATCTTGTCTGACTTCCAGGAGGTCATCTGCAATACAGACTTTTCCGACTTTGTCAATGGCCGAATGTTGTTTTGGGCCTGCAACACTAAGAGTCCTGAAGGATATAGAGGTGAGAGGCCAATGTGTCGTCTATTAGCTTTGATTTCATCACAATTTAATATGTATGAATATTTTTTAACGTATTTGTGTTTGAGACTATAGCCAAATTAAAAGAAGATGGGATTGCTAGTTGTGTTTGTTTTGTCTCTTTGTTACCCATTAAAATTACCACAATTCATTCAGCAATTGAAGCCAAATTTAATACACAGTAGTTGAGTAAGGAATGTAATATGGATTTTTGTTTTGATTTACGTGCCTTACCTCCCCCCCCCCTCCCTTGATTAAGAAGGATATTTCCACTTTGGAAAAATGATATTAATTTTTTCTTGATATTTACAAATCTCCGATATCGAATTTAAGGAAAGACTTTATCAATGGAATTTACATAGGTCTTGACATGGCTGACATGAAATTTTGTGTCCACCAATTCTTTTTGTAATTTTATACATAGAAAGTGATTTGTAAATATTTATGTAACCCCTATATATATATGTATATATCTTGTAAGTAACAAAACAAAAAGAGACACAGGAGGGGTCATCAAATCATCAAATGACATCTGCATTGAATTCACCGTTGAGCCATTTCATGACATTATTGTTTACTACCTTTGTTCACAGTCTCGCAAGCTCTCAGAGAGCATGCCTATCCTTTCTTGGCTGTCATAGTGCTCAGGGAAAACAAGATGTCTGTAGTGGCCCGAATTGAAGGTCACATTACAGGTAACATAGACTGTCTACTGTATTTACAATGTATGTGTGTGTGTGTGTGTGTGTGTGTGTGTGTGTGTGATGTATTGTTGGGGAAATGATGGAAGAGGTGAGGAGACGGATGTATTTGACTCATACAGTGACCAAAGCAAGGCACACACATTTTGAAGGAAGAAGATACCTCATAGTCAATGAACATTTTTTGCATTCAGTGAAGTTAGTTTAAAGAGGGTTGTTGGGGGGGGGGGGGTGTTTTATTTAGTTCATTATGCAGCATGTTCATATTATATTGAAGGTCACTTTCTGATTTTCCAAATAGAGCTTATTCATCAGCAAATGATACCATTGATAGGTGTACTGGTTTGAGCTTCCACATACCTACATTCATTTTCTTCATTTTTGATGGTGCCTTTACAACTGAATCCATAAATGTGGTAAACAAAAGAGGTCTCAGAATACAGCCCTATCTTACTTCTATATCTAATTCAAACTCTTTAGATAAGTTTCCAATTACTTTTACTGCACATGTTGGTTTATTGTAACAACTTTTAAGTTTTTATGAAATTTTGTTCTACATAGTGTTCTTTTCAAGAATGCCATTGTTCACCTCTCCTCACTGTGTCAAATGCCTTTTCTGTCAACACAACAGTTGTGTAAGTCAATATTTCTTTCAAGGAATTTTTCTATTATTTGTCTAATTGTAAATACGTGGTCCTATACACTTCTCCCTGGTCTGAATCAGCTCTGGAGTTTTTCAATCTGATCCTCTACTCTTTTCCTCAGTCTCTTTTCTAGTATCATGGCATTTACTTTTCCTGGTACACTAAGTAGTGATATCCCTCTGTAGTTTGAGCAATTCATAGTTGATCCTTTCTTGTGTATTGCTACTACAGTTCCTTTTTTCCAGTCTCTGGGCACCCGTTTGGACTTCGATGCTTGTTAGCATTTCATGCAGTAATTTGTCTGCCTCTTGGTTTTTAATCTCATCTGGACATTTTGATCTGCCCCTGGGACCCTTCCTAGTTTGATTTTTTGTATAGCTTGTCTTAAAACTGAATATGTTAATTGATTTATTTTTGTGTTTGTTTTTCTCTGTGTCAGGTTCATCTGAACTGGTGGAGAGACTAGAACAAATCATGTCCGAAAACGAGGTTTCTCTTGTGTCCGCCAGGGCCGAAAGGTGAGTACCTTCAGATTGAAAAAATTGGGTTTTTTTATTATTGAATTTTCAGTCCTGTGTAGGCCTTTATGATGTGACATACTGTTTTGTTTCATTTAGCCTTTCTCTTTATTTTCCTGGCTATGAATTTTGTTACAATGCAATTAGCAAATTTTCTCTGTCTCTGTTCATTTGTAAAATTTTGTAAAGTTTCTTTCAGGCCGTTACGGCCCATAGAGCTGGAGCTCATAGTGGAAGTGGATGGTAATCACTTCCTAGACAGGACGCAGGTTTTTCTCCCGTGCTTGTGCTTGTACCCATTTGCACCTGAGTCGAATGGGAAAAGTGCGTGTTAAGCGTCTTTCCCAAGGATTACAAATGGGGCCACATTTTTCCCACCTCCAAATGGCTGCCACTCCCTTCACACTGGCATCCACAAGCCCCACCCCTTATTATGATTATAGTGTCAAATACCAGATATCTTGCTTTTGTTGTTTACTCATGTTTTTGATGACTGACAAGGGACCTTGGAACCATACTGGCTACAGGTTTGCATTCCAACGCGATGTCTCTCCATCTTCCAGTACACATCAGTAAAAGTTCACTGCTGACTTTATTTAAAGTACCTGGTCAACGTATCTGTGTCCTGTTTTCTTATCTTTTATGGCATTAAAGTCATTCTCATGTGCAAAATATGACGAATAAATTTGCTGTCAACTTTCATGTTACATTTCCGGGTTTTGTGAGGATGCTAGAGAAATGCAATTTTTTACCTCTTTTAACCCATGACCTTTAGGGCAGAACGCAGCTTCAACCAGTCTTTACGTCAGAGCAAGATGAAGCCTACCTGGAGTCGCTGAAAGCCGACCAGGAAAAGGTTAGCATCTGGTGTTTCAATATCAGTCCAAAGATTTGCCTCACGTGCATTCAGAGTTTTTAGGAATACTTTTTGTGTGTTGTTTCTGTTTTTCCAGTTGACTTTTGCGTTACATTTTTAATAAAACATGATTTTTTAATGCAAATATCCTGTGACCATGTCACTTTACCACAAACCTTGTCTTTATACTCATTACAGAGAGAGAGGAAGATTTGTTGTGATAAGATTTGATCCATTCTTTGTATAGATAGATCATTATCTTTAAAATCACATTGGACTATATTCTCCTTTGTAATTCTTTATTTTTCATTATCTTCTTTTTGCCGGCGGGAAAAGATGTTTTTTTAGTGAGACACACTTCATCAACCGTACCATTAACACACAAAAATCAGGATGAGAGAAAATGTTTTTGAATAATTGTGAACAGTGACATGTAAAGAGTATTACGTATTCTTATGACAGTACTAATTTCAGTGAAAACTTTGGGGCAAGGGGAGAAGAAATCAAACCCACAGGGATTATACAAAATGCAACGTTATTTATTTACACAAAATGTTAATTCACAGGAAAGAAGGAAAAGAGAAGAAAGAGAGCGAGAGGAGCAAAATGAGAAACTCAAACAGCAAGAAGAGGAGGAGAGAGTCCAGCAGTGTTTGGTATGTTTCACACTTTGTCTTCACGTAGCTTTGCAAACATTTAATGATGTACAGATTTGTTGAGCAATCCAGATATTAAGATGTGTCTGCCAGTATTGCTATTGTGTCCATGTAGAATTTTTTTTTAATAATTTTGTGTGTGCGCGATAGGATGTGCAAAATCTGTATTTGTAGTCACTCATTGAACATTTTCATTAATGATTTCAAGAGGGCATTGAAATGTGAAACTTGTGCAGTTGATTTTAAGTATTGTACATCATTCTTCTTTGCCTCTCAGTTCTTTGTGGAGCACAGGCCTTCGACAGAGAGCCGCCAGTTATCCCTATTTTGCGCTGTCTTCTGTAACTCTACCCAGGTTTTCCTTTGTCTTGTCATCTCTCCTCCGTGTAATTCTTGACCACCCTCTACCTCTAGATCTTTTCCCTTGTGGATTCCATGTCAAGCTTTGTCTTGCTATGTTCGGTTCTTGGTCTTCCCATTCTATGGCAAGTCCACCTCTCCATTTCATCCTTTTTAACCCTTTCCTGCCAATGGGTCCTCCACAATTCTAGTCTGTGTGCCTCAACCCTCACTTCCTATTCAGGTGTGCCTAAGCAAATGGACGCAGCTCTGATGGAAATATACCTGTCTCTCAGTTAAAGTTTAGTATTAATTTTAAAGACTTAAACACATTTCAATTTCAATGAATAAATTATGATAAACTAAAGAACAAACAAAGCTTTCAGAAAGTTTATACTTTTATATAACTTTGGTGAGCCTTTAATTGCAGTAACGTTCTTGAGTTGGTTGGTCCATTCATTGGAAGTAATCGTGTCGCTTTGTTTACAATCGACGTAAGTCAAATGCGAAAGTGTATACAAATATGCAGTTCTTTTCACTAAACAACCGGAAATCTCACACATCAGAAGATTGCCGATTCAAGTCTAGCACACTGCAAGATCTTGTTGTTATGCGAGTTCAAAGACGAAAAGTAATTGGGGGACACATTCGGGCGCTTTAGGCATCGAGGCTGATGTCGTAGTAGGCTGCGAGGCTGATATCGCATTCAGTCGCAGTAGGCAGGAAAGGTTTAAATCTCTCTGGACTGGGAACTGTTTGGTTCTTAATTTTAAGAAATACATGTACAGTGTAACTAAAGTGTATCTATGACTTCAAAATGTTCAAGTGTGGGGCATTCTCTAATTTCCAGGAGAGAGAGCAAAGAAAAAGCCAGTTGCTGCAAGAGATGCCACCGGAGCCTGACCCGTCCCATGTAGACGCAATTCGAATTCTGCTCAAGACTCCAGGTGGCAACAGGATAGAACGCAGCTTCCTTCGAAATCAATCCATGAAGGTAAGAGGGAATCTTATTGGCACTTGTCGTCTTTTCTTTTTGCATTGCTCATTGATGAGAAGATGGTACCCCTTGTTATTGACGTGACAATTTTTTATATTTGCATGGACGGTCGGCAGACGCTCCTGGTAGCTCCTACTTATTTCCTTTCGCTCTTTTACTAATCTTTCATCTTGCTGTCTCCTCTAAATTCACCCGGGCAGATTAGCTCATTTGCCTCTTTTGTTTTTAGCCATGTCTGAACTCATTGCTGTCCATGGCCAATTAGCTCAATAAGTGTTATCAGTGATAACAGGGTTTTCCATGCATCAGGGGAAGTCAAGTAAAACGAGAACAATGTTTCCGGTCAGGAAAATATCAGGGGAAGTGGTATTTTGAGGACAAACATCAGCGAATATCAAAGTCCACGTTTATATTGACACCAAAAAAAAATGCAAATATGTTTTTGGACAGCCATCGTTTCTGGTTGTCTGTCGCTATCTTGTTTGACATTGAAGAATTAAACGCTTCCTATTCCTTTTCAGTATTATTGTAAAATTTACCCAGGAATTAGTATCAGTGTTTGACACAAAATCTTTTTAATTAAAAAAAAATTCACCGTGGTTGGTGCATCTACTGCCTAGCCTCCAGCGTTTTTCATTTTGACTTTGGTTTAGGAGACATAAAAGTGTCATGTGGCTTAAAGTGTGATCGCATGTGTATGTGTGTGTCAGAGAGGGGTAAGATAGTATGTTGTGTGTGTTTCAGTGGGATTGCACATGTGTATGTATGTGTAAGAAAGAGGGAGAAAGATGATTTTTGTGCCCATGTTAAGCATGATTGCTGCCACAGTCTCTGTCAGTTCTTGATTATCAAAGGCTGACTGTCCAGACATTATTTTGTGGATCGCGAATTTATCGATCCACCGCGAGTACGATATGATTGGTTGTGGCAATGAGCGGATGGACTTGTATAGAGACTATAATCGGTGACTGGTGATACACACACTTGCTGAGAGAGAGAGAGAGTAAGAGTGTGAGGGCGGGGCTTAATGTTCACAGACAATGAGTGATTGGCTCTCGAGTTCGTAGTTGGACATGATGGCCGCCATCCAACCCATGGATCAAGGGGTCATTAGAAATTTTAAATGCTGTTACAAATCCAACTGAATGAAATGATCATTAGCGATCTTGATGCTGATGAGACCCAAAAGGCATTGGATGCCATTAACACTGTAAAAGTGCTGAGAACGTTGTATTTTATGTTTGATATCTGGAGCAAAGGGACACAAACAACAATCCACAACTGTTTCAGGAAAGCTGGTTTCTCTCTTCTGCCAGAGGAAGCTACAGCAGCGTGCGATGAAGAAGATTTCTCTGTGACTGTGTCTTCAAACATGAGCGACAGTGAATTTGATGCATTTGTCAATATTGATGAGGATGCAGCCACAACAGGTACACTCATCGATGCAGAGATCATCAGCTCCGTTATGGAGAGAAACCGACTTTGCCTGGAAGTGGAAGACTCTTGTCATGACTATGACACAGATGATGATGACAACCACGAAGCTGTGCCACAAATGCCATCAAGCGTCAACTTGAATGATGACAACGATGAAGCTGTGCCACAAATGCCATCAACGGTTAACTTGAATGATGACGAATGCCATCAAGTTGTGCCACAAATGCCATCAAAGGTCAACTTGAATGATAACGACAAAGCTGTGCCACAGGTGCCATCAAAGGTCAACTTGAATGATGACAACGACGTGCTGTGCCACAAATGCCATCAACGGTCAACTTGAATGATGACGACGAAGTTGTGCCACAAATGCCATCAAAGGTCAACTTGAATGATAACGACGAACAAATGCCGCTAAGTCAACTTGAATGATGACAAATGCTTGAATGATGACTGTGCCACAAATGCCACAAATGCCGTCAAATGTCAACTTGAATGATGACTTGAATGATGACAACGACTGTGCCACAAATGCCGTCAAAATCAACTTGAATGATGACAACGACTAAGCTGTGCCACAAATGCCGTCAAAATCAACTTGAATAATGACAACGACTAAGCTGTGCCACAAATGCCGTCAAAATCAACTTGAATAATGACAACGACGAAGCTGTGCCACAAATGCCATCAAAGTCAATTTGAATGATGACAACGACGAAGGTGTGCTACAAATGCCATCAAAGTCAACTTGATCAACAGTTTAACACATTAAAAATGGCTTCGGTTTGGTTACGGAGCAGGCCAGACATGGGTGAGCGAGCTCGCGTTCATTTTATGATTTCAAGTTTCTTTTGTTGTTAAACGACATCAAGATGCCAGTTAGCGGATTGCCGGCGATGCTAGAATGTCTCATCAACAGCATTTTAGAGGAACCTCACCTATCCTCATTCAAAGTGGCTGGAAATCAAGAGCGGACTACCTTCGTCCTTCGATTTGATTGCATGGCTATAGACGACATGAGTGTGTCAGCGAGTCATCATTCCACTCCTGCCAGCTTCAGACAGAAATCACCGAGCCAAATAAGACGAGACAACCTTATAAAACAACAACATCATACAAGAGTAACAACGGAGACAGCAACATCTACCAACACGGACTTTATTAAAAACGAAGAAACTGCAAGTGCCGACATTCAACAAACAAACAACAATATGAAGTCAACTCAGGGTAAGAACAGTGCTATCGGTTCATTCAGTGTGTCAACCATAACATCACCCCTTGACGACACATCTACGAACACAGATTTTATTGAAAATAAAGAAAACTTCGGTGTTGACGTTCAACAAACGAACAACAACAATACAGAGTCAACCCAGAGTCAGGACAATGCTAGCCATTCATTCAGTGCGTCAACCATAACTTCGCCACTTGATGACACAACTTTTGTGGAAAACACAACCGGTGAATCAATTGACATAAGTGACACGGTGACAGAAGCGAAACACAACGAGAACATAGATCTACACCTTCCTGATACATCTATCACGCCAGGCAGCCAGGATGATGAAAATAACCCAAGCATATGTGACGAAAAACTCAATCAGAGAAAATCAACAGGCTGGTAACAGTAATCACACACGCCTCGCTGCCAATAATCTGTCTCTGGCATGTTACTGGGTAAACCTAACCCCTCAAGAACTGTACAATTTTGGTTGTTGTTCTTATGTATATGAGTTTGATTTAAGTTCCAAGAATTGAATTATACTGGTCAACAAAAATTCTTTTCCATGGTTTGTGGGGAAGGGCTTTTATGTCTAAGTTTAGATACAAACAAATACAGTCTTTTCTCAAAGTCTCCGAACCCAGTACGGAAAATAGAACGGATAAAATTACAAAAGTTTGATTTCTGAACGAGTATATTAGAAGAAAATGTATGAAGCTGTGGCAACCGCATGAACAGATTAGTATAGATGAAAGGATGGTGGCTAATAAGGGAAGATATAGTTTTAGGCAATATATTAGAGATAAACCAACTAAGTGGGGAATGAAACTTTGGGTTTTAACAGATTCGATTACGGGATACACATATAATTTTGATGTTTGCCTAGGAAGGCGAGAAAAACGCTGGATTTGGTTTAGGTTATACTGTTGTAATGAATCTATGTAGAAGTCTGTTTAGACAAGGTTACAAACTATTTTTAGACAATTTTTATACATCTGTTTTGTTATTTGTTGATTTAATGAAAGAAGGTGTTCTTGCATGTGGTACAATTTTGGCAAACAGGAAAGGTTTTCGGTGGAATTAAAAAATCACAAACAATTTCATAAAGATAGTTAAAGGGGGTATGAGATGCATTAGAAAGGGAAATTAGGGTTTATTCAGTGGAAAGATAATAAAGTAGTTAATATTATAACAGCACAGCCATGCACAATAAAATAACGGACAAATTCTTTTGTAAGAAACGATCTAAAGTAAACGGGGAATTTAGGCATATTTAGTCAACCAGTTTAGGGATTATAATAGATTTATGGGTGGGGTGGATAGATGAAGAGGATTTCTAAATATAAAGTTTTTTAAGAACAACAAAATTTTGGAAAACACTTCTGAACCACATGTTATATGTTGCTAGAAATGCATAGGAGTTTAGAAAACTCCCACAAAACATAAATTTTTTTAGACAATTGCTTTTATAATGTTTAGAATTTAGAAAACTCCCACAAAACATAAATAGACCAGAGCTTTAAGGTAAATGAATAATGTTTCAAGAATTTAGAAAAACTCCCACAAAACATAAATAGACCAGAGCTTTTTAGAGCTAAGGTAAATGCTTTTAACAGAAACTCCCCACAAAACATAAATAGACAAGCTTTTTAGAGCTAACGGATAATAAATTTAGAAAACTTTGAGCTAAGGTATTAGAAAAGAAAACTCCTAAAACAAAACATTAGACCAGAGCTTTTAAAGCTAAGGTAAAGGCTTTATAATGTTTCAAGAATTTAGAAAACTAACAAATAGACCAGAGCTTTTTAGAGCTAAGGTTGCTTTTATAATGTTTCAAGAGTTTAGAAAACTCCCACAAAACATAAATAGACCAGAGCTTTTAGAGCTAAAAATGCTTTTATAATGTTTCAAGAATTCTCCCACAAAACATAGAAGACCAGAGCTTTAGTTAATTTATAACAGCAAGCCATGCAGCTAAAAGATAAAATTTATAATGTTTCAAGAATTTAGAAAACTCCCACAAAACATAAATAGACCAGAGCTTTTTTAAGGTAAATGCTAAATGTTTCAAGCAAGTTAAAAACAAAAAGAAGAGCTTTTGAGCTAGGTAAATATAATGTTTCAAGAATTTGGAAAACTCCACAAAACATAAATAGACCACCAGGTAGTTTTATAGATCTAAGATCAGAGCTTTTTGATTTTATAATGTTTCAAGAGTTTAGAAAACTCCCACAAACATAAATAGACCAGAGCTTTTTAGACCACATGAGCTCCCATAGACCAGAGCTTTTTAGAGCTAAGGTAAATGCTTTTATAATGTTTCAAGAGTTTAGAAAACTCCCACAAAACATAAATAGACCAGAGCTTTTAGAGCTAAGGTAAATGCTTTTATAATGTTTCAAGAGTTTAGAAAACTCCCACAAAACATAAATAGACCAGAGCTTTTTAGAGCTAAGGTAAATGCTTTTATAATGTTTCAAGAATTTAGAAAACTCCCACAAAACATAAATAGACCAGAGCTTTTTAGACCACAAAATTATTCCCAATTTGAATTTACATTAGAATTGATAGAAGAACTAGCTAATCTGGATTCAAATATGGCAGTGCCATTATATGGGAGAAAAAGATTGTCCCTAGATGCTCATGTTATTGTTCCAGAGCTCTGTGAAAGATGTATAAATTGTGTTTGTTGTGTTCTTTATAAAGTAGAAAGAAAATCTAATAACATATGTAAGAAATGTAATAAGCACTTCTGTTATAACAAAAATAGAAATTGTCTAGTTGATGATCATCCTTGACCCTGGAGATCTAATTGTAAAATTAGTCTTTTTGATTTTATAGCTTTGGTTTCATTATACTTTCCTTTTTTCATGGCGGTTTGTTTTTCTCTCATTCAATTATTTATGTATAAATATTTCTAAATTATTCAATAACCAAGGAATCAAAATGCCGTACTTTTTAGATATCTTTTAGATTATTGTAATTATACTGGAAGACTATTATAACTAGTTGTTCTTTCCTTTGTTGACCAGTACAATTCAAATCATGTTCATTTTATTATTACACTTTGATTTTTTCATCCTCATGAATATATTTTCTTCTCTATAAATGTCTTTTTCTCCTTTTTCAAGGGGCTATTTCCTTTCTTATAGTTAATAGCGTCAAATTGGTCCTTCTGTAAAAGAACAATGACAAAATATAGTCATTAGGGGTAGCTCTTTTTTTTTTCCGATTTATTTTCACATTGTCTTCATGGGCATACATTATTTTCCCAAGGCGTGACTTGTTACACAACAGTTTTATATGTCTCTATTGATTGAAAGGACTATTTATGATCCACTTCTTTTGTAATATCCCACTAAAGCAAGTTGGGATATAAAAAGCATCAGAACATGTCAATTTATAAGATTTTCACTCCGATTTTTGCGTGACTCGCTAAGTCGCCTGATTTTCTTTACCGTTTTCCTACTTTCTTATCATGTATGAAAAATATTTGCAAAATCATTATTTGTACTCCTTTTTCGTTCAAATTTGGACAGAAGATGTAATAGTCTCTAGTCATCAATAGAATAAACAAATATCTCAATTCTATGTACAATTTTGTTTTTTTCTTCATGTAAAATTTGTTCATTTTCGTCTAAAAATAGTAACGAGAAATAGGTCACTGTTGTCGCTGACATTAATTCAAACAAAATTTTAATTGTGTCACTAGAAAGACCAATTCATTCCAAACAAACCCATACCAAACATGTCTACATTTGTTTGGTTCTTTGGACCTTAATAAGGGATTAATCAAAAGCAGTTTATAATTTGGCAACTTATTCTATAAAACCTTAGAACCCGAGAGACTTAAACGTCTGATTTTCAAAATATTGAATCTATAAATAAGCACCGAGGTAAAACAAGTTCTGGAGCCCATGACTTGTATATCTCATATATAATATGCCTAACTTTTTAACTTAACCTTCTCTTATCTTTTGTAATTCTAAGATGATCATCTGCCAGAGTTTGATTGTTGATTTCTGATGGAAGTCATTTTCTGTTTGCCCTTTATTTGCCCTTGATAATGGTTGAAGAATTATAATAATATCATTTTCATCATGAATACATGACCAGTTGAAATAATCCTTTCATGATATAATATGTTAATTAAATTTGTGAAATAAAATAGTTTGTTTTTTTTTAAACGAAGAAAGAAAAAAACCCAAAACAAACAAGCAAAAAAACCCAAAAAAACCTCATTAAGAACATTCATGGATCTAAATGGCTTGACCTCTCAAATTACGTTCGGCACTGTTGCTGACAGCATCCAGCGACTTGTCACAAAATCAAAACAACTGACTATGATAAAAAAACTTTCTCACCAAGATATCTTTGACTCCTCATTTGACTACATTAAACTTTGTGATTATTTACATTTACATTTACATGGCATTTCCTTTCATATTGTTATTATATAACATTTGTTTTTCTTTCTCTTCCTTTTTTCAGTATTTATATTATTTTGTATTCTGCCACCAAGACTGTCCAGATGACTTTCAAATAATGACCAATTTCCCTCGTAGAAAATTGCCCTGTGAACCCGCAGAAGGAGAAGGGGACCTCCAAGCTTTGAGAGTTTTGGATTGGGCAGATCAGAAATGCTCTTTATTCTGGATAACAATGCATGAGATTCTAGTGGTTTGCTGATAAATTGTCTTGTGTGTGAACAAATATTGAGAATTTGGAATAAGAATGTCAGGAAGCTTTGTAAGTTTAGGATGATATTAAATGGATGCCTCTGGGTTTTATTCAGTGCATGTTTGTCAGATTCAATTGGATGCAAGTCGTACTGATTGTATGATTTTATTAAATTTAATTGCTTTTGATTTTGTCTCTCGATTTAATTTTTTTCTTTTGTGACGAAATTTGTAATTTCTAAATACTTTTTAGATATTGTTGTGTTGTGTTCTATTTGGGGTTTTTTCATTCGTTTTTGTGGGAGAAATCAATATTTAATTCATAATTAATGTTGTCAAGTTGCTTGTTTTAAATTAACTTTTTTATAAAGTGAATGGTAGGTAAATACGCTTTGATTTTGTTTTGTTATGGATATCTAAAGTAGTACAGAAAAAGAAAGCAAGGCAGACAAATCTTGCGTGTAACAAATTCATAAAAGAATACATGTCCTGCTTATGATGCATAACTGACTTGTGTCATAACTATTCAAGTGTCTTAAGCGAAAGCAATTGTGTGTTGGAGTGCATTTTCTTCTTTTTTTCAGTTTTGTTTTATGAGTGTGTCGTGAGTGCATGTTTTGTTTGATTTAGTTTTTACTCCCATATGTAAATGTGGCGTCGGTGGCCGATTGGTTAGGCTGCCGGACTTGGGATCATCAGGTGACAGGTTTGAAATCCTAGCAAAGCTACGTCTGACGTTGTATTCGATAGGAAAGATGTTCAAACTGTATTTTCCCCACTGGACCCAGGTGTAAATAGGAACAGGCATTAGCATTGAAGTAAAAATGTCCTGCCCAAGAGGTGATTTTATCACCTGTTCCTCTTCACACCATAGAAACCGAGATAAGTTCTGACTCTATGGGCCATAATGGCTTTGAAGGAACTTTATTTTTTTTATTTTTTACCGTTATGTATTGTAAATGTATCTACACAAATGATGTAGAAAATACATGCCATGTGTTTGACTTATTTGGCCCTCTGATTCAGTCGCATGGGATTTTCCCAGAGTGATCACAAGTAACTTCTCTTCACAAACTGCAATACTTCATAAAATTACCCACCGATTTACGGGGAACTTTGTACGAAAGGAATTAAAGTTCTAAACTAGAGTGAGAGCCAGTTACTCACGCTCTAGGCGTAATTATTACACTGTATATCGATCATTAAAGCTAATATGTCAAGTGACTTAAAATAAAAAGTAACCCAGCTTTGAATATGTGTCTGTAAAGTATAGAGCACTTCCTTGTTCAACTTGATTGTTCTGTATTGAATCTTTAGACTCAGCCGACCCCGCGTAGTTTGCCTCTGAAGAGTGGGTCACCGGGTCGCTGCGTGGTTGGTGGTAGCTGTTGATAGGTCTTGCTTCTTTCCTTCCGCTCTCTTATTCATCTCTCATCTTGCTGCTTCCGCTTCAGTTCACCCTGAAACCACCGCATATGATGGACAGGGTAAATTTCAATGAAACAAATCAATATTATCACTCCCTAACATTAACATCAAGGCCAAAGGACACGGTGACACAAGTCTGTAGAGGGTGAGTTTGCTGTGTGAATAATCACGTTGTTCTTTATCAGTGCATGGTCTTTTTGCTATTACACCCCATACATTGTTTAGGGCGAAATGTGACAATAAAAAAAGTCACAACTCCACTAATAAAGACAGAACAGACCCGTGACGTTTCGGGTATAACCCTTTGTCAGACAACAAACGAGAAATATCTAGAATCTAGATCTTACTACCTCAGGCATCACACAATGTGATGTCAGAAGAAAAACATAAAGGAGAAAGAAAGAAAGAAAGAAAAAGACAGTGATGATAAGAAACGTAGTAGAGGAGGGTGTGGAGAATGGAAGGTTCAGATCTAGAATGAAATAAAAATATGAAAATAAGTAAGTAATAAAAGGTGAGAAGGAGATAGAGAGAAGGAGAGAGAGAGAGAGAGGAAGAAAAAAGGCAGGGAAGAAAGAAAGGGAGAGGTGTGAGTATGGGAAACAAGAACGAAAAAATAGGATAACTATAAGACTAGATCTCTATCTCACTGGGTCTAGAAAGAAGAAATGGTAGAGAATGAATGAAAGGAAGTATCAATCAAGGCAAACATTTACACAAATTTATACATTGTATATATGTATAAATACAGCAAACTTGAAATGTTGGATGTATCTGAAGGAAAAGGTACGCTTTCATACACAATCACTTTTCACTTATGGTAAATAAGTAATGGTATTGTTATTGTCTTCATCATATTTGGAGGAAGGAGATAATTTTTTGATGAAAAATAATTGGAACCTTGATGTGTATTCTCAGATTGGGAATCATTTTGTCCTTTTACTTTTTTTGTTTATATTTATATTATATGTCATTTTCTCCTTTTGGAACAACTGTGTACAAATTCTAGGTTTTATCCATTGATATGACTTTGTAATCATATGACCTCATTGTTATGTTATGCAGGATAGTGTTGGAATAGAACTAGGAGAGTTTTGAATGTGTATTGCCATTCTCTTCCTCCACTACTCTCCTTCCTGTTATTACTGATTACCTTCCTTTCATTATTGTGCAGTTGTCTTTTATTTTGCTTTTTCCTTTTGATTCACCCTGAGATATGAAGCAGATCTGTCTTTTCGATTCCCTCCCTTTTACTCTCACTCTCTAGGCTTGTGACTCTCTGTTGTAGTTGGTTGGTGGACTCTACTGGTAGGCTCTCCTCCTTTTCGTTTATTCTTTCACATCTTTCATCTTCCTCCATTACATCTAAATGTACCTTGAGATCACTGCATATGGTGGTCAGGGTAAATTCAAATAAATCTATTTCTCTCTGTTTTATTTTTATTTTTGTGTCGTCTTTTCTATGGAGGGCTAAAGGCCAGCCGATTCCTTTGCCAAGCTCTCAAGATATTTGCTTTGCAAGGCCACTATCTCTCTCAAGGTTCTTTCTTCTCAATGATAATGATTTGGTATATTTTTCTACACAATACATTGCCACAGCCACACAGATTCACATTGTTCATGAGTATGGTCATAATATCGGGGGGGAGTCAGTAGTCCAGAGGTCAGGTGTCGGCCTCTCAACCCAAAGGTCGACCAAAATCTCCCCCCCTGTATAGCTAGGTGGATTGACACGTCCCATCGGAGATGGATGATAAAAAAGTCCTGCATTAAAGATCCCTTGGCTGTTTACATTACAGGCAGTCCAGGCAAAATTGAAGAAAGAAAAGCAATGCTACCAAAACCTGGGTCCCAAGATGGCCTTAGTTGGGGATGTGGGAAAAGTCAATCACTCAAAGTTCAGAGATGCGTGTATTGATATGACAGTGACAGGCAAGCCCACTACACCTCTCATCTTTTTGAAAAGCATGTTTTGTCTGTTTCGAAATGATGATCGATCCCCCCTCCTCAATCATTCTGCCAAAATGCATATCTGAACAGCCACCATCATGTGACAATGACAGCAACTATTCTCATCATTTGATTTAGCTTTGTACAAATTTTACATTTTTGTCTTTGTGCAATGATATTGGCAAGGGCATGTGATGTATCATATTTTCAGTTCGATTAATACAATTTTTTGTTTTGTGATTATTTGTAAAACATTTTCTTGTTATTCTTCTTGTATAGAAGAAGAACGTCTTGTTAGAAAATAGCTTATCATGGTTTGGAGTTTCTCTCCTTTGTACAAAACTCCTTGGATGCTATCAGCACATGTACTATCCTTATCATTATTATCGTGTATGTATATATACATGAGTGAATTTTGAAGTGAAAGTGAAGTGTTGAAAACGCAGCTGTATGTATATACATATACATATATATACATATATATATACATCTGTATGTATATGCATATACATAAATATATGTGATGTTTGTTTGTTTTAAAAGGTGTATTTATATTGTACAATATAAAAAAAGATAACATTGTTAATGATTGTTGTGGGAAGAAAGCATCAATTTAAATTCATTCCTTACTGTTTTCGCCCTAAAACCTGTTACTGTTTGATGAAAAAACAGAATTTTTTAAAAAGAAAAGAAAAAGACGTCTCAATAATGTATCTGCTGATTATTAACGCCACACTTTGTTCCTCAAGGACTGTACAGCCGCAACCACACCCTCCAGTACCCACGGTTCTGCTGGGTGTTTGTCTCTTGTCACCTCTCTAATTTTTTTGTTTGCACCTAGTTTGATCAATAAATCAGCTATAAATGCGATTTGTTTGTGGTATGGTACAGAAAAGGGATTTTTGTTGTGTTGATAAAGATTGTTACTGTGGATGGACATAGCACATGTACTGTGCTTTCAATTTCAATTTCAATTCAGTTGCAGTGGGAAAATAATTGCAGTCTTCCAGTAAATGTTGATGACCTGGACCTTGAACAACTCCTATTTTGTTGTTTGAGTAATTGGGAGCTAGAAGTAGATAACGTCACTGGGATTGGGATGTTTGAAATAATTGGGAGCTAGAAGTAGATAACGTCACTGGGATTGGGATGTTTGAAATAATTGGGAGCTAGAAGTAGATAATGTCACTGGGATGTTTGAAATAATTGGGAGCTAGAAGTAGATAACGTCACTGGGATTGGGATGTTTGAAATAATTGGGAGCTAGAAGTAGATAATGTCACTGGGATGTTTGAAATAATTGGGAGCTAGAAGTAGATAATGTCACTGGGATGTTTGAAATAATTGGGAGCTAGAAGTAGATAATGTCACTGGGATGTTTGAAATAATTGGGAGCTAGAAGTAGATAACGTCACTGGGATGTTTGAAATAATTGGGAGATAGAAGTAGATAATGTCACTGGGATGTTTGAAATAATTGGGAGCTAGAAGTAGATAATGTCACTGGGATGTTTGAAATAATTGGGAGATAGAAGTAGATAATGTCACTGGGATTGGGATGTTTGAAATAATTGGGAGCTAGAAGTAGATAATGTCACTGGGATGTTTGAAATAATTGGGAGCTAGAAGTAGATAATGTCACTGGCATTGGGATATTTGAAATAATTGGGAGCTAGAAGTAGATAATGTCACTGGGATGTTTGAAATAATTGGGAGCTAGAAGTAGATAATGTCACTGGGATGTTTGAAATAATTGGGAGATAGAAGTAGATAATGTCACTGGGATGTTTGAAATAATTGGGAGATAGAAGTAGATAATGTCACTGGGATTGGGATGTTTGAAATAATTGAGAGCTAGAAGTAGATAATGTCACTGGGATTGGGATGTTTGAAATAATTGGGAGCTAGAAGTAGATAATGTCACTGGGATGTTTGAAATAATTGGGAGCTAAAAGTAGATAACGTCACTGGGATTGGGATGTTTGAAATAATTGGGAGCTAGAAGTAGATAATGTCACTGGGATGTTTGAAATAATTGGGAGCTAGAAGTAGATTATGTCACTGGGATTGGGATGTTTGAAATAATTGGGAGCTAGAAGTAGATAATGTCACTGGGATGTTTGAAATAATTGGGAGATAGAAGTAGATAACGTCACTGGGATTGGGATGTTTGAAATAATTGAGAGCTAGAAGTAGATAATGTCACTGGGATGTTTGAAATAATTGGGAGCTAGAAGTAGATAATGTCACTGGGATGTTTGAAATAATTGGGAGCTAGAAGTAGATAATGTCACTGGGATGTTTGAAATAATTGGGAGCTAGAAGTAGATAATGTCATTGGGTTGTTTGAAATAATTGGGAGATAGAAGTAGATAATGTCATTGGGATGTTTGAAATAATTGAGAGCTAGAAGTAGATAATGTCATTGGGATGTTTGAAATAATTGGGAGCTAGAAGTAGATAATGTCACTGGGATGTTTGAAATAATTGGGAGCTAGAAGTAGATAATGTCATTGAGATGTTTGAAATAATTGGGAGCTAGAAGTAGACAATGTCACTGGGATGTTTGAGAATTTCAACATGGGAAAAAGCTGTATGTTTTTCTTTTTTTCAGTCAGTCCAAATTTTATTACATGAATGGCATTTGTGTCAATGATTAATGAAAGTTTTTGAAATGTAAAAAAAACATAACTGACTGAGAATGGAGGATTTCAAAGCATGGGACCCTGGTTTAGAAATATAAGTTAATTGATAATAGTAGAAATAGATGTAATAGGCAAAGAATGCTGGTGCTTTTAAGCATCTTTAGTTTATCTTAACCAAGTCGCAATGATGAGCAAGTAATGCATGACTACATCTACAACAATGTACAGATTTATTATGACTGAATGTGTGTCACTCTCTTTCAAGATTTTCTAATTCCTTTTTGATTATAATATTGATTACCCTTGTTTAGCTCTGATTCTGATCATAGATGTCACGTTGATCAGCTGACCAAGGACAGGCAAGTCAGGTAGACATCTACTGTTTTTGTATCACAGACCTTTGAAACTGGGCCCATGATTCAGTGATTGGCTTGACGACTTTAAATTCTTGTGTTTGAGTATCAGTAGAGCGGTACCGGTGGTCAAGTGGTTGTGCTGCTGAACTTTGAATCATGAGGTCCCAGGTTTGAATCCTAGGAAAACTAGTTCCCCGTTGTGTTCCTTGGGAAAGACACGTAACACACATTTTGCCCACCAGTCTTAGGTACAAATGCGTAAAGCACTAGCTTTAGCTTGGGAGTAAAATCCTGTGCCAGACTAGCATCCTGTCCAGGAGGTGATTTTTGCTGCATGTTCAGCTTCATGTTAAACTTAAAGAAAAAGGGATTAGCTTCAGCTCTATGGGCCCTAACGGCCTTGAAGGAACTCTAGTACATAGCAGAATGAAAGCCTTAAAAATCACATAGGTATAACTGCAAAATTTAACGTTTTCTAACATCTTTAGTCAAATTTGTCAAGTTTTCAAATTTTGAGCTTTGATCGTGAAATTGTTTATGGACGTGGCAGCACCTTCCTGGTAAGTTATACAAGCACAAGTAGATGTATATGTATACAACTTACAAGCACAAGTAGATGTATATGTATACAACTTACAAGCACAAGTAGATGTATATGTATACAACTTACAAGTAGATGTATATGTATTCAACTTACAAGCACAAGTAGATGTATATGTATACAACTTACAAGCACAAGTAGATGTATATGTATACAACTTACAAGCACAAGTAGATGTATATGTATACAACTTACAAGCACAAGTAGATGTATATGTATATGAGGCATACCTGTGGCTCTATGTCTGCAGTGTGGATAGGATAATAAATGGCTGTCTCATTTGCTATTGGCCACCTTTATTTGAGCAACTTAGACATTTGATTTAGGCTAAACCTCTTGGGTACCCAAACTCAAAAAGATATAGGCCAGATAGATATAGAAGAAAGAACTGTGTACTCCTTTATTCTTTCATGAGTTGTATGATAAAGGGAAACCACTCTGATTCTCTCTATTTAGGCAACTGACTGGCTTACTCCCTTTGATAGTAGTACATGTTCATGTATTTTGATTAGATTTATCAAAGGCAAATTTGAATTAACACCCTTGCCTTGTTTTCAGTGTTCAAAGAAAAGGAAGCCAATTTCATTCATTATGTAAAAGTTTTTGTCATGAATGGTTGAATTAGCGGTTAGTTGATATTCATTGATATGGCGTTTGTGGTTGCCATGGTTTGTAATGAATGGTTGCCATTGCCATGGTTTGTAATGAAAAGGTTGTCATTGCCATGGTTTGTAATGAAAGGTTGTCATTGCCATGGTTTGTAATGAATGGTTGTCATTGCCGTGGTTTATAATGAAAGGTTGTCATTGTCATGGTTTGTAATGAATGGTTGCCATTGCCATGGTTTGTAATGAAAGGTTGTCATTGTCATGGTTTGTAATGAATGGTTGCCATTGCCATGGTTTGTAATGAATGGTTGTGGTTGCCATGGTTTGTAATGAATGGTTGCCATTGCCATGGTTTGTAATGAATGGTTGCCATTGCCATGGTTTGTAATGAATGGTTGCCATTGTCATGGTTTGTAATGAATGGTTGCCATTGCCATGGTTTGTAATGAATGGTTGCCATGGTTTGTAATGAATGGTTGCCATTGCCATGGTTTGTAATGAATGGTTGCCATTGTCATGGTTTGTAATGAATGGTTGCCATTGTCATGGTTTGTAATGAATGGTTGCCATTGCCATGGTTTGTAATGAATGGTTGCCATTGCCATGGTTTGTAATGAATGGTTGCCATTGTCATGGTTTGTAATGAAAGGTTGTTGCCATGGTTTGTAATGCCATGGTTTTGTATGGTTTGTAATGAATGGTTGCCATTGTCATGGTTTGTAATGAATGGTTGTCATTGCCATGGTTTGTAATGAATGGTTGCCATTGCCATGGTTTGTAATGAATGGTTGCCATTGCCATGGTTTGTAATGAATGGTTGCCATTGCCATGGTTTGTAATGAATGGTTGCCATTGCCATGGTTTGTAATGAATGGTTGCCATTGCCATGGTTTGTAATGAATGGTTGCCATTGCCATGGTTTGTAATGAATGGTTGCCATTGTTGCATTGCCATGGTTTGTAATGAATGGTTGCCATTGCCATGGTTTGTAATGAATGGTTGCCATTGTCATGGTTTGTACTGAATGGTTGCCATTGCCATGGTTTGTAATGAATGGTTGCCATGGTTTGTATTCATAATTCATTTAGATTACAAACCTATGAACTACGATTGATGCTTCAAGACATATTTTAAAGCGAAATTTTATTATGAAAATGACCCTCCAGTTTCGTAAATCTGATTTTGTTATATAGCAATCGTTGTTCCTTACTAAAGAGGGAGTCTTTGTTGTTTGTCTGGTCTGAATTTCAAATTTCTCTCTAATTCGATTTTAAATGTTCTCTTTATTTATGCTGTGTGATTTGTGATAAAAAGAGTATGATTCTATGACTCGTTTTAAAATGTCATCAATAAAAGAAAAGACAATAATGAAACCAGATTTGCTTTTGTCTGACTTTGATCGAATGTCACACTGCAGTAATTCAATGCAATTCAATTCAATTTAAAAAACTTTATTCATCCATAAAAGTAAAAGGAAATTTGTAGCAATTTGAATTAACGTCGGCATTAGAAATAAATAGGATTTCAAAATAACAATCTTAAACTTAAAGTGATTAAAATAAGATGAATATTAAGAAAGGAATTCAATTTAAAAGCCAGTTATTATAAGGAATACTATTAACAACAAAATTTAAGTGAATAAGAGAGCACATTGTTATATGATAAAGTTAAAAATCAATGATCTATGTGTATTAGTATGTACCTATGGATCCATAAAAACAGTTTAATAAGTGTCTACTGAAGTTCTTGATGGGAGTCTTGTCAGCAATAAGGTGAAAATGACATAGTCTCTTTCATTTCTTGTTTTGATTAAAAGAAGACGACTACTTATGTTTCAATTTGATTTAATAAAATGTGAATTTAAGGGGTGGGACAGGTCTTGTATAATATGGGTAAATCTTTCAAGAGTGAAATTATTGATGAGTTAAAGGAAAGATTGTATTTTATGGGTGTATCTTCTTGCTTCTTTATCGTCATCTCCATCTTTCTCTTATTTTCAGTCTTTATTTTAGCAATTCAATTTCTTATTTTAGCTCAGCGCCCAGACTGCAACCATGTGACATGAACGCGGCGACCAAGTGACATAAACGTGGCGACCATGTGACATGAACGCGTGACCAAGTGAAATGAAAGCGGCGACCAAGTGAAATGAACGCAGCGACTATATGACATGAACGTGGCGAATGTGACATGAACACAGCGACCATATGACATGAATGAACGCGGTGACCATGTGACATGAACCCGGCGACCACGTGACATGAACGCAGTGACCACGTGACATGAACGCGGTGACCACGTGACATGAACGCGTGACCACGTGACATGAACGCGCCAACACTACGATGCCCTGAGCATGGCCATAAATAATTCAAGCATTTTTAGAGTGAATTTGACAGAATTACACCTGTACATGGATTTCTTAAGCTTTCGGAATGTTTTCAGACCTACATTCAAGGTCTACAGGTATGAAATATATTCAGGAAGGTAGATCGACATATACACGAAAGAGGGAGGGAAGGAGAGACAGATAGAGAGAAAGACAAAAAGCAGTAACAATAGAACAATAACAACAGATGAGACGAACCTGAGAATTATACAAAAAACATTATTTCCAATTTCAAAGAAGACTTCAATTCAACCAGTCCCCTCACCCCACTCCCTCTCTCTTTCTCTCTGGCGGGGATGTTGGTGAGGTCCTACTTCTTTCCTGTCCTTTCACATATCTTTCATTTTCATCTTGCCTTTTCCTCTTAATTCGCAATGAGATCACTGCAATGGTGGGAGGGGTAAAGAAACTACCTCTCTCGTAGAGTCTCTGTCTCTCTCTCACTGAAGTCTCTACAATAAAAGGTTTATATTCAATGGCAAATGGAAACTCTGCTCTCTCTACGATGCTCTCTAACACCTGTCTCGTGTCTATGTCTCACTCTATCGTCTCTCAGTTCGCTCTCTCTCATCTCTCTCAATCTCTCAATCTGTGCCCGTCGGTCTCTCGGTCATCTCTCGCTCAATCTGACTGCTGAGAGCTCTGCAGTCGTCAGTCTCTCTTCTACTCTGACTCAGGATCAGTCTCTCAATCTCTCTGACACTGCTCAGTCTGCATCTCTGGACTGTGACAATCCTCTCTGACTTGTCTCTGCTTGATCTGCTCAGGTCTTATCACTGTGACACTCACTCTCTCTCTCTCTCTCTCTCTCTCTCTCTCCACTCTCTCACTCTCTCTATCTATCTAACCTCTCGACTCTCTCTCTGAGCCCTCTCCCCCCTTCTCGCCTATCTCTCGCTCGCTCTCTCTCTCTCTCTCTCTCTCTCTCTCTCTCTCTCTCTCTCTCTCTCTATCTCTCTCTCTCACTCTCTCTCTGTAGCCCTCTCCCCCCTCTCTCTCTCTCTCTCTCTCTCTCTCTCTCTCTCTCTCTCTCTCTCTCTCTCTCTCTCTCTCTCTCTCTCTCTCTCTCTCTCTCTCTCTCTCTCGCTCCGACTTAATTATTTTGTTAACTTTAACGGTAGCATGTTACTACTGTTAGTGTTTAACGTCAATGAAAGGTTTGACATGTGAATCATTCCAAATGTTTCGGGTTGTATTATGTAAGTGTTAAGTGGTCATTGGCCAGTCTGAAAGGGAAAGTGAATTGAGAGCATTTCGATTTCAGTATCAATTCAATGTCTTTTCTTTCTTTATCATTTCCCATTCTACATTTCGGTGTATGGGTTCAGATGCCCGATATAATCTTTCTTCAGGATGTCCTGTACTGGTATTTTCTTTTTTTCTTCCAAAAAAAGTTAAATTTCTATGCTTCAATGCATCTTTTATATCTTCTTCCCACTTCCTCCGAGGTCTGCCTTTTTGTTTTTTACTTTGGTCTTTAACACTGTATACTGATTTTGCTATTGTATTGTCATTCATTCTGTTTACATGCCCAAACCATCTCAGTAGATTCATTTCTATCTTAGTTTTTATGCCATCTGCTTTGTTTTCTTATTGTTGTGTTTCTGATTTTGTCTCTTTAGTTTTCCCTACTACTCTTCTTAGATATTTCATTTCAGCTGCCTGTACTCTGCTGTTTTCTATACTGTCTAAGGTCCAGGTTTCGCTGCCATAGAGGAGAGTAGGACAATAAACTGTCTGCCATTTTTGGTTTTTGTTGACAATTCTTGCTTAACTACAAATGCCCTTTCGAGATGGTTATATATTGCTCTTGCCTTTTTGATTCTCTGGCTGATTTCTTCTCTTAGTTAATCACTAGTCCTAGGTAATTGTAGCATTGAACTTGTTCTAAATTCTCCTGCCCAATTAAGTTTTGTGTTTTAGCTTCCCTAGTAACTAGCATTGTTTTGGTTTTCTTTGCATTTACTCTCATTCCTCTTTTATTGTTCATTGTTCAAAATGTTGATATTCGACTGAAGGTCACTTTCTGATTTTCCAAACAGAACTAAATCATCGGCAAATGAAAGCATTGATACATTTATTGGTTTGAGCTTCCACATACCTACATTCATGCTCTTCATTTTTGAGGATGCCTTTTTGACTGGATCAATAAATATGATAAACAAAAAAGGACATAGGATACAACCTTATCTTACTCCTATATCTACATTAAATTCTGCAGATATGTTTCCAGTTACTCTCACTGCACATGTTGGTTTATCGTAAAAATTTTAATGGCTTCAATTAAATATTGTTCTACATAGTGTTCTTTTAAGGACTGCCATAGTTCGTTCCTCCTCACAGTATCAAATGCCTTTTCTAAATCAATAAAACACAGGTATAAGTGAATGTTTCTCTCAAGGAATTTTTCTATTATTTGTCTAATTGTAAATAAAATATGTGGTCTTGTACACTTTTTCCTGGTCTAAATCTACTCTGATGCTCTTCAATCTGATCCTCTACTCTTTTCCTTAGATTCATTTCCAGCATCCTGGCTTTTTCTTTTACCTGGAACGTTAAGTAGTGATATCCTTCTATACTTTAAGTATTCCATGGTTGATCCTTTCTAATGTATTGGTACTGCCGTTCCCTTTTTAAGGTCGTATGGCACCTGTTTAGACTTCCATGCTTGTTGACATATTACATGTCGTAGTTTGTCTGTCTCTCTCCCTTGGTTTGTAACCATTTATGGATTAGCTGGATCTGCTCCTGGGGCTTTTCCTAATTTCACTTTTCTTATAATTGTTTGGATTTCTTCCACTGATATATCTACATCTTCATCTGTCTCCTCTGGATTACTTGTTACTCTCACTAATTGATCTTTAATCCTTGTTTCATACGTTCTGGAGAGATTATGTAACTGGTGAAAATGCTTTCTCCATGTTTCCATGATTTCACTGTCTTCTTTCATTATTTCTCCTTTGGCATTCTTAATATGTCGTATTGAGCATGCTTTGATCTTTCTCATGCTCTTCATTGCCCCCCCCCCCCCCCAGAACAGCTTTTGATTTCCTTGATAGCTTTTCTTGAAGCATTTGTCCAAACTCTTCCCATTGTTCCTGTTTTGCTTCCTAACTTCCTCTTTGGCGATAATTCTCATATTCACGTAATCTCTCCTATCCTCTGGTCTCTTTGTTTGCAAGTATTTCTTCCAGGCATCCTTCTTTTCTTTGATCTTAGGCTTGACGTCCTCATTCCACCATGCTGTTGTTTTCCTATCTCCTTTAATTTGTTTCCTACCACGACCTCTTCAGTACAACCGATGAGTGTTTCTTTATACATCTGCCACTTTTCTTCTATTGTGCTATCATTCAGATCCATTTGTGTTTCACTGATAAATCTACTAGATTGGTAAACCTGTTTAACTACTGGTTTATTTAGTTCCTCTATTTTGAGTTTAGTAGCTTTCTTTACCTATTACTCCTCCTGACGTTTCTACTTGTTGCCTACTCTAGCGTTTCAATCTCCTAAAAGCATTGGTTCCTGTTTGGGTTTAAGCTTCTCTGCAGCTATTTGTAAATCGTTTGCGAGGATATCTTTTTCTTCTTTAGTTGCGTCTTCGTTTGGTCCATATGCTATTGATAATTTAATTTCTTTTCCTTTTGGTTTAATAGTTACCTATAATAGCCGTGAGCTTATAAATTTCCAACTTTCTACTAGCTTTTCATGCCCTTTATGCACTCGGAGGCTCTAGTTCTATCTTTGACATCTACTCCTGAGAAGATTAAAATATGATTCGGTCCTACAATTTCTATTCCTTGTCCTTTGTTCTTTGTTTCTGTAATGGCATAAATATCTACTTTGAATTTTCCATTTCTTCAACTAATTCTAACTCTTTTCCATTTATTTCGCTAACATTCCATGTTCCAAAATCACTGTCGTATTCGTTTCCAAGTTCGTCTTCAAAAGATCAAGCCGTTTATATTATATTTATTTCTCTGAATCTGTTTGGTTTTGGATAAGCAGGAGATTAGCCCACTGTACCCTAGGTAGAGGGTGGGGTGCCACCTTGAGGCCCCTACCAGGCCTTATTATTTTATGTCAGAGTTAACTCCCTTATCCTTTAATTATTCAAGACCAGCCTGCAAGGCAGCAGGTTGTTTTCTTTCAGGGTTAACTCCCTTAGCCTTTGGTCAGCCAAGACCTGCCTGCAAGGTAGCAGGAGACTCGTGGTCGGATCACAACACCCCGTGCACGTTAAAGATCCCTTGGCTGTTTACAGGGCAGTCTGGGCAAAATTTAAAATATCCTACCAAAAACCCCCAGATCACCGTAGTTGTGGATGTGGGTAAATCAAACAAAGGGTTTACCGCCATAGGGAGGAATGCAATATCAGGAAATGATGAAGCAAAACAAAGTAAATTACATGTATTCTGAATACACGTTTGATCTCGGGATTCCAACCAATGCCTGACCTTAGGTAAATATAGAATAACAAGATAAAATACAGGTTTATTATCCAAAAGTGGCACATCGTTTTGGTGTTACAATACCTTCAATACAATATAAAATACAACTGACCTTTACTATACCTGAATCATTCTCCACACACAAACAGCTTACGCACATTTAAGCATTGCGTGATTACAATATGTATAACTTATCATATAAATACATTAACATTTTTCTTATAAATATAAACGTAGTCATTGCAATGAATAATATTCAAAAGCGCAGTGATGATGACAAAAAATGGGGATGGTAATGATAATAATTTTACAGATGATGGTAAGAATGATCCTTTAATATTTTTTATATACTTCTTTATGGCATACAAAATAAATGGGTCTTTTGGAGCGTTTGGACATTCTGATTTAAAGTGTTAATGGGTAGCTTTGGTCTGTAACAAAAGCTTCAATTTTCCTTGAATAGTAAGATACGTAGACTTCAACATAATGTGAAATAGAATAGTAAGATACATAGACTTCATCATAATATGAAATAGAATAGTAAGATACATAGACTTCATCATAATGTGAAATAGAACAGTAAGATACATAGACTTCATCATAATGTGAAATAGAACAGTAAGATACATAGACTTCATCATAATGTGAAATAGAACAGTAAGATACATAGACTTCATCATAATGTGAAATAGAACAGTAAGATACATAGACTTCATCATAATGTGAAATAGAATAGTAAGATACATAGACTTCATCATAATGTGAAATAGAACAGTAAGATACATAGACTTCATCATAATATGAAATAGAACAGTAAGATACATAGACTTCATCAAAATGTGAAATAAAATAGTAAGATACATAGACGTCATTAAAATGTGAAATAGCATAGTAAGATACATAGACTTCATCATATGTGAAGTAGAACAGTAAGATACATAGACTTCATCATAATGTGAAATAGAACAGTAAGATACATAGACTTCATCATAATGTGCAATAGAATAGTAAGATACATAGACTTCATCAAAATGTGAAATAGAACAGTAAGATACATAGACTTCATCATAATGTGAAATAGAATAGTAAGATACATAGACTTCATCATAATGTGAAGTAGAACAGTAAGATACATAGACTTCATCATAATATGAAATAGAACAGTAAGATACATAGACTTCATCATAATGTGAAGTAGAACAGTAAGATACATAGACTTCATCAAAATTTGAAGTAGAATAGTAAGATAAATAGACTTCATCAAAATGTGAAGTAGAATAGTAAGATACATAGACTTCATCAATATATGAAGTAGAAGAGTAAGATACATAGACTTCATCATAATATGAAATAGAACAGTAAGATACATTGACTTCAACATAATGTGAAGTAGAACAGTAAGATACATAGACTTCATCAAAATTTGAAGTAGAATAGTAAGATAAATAGACTTCATCAAAATGTGAAGTAGAATAGTAAGATACATAGACTTCATCAATAAATGAAGTAGAACAGTAAGATACATAGACTTCAACATAATGTGAAATAGAATAGTAAGATACATAGACGTCATTAAAATGTGAAATAGAATAGTAAGATACATAGACTTCAACATAATGTGAAATAGAACAGTAAGATACATAGACGTCATTAAAATGTGAAATAGAATAATAAGATACATAGACTTCAACATAATGTGAAATAGAACAGTAAGATACATAGACTTCATCATAATGTGAAATAGAATAGTAAGATACATACTTCATCAAAATGTGAAATAGAACAGTAAGATACATAGACTTCATCATAATGTGTAATAGAATAGTAAGATACATAGACTTCATCATAATGTGAAATAGAACAGTAAGATACATAGACTTCATCATAATGTGCAATAGAATAGTAAGATACATAGACTTCATCAAAATGTGAAATAGAACAGTAAGATACATAGACTTCATCATAATGTGAAATAGAATAGTAAGATACATAGACTTCAACATAATGTGAAGTAGAATAGTAAGATACATAGACTTTAACATAATGTGAAGTAGAATAGTTAGATACATAGACTTCATCAATATGAAAAGTAGAACAGTAAGATACATAGACTTGAACAAAATGTGAAGGAGAACAGTAAGATACATAGACTTGAACAAAATGTGAAGTAGAACAGTAAGATACATAGACTTCATCAATATGAAAAGTAGAACAGTAAGATACATAGACTTCATCAATATGAAAAGTAGAACAGTACGATACATAGACTTCATCAATATGAAAAGTAGAACAGTAAGATACATAGACTTCATCAATATGAAAAGTAGAACAATAAGATACATAGACTTCATCAATATGAAAAGTAGAACAGTAAGATACATAGACTTCATCAATATGAAAAATAGAACAGTAAGATACATAGACTTCATAAATATGAAAAGTAGAATAGTAAGATACATAGACTTCATCAATATGAAAAGTAGAACAGTAAGATACATAGACGTCACCAAGAGGCGAAATAGAACAGTAAGATACATAGACGTCACCAAGAGGCGAAATAGAACAGTAAGATACATAGACGTCACCAAGAGGCGAAGTAGAACAGTAAGATACATAGACGTCACCAAGATGCGAAGTAGAACAATAAGATACATAGACGTCACCAAGATGCGAAGTAGAACAGTAAGATACATACGCGTTATCAAAATGTGAAATAGGACAGTAAGATACATAGGCGTTATCAAAATGTGAAATAGGACAGTAAGATACATAGGCGTTATCAAAATGTGACTAAACAGTAAGATACATAGGCGTCATCAAAATGCAACTGAATAGTAAGACACATAGACGTCAACAAAATGTGATTGAACAGTAAGATACATCATGTCATGTCATCAAAATGTGATTGAATAGTAAGATACATAGACATATGCCATGGAATATGATTGAAGAGTAAGATACATAGACGTCATGTCATCAAAATGTGATTGAACAGAAAGATAGATAGACATATGCCATGGAATGTGATTGACGAGTAAGATACATAGACGTCATGTCATCAAAATGTGATTGAACAGTAAGATACATAGACATATGTTATGGAATGTGATTGAAGAGTAAGATACATAGACGTTATGTCATCAAGATGTGATTGAACAGTGAGATACATAGACGTTGTGTCATCAAAATTTGATTGAACAATGAGATACATAGACGTCATGTCATCAAAATTTAATTGAACACTGAGATACATAGACGTCATGTCATCAAAATTTGATTGAACACTGAGATACATAGACGTTATGTCATCAAAATGTGATTGAACAGTAAGATACATAGACGTTGTATCATCAAAATGTGATTGAACAGTAAGATACATAGACGTTATGTCATCAAAATGTGATTAAACACTAAGATACATAGACGTCATGTCATCAAAATGTCATTGAACAGTAAGGCACATAGACGTGATCAAAATGTGAAGTAGAACAGTAAGATGCATAGACGTCATCAAAATGTGATTAAACACTAAGATACATAAACTTCTTCAAAATGTGATTCAACAGTATGATGCACCAAAACGTTAAATGGCCATTTAGGCTAGTGTGATTCCATGATGTACCAAAACGTTAAACGGTCATTTAGACTAGTGTGATTCCATGATGTACCAAAACGTTAAACGGTCATTTAGACTAGTGTGATTCCATGATGTACCAAAACGTTAAACGGTCATTTAGACTAGTGTGATTCCATGATGTACCAAAACGTTAAACGGTCATTTAGACTAGTGTGATTCCATGATGTACCAAAACGTTAAACGGTCATTTAGACTAGTGTGATTCCATGATGTACCAAAACGTTAAACGGTCATTTAGACTAGTGTGATTCCATGATGTACCAAAACGTTAAACGGTCATTTAGACCAGTGTGATTCCATGATGTACCAAAACGTTACATGGTCATTTAGGCCAGTGTGATTACATGATGTACCAAAACGTTACATGGTCATTTAGACCAGTGTGATTCCATGATGTACCAAAACGTTACATGGTTATTTAGACCAGTGTGATTCCATAATGTACCAAAATGTTACATGGTCATTTAGACCAGTGTGATTCCATGATGTACCAAAACGTTACATGGTCATTTAGACCAGTGTGATTCCATGATGTACCAAAATGTTACTTGGTCATTTAGACCAGTGTGATTCCATAATGTACCAAAACGTTACATGGTTATTTAGACCAGTGTGATTCCCTGATGTACCAAAACGTTACTTGGTTATTTAGACCAGTGTGATTCCATGATGTACCAAAACGTTACATGGTTATTTAGACCAGTGTGATTCCATAATGTACCAAAACGTTACATGGTTATTTAGACCAGTGTGATTCCATGATGTACCAAAACGTTACATGGGCATTTAGACCAGTGTGATTCCATGATGTACCATGATGTACCAAAACGTTAAACGGTCATTTAGACTAGTGTGATTCCATGATGTACCAAAACGTTAAATGGTCATTTAGACCAGTGTGATTCCATGATGTACCAAAACGTTACATGATCATTTAGACCAGTGGGATTCCATGATGTACCAAAACGTTACATGGGCATTTAGACCAGTGTGATTCCATGATGTACCAAAACGTTACATGGTTATTTAGACCAGTGGGATTCCATGATGTACCAAAACGTTACATGGGCATTTAGACCAGTGTGATTCCATGATGTACCAAAACGTTAAATGGTCATTTAGACCAGTGTGATTCCATGATGTACCAAAACGTTACATGGTTATTTAGACCAGTGGGATTCCATGATGTACCAAAACGTTACATGGTTATTTAGACCAGTGGGATTCCATGATGTACCAAAACGTTACATGGTTATTTAGACCAGTGTGATTCCATGATGTACCAAAACGTTACATGGTTATTTAGACCAGTATGATTCCATGATGTACCATGATGTACCGAAACGTTACACGGCTATTTAGACCAGTGTGATTCCATGATGTACCAAAACGTTACATGGTCATTTAGATCAGTGTGATTCCATGATGTACCAAAACGTTACATGGTTATTTAGACCAGTGTGATTCCATGATGTACCATGATGTACCAAAACGTTACACGGCTATTTAGACCAGTGTGATTCCATGATGTACCAAAACGTTACATGGTCATTTAGATCAGTGTGATTCCATGATGTACCAAAACGTTACATGGTCATTTAGATCAGTGTGATTCCATGATGTACCAAAACGTTACATGGTCATTTAGACCAGTGTGATTCCATGATGTACCAAAATGTTACATGGTCATTTAGTCCAGTGTGATTCCATGATGTACCAAAACGTTACATGGTTATTTAGACCAGTGTGATTCCATAATGTACCAAAACGTTACATGGTTATTTAGACCAGTGTGATTCCATGATGTATCAAAACGTTACATGGTTATTTAGACCAGTGTGATTCCATAATGTACCAAAACGTTGGGCATTTAGACCAGTCTGATTCCATGATGTACCAAAACGTTACATGGGCATTTAGACCAGTGTGATTCCATGATGTACCATGATGTACCAAAACGTTAAACGGTCATTTAGATTAGTGTGATTCCATGATGTACCAAAACGTTAAAATGGTCATTTAGACCAGTGTGATTCCATGATGTACCAAAGCGTTACATGGTCATTTAGACCAGTGGGATTCCATGATGTACCAAAACGTTACATGGTTATTTAGACCAGTGGGATTCCATGATGTACCAAAACGTTACATGGTTATTTAGACCAGTGTGATTCCATGATGTACCAAAACGTTACATGGTTATTTAGACCAGTGTGATTCCATGATGTACCATGATGTACCAAAACGTTACACGGTTATTTAGACCAGTGTGATTCCATGATGTACCAAAACGTTACATGGTCATTTAGATCAGCGTGATTCCATGATGTACCAAAACGTTACATGGTCATTTAGATCAGCGTGATTCCATGATGTACCATGATGTACCAAAACGTTACATGGTCATTTAGACTAGTGTGATTCCATGATGTACCAAAACGTTACATGGTCATTTAGACTAGTGTGATTCCATGATGTACCAAAACGTTACATGGTCATTTAGACTAGTGTGATTCCATGATGTACCAAAACGTTACATGGGCATTTAGACCAGTGTGATTCCATGATGTACCAAAACGTTACATGTGCATTTAGACCAGTGAGATTCCACTCAGTATCTCGACATGGCAAACAAACCTCTGTCGTGCCAGGCTGTCTAACCAAGGCCAGTTACGTGTTTATTCGAACGAAGCCTACCGTAATTCACTCGATCGTCCTTACACAAGACCATTTCAGGTCATCGAGAAATCTTCAAAGACGTTCCTCGTAAACATGGGAGGACGACATGAACACATATCGATATATCGCCCCAAGCCTGCTCATGTGGACCAAACGGAACCAGTCCACGTTTCCGATCCCCATAGCCACCAGCAAGGTCGACCACCAAATCAACCTAACGACAAGGCCCCGGAATCCACCCACAGTCCTAACAAACCAGTGCTCCCTGTGACAACTAACGACGCGTGCTGGACGTTGCACGAGACGTCCCAAACACCTACAAGACAGTGTATGCCTGTGCTAGTAGGGGGAATTAGAGACACAAAACCCTCGAATTGTGCAGAATGGGAGTGGAAGCATGAAACTTGCACAGTTGATAGATCATCTCATGGGCTACAATATGTGATATAGAACCACTCTGTCGCATCTTTATTAGCTGAGTTTTAGGCTTTTAAGGTTTTGATATTTATTTTCTTGTCTGACAAATTTCCACTACCACCGTAAGACTTTTCCCCGCGTGTAGAGTCATAAATCACTGGAAGGAAATGTAACAATAGGCCCGGTGAAGGATTAGATCTACGCTGTTTACTTTTGTATCATTCACTTTCTACGATTTTCTTTCCTTGTACAAGAGGCCTGTATGGATTGTTTTACTCTATACCGACCTTCCTAAAATAGGTAAATACACTTAGAATTTAGATATAGTAGTCTAGAATCTTGATCGAGATTTCTAGATCTAGATAGAAGTCTAGGTCTAGATCTAGATTCTATATCTAGAGATCTATTCTAGATATTATCTAATCTAGATTCTAGATCTAGCTTAGAATAATTATTCTAGATCTAGAATATAATCTTAGATTATGCTATCTAGAATCTAAAATATAAAAATAGATAATCTAGATCTAGATCTAGATCTAGAGAATTGTGATCTAGATTTAGGAAAAGGAGACTGATATCAGATCTAGATCTAGATCTAGATCTATCTTAGATCTAAACATATCACGGCATGGTAAATCTACAATAATATATTAGCAAGTCTAGTTTTCTCATGATCAATAATTAATTATAATTTGTACATAGATCTAGATCTAGATCTAGGTTATAAATTTAAGATCTAGTCTAGATCTAGAATCTAGATCTACACGTATTTTAAAATGTCATATCAAATTGCTACTAGACTAGTCACATAACTAAATTGAACTTGTAGTTTCAGCCAATATGACCAAAAGATCTGCCACAAAGAACTGGCATAAATGTTTGATATGTCATTGTCAGTTGGATACTCCTGAAAAGTTAGAATGCCCTGCCAATTCTAAGCAAAAAGTCACCGGTCAAGGCTATGTAACGTTTGTTGACAATATCAATCAGTACAATGCAGTAGCGAAGGATGATGATAAACTGGATTTGTCAGATATTGCATGTGAAAGTAAGGACATTCTTGAACTTTTTAAATCGAACCGCGAAAATGGCATAAATCTTGCCGAGTAAAGTTCAATTCTGATAAAATTCGGAGGCTAGAGACAAAACAGTTCAAAGCAGCAGTGCAAGAAGCACCGTCAGCCTCAACATCGTGTGCTACATCGGAGAGCCCACCTTGGGATGAACGAATGGAACTAAAACGTAGACGAAGCGACAGACAGCCATATCAAATAAGTTACAACATAACAGAGAAACATGCTTTTTTTGTAAAAATTCGAAACGGGCATACTGCATGCATTATGACGAAAGAATGGAGGCTAAGGTTTGTGCAAGTGCAACAGCAACTACAGTGAAGGGTACGGATATGTTAGCACTTCTTGTAGAGGGAGATCTGGTTGCGCAAGAGGCTCATTGTCATAGAATTTGCCATGTCCGCTACTTGCGCAAAACAATGAAAGAATATACAATGTAATGAGTCCGAAGAGGCCATGAAGCCAGAATCCAGTCTAGCCTTTGCGGAAGTGATCTCTTATATGGAAGAAAATAGCACAGTGTCACACTGTCTATCAGATGTTGTAAGGAGATACAAACGTGAGTGTGCAAGAATAGGATACAATCAGGGATATGTACACCCTTCCAGATTCAAAGAGAGACTCCTCAGGGTCATGCCAAATCTGGAAACATATTTCAAGGGTTGGGAAACACTTATGGCTTTTAATTCAAATTTTGCAGCCTTGTTAGTCAAAAACGAATGTAAAAGAGCTGATGATGATGTAGTGTCATTGTAGCGCCAGCTTAAGTCATACGGGAGGATTTAAGGAAGCATACTATACCAGAAATGATTGCATTTGATCTCGGGCATCAACAAAGCTCCGTCCCAAAATCACTTTTGGCTCTTATTAAAATGATTTTAGTTGGATCATCAACAGTAGAAGGTGTAGAACTATGACATTAAGAAAGTCTATCAATCTCTCAACTCACTGTGTCCAATATGTTAAATCGAAAAAAGGAACAATGAACGTTATTAGTCTGATGGAAACTCCTAAGACGTTACAGAGGTGGATGCTTGCAGCTCCTCATTTTTCCACTGTTCTTTCACATTTTGAGTCTAATATGACAGGATTTAAAGTGAGGGAAAGCCAACGCCATGCTGATGACTCTTCAGCTAAGGAAAAGATATGCTCTAAAGATGTGAGAAGTATGGTTACAGCTTTTAATTCTGTAGGAAATCCGTTCTTAGAGGCAAGTGGCATAGCTATTGTGAATTTAGAAACAGGAGAAGTAGCCGATATTGACGTCGTAGAAAACATTCGCAGCCTAGAAGACAAAGGGAAACGATTGTACAGTGAATTTGTGGAAAGGAGATTGAATGAAAGAACCAAGAAGGTCACCGATCCAATGACGCTGAACAAACTTAGACTCTTGTCATCTGGGGATACAAAAACGAAGAACACGTCCAAAACAAAATTGAAAGAATTGAAGAGCGTATGCAATTTATTTTCTCAGTTTTATATTGCCTGCAATAGAAGAGGAGGAGACTTGGATGCATTTTTTGCCCATGAAAATTCCAGCCACCCACCTGCATTGACAACCCTCGGACGTCTCCGGACAAGCGACAACAAGTCAGAACTAACACATTGTCTGCTGTCTGGTATAGCGGCCAATGATACATCCATGCCACCATCAACGTGCATCATATTTGACGGGGCATTTAGGTACATCTGAACAGTCCAAGGGGAATTATGACATATTTTCAATACGCTATCAATATCTTCCTGCAGAAGGTTGTTTCATTTTCACAAGGAGCAAGACGAATTGATGTTGTATTTGATGAGTACCACCAATACAGCCTGAAATTGAGCACACGGACAAAAAGAAGCCAATCAGGAGTACGAAGAGTTACCACTGATACTGTAATGCCCAGAGATTGGAACGAATTTCTAAGAAATGATGAGAATAAAAGTTCCTTATTTAAACTGTTGGCAAATGCAATAGTAGAAAATGTCAGCTCTGCAGATAAACATGTTTTTGCAACCAGTGGACCTCATGTTCTAAGCAATGGCCAAGGATCTGAGGCGATTTCCCCTTGCTCATTTGAAGAAGTTGACAGCAGAATAATATTACACACTGCTGATGCAGCAAGACATGGTCACCTCAGCATCACTATAAGGTCAGTTGCTACGAATGTTATAGTATTGGCAACGACTTTCTTCTCTCAATTACACGTTCAACATCTGTGGGTTGCTTATGGAACAGGGCGTCATTTCAAGTTCATTCCCATTTATGAAATTGCTCGGACGGTAGGTCCAGAGAAGGCAAGGGCATTTTTATTTGTCCATGCTTTTAACGGTTGCGATACTGTTTCGGCATTCCATGGAATTCGGAAGAAGACAGCATGGGCGTCATGGACTGCATTGCCACATGCCACAGAGACATTTGCCTCGTTGTCTTCCACTCCAAGCATCATTACAGATAATAGTGTGCATATGCTCGAGCGCTTCGTAATTTATACGTATGACAAAACCTGCAATTGCACTCGTGCCAATGATGCAAGAAAGATTCTTTTTTGTCATAAAGGACGAGCAATAGAAAGAATACCCCACCCCCAACCTCTGGAGCATTGCTTCAGCACATAAAGAGGGCAGCCTACCAGGCTGGATACATCTGGTATTCCTCTTTACAAAATGATGTGCGACCACCTTCTCCTCTGGACTGGGGTTGGAAAATGCATGGAGTTGTACTTGAGCCTGTGTGGACAGCCCTGCCGGAAATATCCAAAGTATGTCAAGAACTAACTAGGTGCTTCTGCAAGAAGGAATGTACGAACAGCCGATGCAAATGTTTACGTTCCAATTTACCGTGTACAGACATGTGTAGATGTGGAGTATGTCAAATGTAAATGACTTTCATTCATATTTTATTTTTTTTCTATTTGAGAGAAAGAGACATATAGACAGAGACATATAGACAGAGAGCAGAGAGAGAGAGAGAGAGAGAGAGAGAGAGAGAGAGAGAGAGAGAGAGAGAGAGAGAGAGAGAGAGAGAGAGAGAGAGAGAGAGAGAGAGAGAGAGAGAGGGAGAGGGAGAGAGAGAAAGAGAGAAAGAGAGAGAGAGAGAGAGAGAGAGAGAGAGAGAGAGAGAGAGAGAGAGAGAGAGAGAGAGAGAAAGAGAGAGAGAGAGAAAGAGAGAGAGAGAGAGAGAGAGAGAGAGAGAGAGAGAGAGAGAGAGAGAGAGAGAGAGAGAGAGAGAGAGAGAGAGAGAGACAGAGACAGACAGAGGGAGGGAGAGAGAGAGAGAGAGAGAGAGAGAGAGAGAGAGAGAGAGAGAGAGAGAGAGAGAGACAGAGAGAGAGAGAGAGAGAGAGAGAGAGAGAGAGAGAGAGAGAGAGAGAGAGAGAGAGAGAGAGAGAGAGAGAGAGAGAGAGAGAGAGAGAGAGAGAGAGAGAGAGAGAGAGAGAGAGAGAGAGAGAGAGAGAGAGAGAGAGAGAGAGAGAGAGAGAGAGAGAGAGAGAGAGAGTTAGTTAACATGATGTACAGGGCACTATAAAACAATATTGGACCAGAAAATGGCCCATGTTTGTCTTTATTTGTAAGAAAATATGTACATAATTCATAAAATCAACAAAAGGATGTCAATTTTAGTTGTCCTCACTGTTTTCATCCAATTCAAACTTCATTTATTGATATAAATGTAAATATGAATGTATATGAAAATAATAGGAAAATACGGTATTTCCTCGGTTACTTCCCTGAATTTACAAAGCATATATAGGAAAAATATAAAAGTGTCCAAAATTATTGTTGTGGTCAATTGCCTGTGTGGTTCTATATCAGGTTGTCTTCATAACGACCTCGACACCTATTCTACGAATTTTCCTGTGCTTTCACTCCGAATTTGCACAATTTTACGCTAATTCCCCCTACTATGCTGGAGGGGGGGAGCTATGTGGCAATCATCGCACTGTGTCACACTAATGATGAACTCTTTTATGTTGTGTCTTGTGACGTCATTAAATGTTGTGCTCTTTTCTCACTGATTGAAAAAAACTTTCGGTTGTTACAAAAAACGAAATAAAAAACAACACAAAATCCAAACGATTGTCTTCAGCTTTTTTCTGTATGCTAACCGTTACACATACATGCATACATACATACATAAATACACACATACATACATACATACATACATACATACATACATACATACATACATACATGCGTCTGAGTTTACCGTAGAATCGGGTTTGCCTAAGAACCCGTTATTTCTGTCTCCTGAGGATCGGGTTCTTTGGTGGACACCATTGGAGTGTGCCCATGCTTTCATTACATTTATATATTTAAATTTAGATTTAGATCTCATCGAGAGCTGTCTAATCATAATAGATCAGGTAGTTAGATGTAGATCTAAATTCTACATAGATCTAGATCATCTTTATAATGCATTCTAAATATATTTATATCTAGACCTAGAACTAGGAATCTAAAAAAAAGCTAGATCTCTAGATCTAGATCCAGAATCTACATTGGATGCAGATTTAGAGCTAAATCTACATTATAATAATAAAAACTCGAGTCTCAAATCTAGTTAGATTATAGAACTAGATCTAGAGACCTAGATCTAGCTCTAGATCTCATCATAAAAATCATTGTTTATAGAATCTAGCTCTAATTGTAGATTTAGTCAATTCGAAGTCAGGAATCTTTTAGACCTAATTTATCACATCTAATCTATATCTAGCTAGACCTAGACCTAGACCTAGAGCTAGTTCTAGCCTGCTTAGATCGATAGATTGTAGATTATAACACTGGTTACTTAGTTTGGAACTCTTTCTCTAGGTTACATTATTAAAACTTACCATTGTGCCACTAAAAATAAATAAGTGTCCGTAGAAACGTAAGCAATGACGATATCTAGAGTGTCAGGGAGAGATTGAATCTCTGGATGGATTGTACCTATGCCTTCATTAGATATTTATAGATCTACTCGATTCAGAGTAAAAACATCTTCTAATCTATCAGAATCAGATCTAGAAATAGCTAGAGCTAGCTCTAGCCCGTGTTAGTTAGATCGATATAATACTACAAGCATGATTGTCCGTTTGTTGCAAAGGGAAAGGCCGAGGCGTGCTTACTAGTAGTAAGCACGCCTCGGGAAAGGCACACAGAGCACAGCATGAGTGTATAAGATGCAAGTGGGGTCTGATCCTCTACTAGATCTAGATAGTTGATTCGATGTGCAGAGCAGATTGTATTGACGGCACAAAAGTGTTGGATTAGGCGTAAATCTATCGTCGTTGTTATTCATGGTTCCTTCATGTATATCTCTGGACAGCAAAGAAACAGGTTTGGGGGAAAAGGGGGGGGAGGGCGGTAGGGGTGGGGATCTATTTCTGTTCTATCGTTTGACTTATCGCTTGATGGAAAATAGGTAAGATTTATCACAATCCCTAAATTTCTCTCCCCTCCCCCCCCCCCCGACTAAAGAGCAAACCCTCACCTCACACCAAACAAAACAAAAAAAACAACCCAAAACAAAACAAACAACAAAACAGAAACAAGAAAACAAAACAAAACAACAAAACCAGAAAATTCATTTTACACATCCAATTTTATTTACACCCAGATCTAAATCTAAACCAAAATCTAGATGTCGAATCTAGTTTTGATTCGAGATAGAGATCTAGATTCTGGATCTAGTGAAGGCTAGATCTAGAGCTATACGTTTATAAAATCCCGTTGACTTTGTTGATAAAAGCATAATAGGTTAAATAAGCCATTGGTCCAACGAAAGTGGCATAAATACTAGATATTAGAGCTACATGTAGATCTAGATCTATGCATTATAGCCAAATATTCACCAAGTAATAGACATTATGTTCATTAAAAAAATAAATGTCAGGGAATTCTTTGAAATTTGAGTACAACAATAATATATGCATTTATAGAGCGCCATCCACTTCTTATTAGTCTCATGGCGCTTTACATACTGAAGAGAATAAACACATTTGAACATTGAAAAATACAGTAGAAATGACAATAAAATATGATCATACAAGGTCCACAATTTCATTAAAAGAGGTATTGTCATAAGGAGTAATAAGATACAGTTCGAAAGCATTATTTTAAACATTCTAAAAAGATTAAGTTTTGAGAGAAGACATGCATGAGTTCATTCCCTTAATACTGCCGGGCAGACCATTTCACATTATTGGACCATAGTAAAAATTAGTATTAAATGCCAAGTTCCCGTGTGATTTCAGACATGTCTTTGGTTGAAGAAGGAGTGTCACAGAGTGACTGGATCGGAGTTGTCTAGTTGTCCTTCTTATAGGAAAGGAACTCTTCAAGATAGACATGGAAGTATGGATTATGAAGACATTGATAGATCAATGTTGTAATTTTATATCTGATGCGATATTTCACTGGCAGCCAGTGTAATTCTTTTAGAGTTGGTGTGATGTGGTCAGTTGTTTGTTTTCTTTTAACTAAACGTGCTGCACTATTTTGGACTGGTGGTAATTAATTTATATGATTTTCTGCCACCCCAGCCAAAAATGAGTTACAGTTTTAACTTACAGTAATCAATTATAAATATGACAAGTGAACATGCCAATTGGTTTTATGCGCTTTCTGTGATAAGGGGCTTAATATGAGCAATCTAAGGTGGGAGATATGATCGTCCATTGAGAGAATTGAGTAAACATTGACGCCAAGAATTTTAACTCTCGTCTTTACTGGAATGTTTTTGCCGCATATCGTGGTAGTGGGAATTGTCAGGTTCTTAATTTTAGATCTAGTGCCAAAAACAATTACTTCAGTTTTATCTTCATTTAACCTCAACCTGTTTTAGATCATCCAGACAGAAACTTCTGAGACACATATTTCTAAATCAGCAAGAATAGGGCGATGTTTGCTTCTTCTGACGTTGACGATTGTTTGCTTCTTCTGACGTTGATGATTCTTTGCGTCTTCTGACGTTGATGATTGTTTGCGTCTTCTGACGTTTATGATTGTTTGCTTCTTCTGACGTTGATGATTGTTTGCTTCTTCTGACGTTTATGATTGTTTGCTTCTTCTGACGTTTATGATTGTTTGCTTCTTCTGCCGTTTATGATTGTTTGCTTCGTCTGACGTTTATGATTGTTTGCTTCTTCTGACGTTTATGATTGTTTGCTTCTTCTGACGTTTATGATTGTTTGCGTCTTCTGACGTTGATGATTGTTTGCTTCGTCTGACGTTTATGAATGTTTGCTTCGTCTGACGTTTATGATTGTTTGCTTCTTCTGACGTTTATGATTGTTTGCTTCTTCTGACGTTGATGATTGTTTGCTTCTTCTGACGTTTATGATTGTTTGCTTCTTCTGACGTTATGATTATTTGCTTCTTCTGACGTTTATGATTGTTTGCGTCGTCTGACGTTTATGATTGTTTGCTTCGTCTGACGTTTATGATTGTTTGCTTCGTCTGACGTTATGATTGTTTGCTTCGTCTGACGTTATGATTGTTTGCTTCGTCTGACGTTTATGATTGTTTGCTTCGTCTGGCGTTTATGATTGTTTGCTTCTTCTGTCGTTTATGACTGTTTGCTTCGTCTGACGTTTATGAATGTTTGCTTCGTCTGTCGTTGATGATTGTTTGCTTTGTCTGACGTTTATGATTGTTTGCTTCGTCTGTCGTTGATGATTGTTTGCTTCTTCTGACATTTATGATTGTTTGCTTGCTTCGTCTGACGTTATGATTGTTTGCTTCTTCTACCGTTTATGATTGTTTGCTTCTTCTGACGTTTATGATTGTTTGCTTCTTCTGCCGTTTATGATTGTTTGCTTCTTCTACCGTTTATGAGTTTGCTTCTTCTGACGAAGAGGAGCATGTTTATCCAATGTGGATGAAAGAATTTTGTTGAAGGAGGATGGTGTTAGAGAAAGATTGTTGTCTAGTGATGTTATGATGTCGTGTTTGAAAAGTCACATGTCTACTGCTTTAGTATTCCTGAAAGAGATGAGCCTTGTAATTTCCTTTTGCTTTGATGGACAAAAGTCAAATATTATTGTGTGGTGATCTGAGATGCATCTGTTTTTAATAGTAATGTTATCTGGAACGATCTTTTAATTTCTATCCAAGAGTAAGTCGATATTGTAGCCATGTTTGTGCGTTGTTTAATGCACTGGTTGTTTAATTCTGTGTTCATGTAAACACAGAAAAAGTTTACAGTAACGGTGTCGTAGTTATCATCAACATGGGAATGTTAAAGTTACCTAAACACAGAAACTACTATACTGCAGACATATTGTCTAACATATCAGAAAAATCATAAAGAAACTTTTGTTGGGTTGTTTTGTTGTTTTTACTTGGTGGAGGCCGATATACACAAATGCTGGTGATATTATTCTGACTTTGGGATTTAATATTTAATTCACATTGTTCGAAACTGTCGTAACATTGTGTTTGAGTGAACGAGACAGACAGATAGTCTTTGTGGATTACAACGATACCACCTCCAGTTTGACCAGATCTAGTGAAGTAAATACATTTCATGTAACTTTTATGACAATTTAGACCGGCGGGATTCCAATGATAACCATTACCAGGGAGATGCAGTTGGCCACACCGATAGAGAAAAACAAGTAGAACCAGCCAAAAGTTGTCACGATGTAGTGAATGAGGGGAGGGGCCATGAAGTTCATCATCACGCCTCCCACAGTGGCCAAGCCGTAGTTGGTCGAATAGTAAGTTTGACCAAAGAGCGTCAGTGTACCCACCATGAACAGGCTGTAGTTAAAATACATGATGCCAGCATATATCATTGTGGTTATGCCAAACAGCCATTTGTTCAGTATTGGCATGAAATAGTAAAACGATGAGACCACTGTTAACACAGAAGTCGAGGCGAGCAAAGCTTTTGTAGCCCTATGTTATCTGTAAACAAACCGGAAAGCAAGCAGAATACTGCGATGACGCCCATCAAGAAACTACCGATGTTTGTCATAAAGTGATCATCCGCAATGAAGTGTAATCCAAAAGCTTTGTAGTAAGATGTTATGGTGAGATTTGTCAAATCGGAGACCATCATTGCAATCGACAAAGCGTAGAATGTGAAAGTTTTAAAAATCTCCATTGGCGTGTAGTCCCGGGAAGCTAATCTACCTCGGTGTTTGTCTGCGAGTGCAAGGCCATTCCGACCTTCTTTTCTTTGATTGTGTTTTAGCTTTTCCACGCACAGAGTTGATTCTTCACCATCAATTGCTTTCTGCAGTGCATCATGTGAATCCTCCTTGATGTCATCGCGGACATTTATAAGTGCCCCGGACTCCATCTTCCCCTCGTCCAACAATGTGGTGAACTCAGTGGCAAAGTCGTTGTGCCTAGTTCTCATAAAGATGAGACCGATGATGTTGAGGGCTGAAGAGATTGCACCAAGCACCAGGAACAACGGGGGTACTCTGTCGAGAATCTCTGCTTGGGAAAAGTACCTGACATTTCCGTTGTAACAGTCTGGACTTAGATTGTTAGGATTGAGGAAGAGAGTGATCATCTGGTTACTGACAACTGATCCCATACTGACTGAGGCAGGTACGCTTCCAGTAGCTATCCCGATGTATTTGTCTGTCCACTCCTCTACAGTGGCACATGTAATGGCGCAGTTGATGCCACACCCAAGGCCAACAGCTACTCCTAACGTTACTGTTAAGGCAATCACAGAATGTTGGACTGTCAGGTAGCTAAGTAGAAAGCCACAATTGACAAACACGATTGCTACAAGACAGGTCACCCGTCTACCAATACGATCAGATATGGATTTGGAGATGAGCATGCCTAGAGACCAAACTGAAAGACAGGAAGAGAGATATGGAGATTAAAACCTAACATATATATATAATATATATATATATATATATATATATATATATATATATATATATATATATATATATATATATATATATATATATATATATATATATATATATATATATATATATATATATATATACACATATATAAATTTATGTTTCCAAAAAGAATGTTCTTTGCCTTTGCAAGAAACTAAAATCATGTATTTATAAATCGATGTCTAAGGCTTAGAAGGATTCTGAGAAGCAGATGGTGTAAAACTTACACAGCCAGGTACGAAGATCGTTTTGGTAGAGAAAAAATTAAAGTAAAACATAAATAGAAAATGGTCATAGAAGATTATGATTGTTAGACCAAGCCTTCCAGAAAGCAGACTCTAGTATTCTGTTTCTTCGTCATCTCCATGTCCGTGAAAACCACCAGTTTTGGAGGACCAATACACAGTTACATATTTTATTGTCATAAGAGAATGATAATAGTCTCCTAAATGTGTCAAGGTCACTAGAATCAATGGTTTCTTGGCTTAGATAGTTCTAGATAAGGGTACCAGATGGTAAATGCCAGTGCTGATGGGTGTCCACTTTGGATTTCGGAATTGCCAGTTTTGTGTTTTGTGTTTTGCGGGGCTTTGCATTGGAAACACAAATCATAATGGATTCCACAAAGGCAAGATGAGAAGGGAAAACAATGAGTAACATTGAAACGAAATTTTGATAAGCATATTAAAAGCAGTAAACACACCCTGAACATATCTCAAGAAGGTGGCAAAAAAACCCCATAAGGAACGACAAGAGACAGGCAATGATGATGATGATGATGATGAAGATGTCACACTTGGATATCTAAACGAAATATTAAATTCCAGGCACTGAGTAATATGCAGGAGATATTATAAGTGTGCAAAATATCAATGACAAAAAGGTCAGACGCAAAACATTCAAAACGAACTTATTGTTGATTCAAATTATATGTTCAAACGTGAAATGAATTGGGCAGATCATAATAATTATTTGTTGCGCACAATTGTGTTCCTTTTAAAACTTTTTATACTTAGGATTTCAGAAACATATGTCGTTATAAAGCTATGCGATAGCTTTGGCAGGCTTCACGTAGCTCGCAGAACGAATCACCATTCCGCTACGTCTCTATAGTTTTGGTCATGTCTCCATTAGTGGCAACAAACTGGTTGCTTTCATTTTCGGCTTCTTGCTCTTCCCTCAACTGTAGTGTTTTCTCCGATTTTCAAATTTCTTTCCTTCCCTCTTCATCAGTTCCCCTCCTACCTTCCCGTGTGTGGGTTTATATGCTCGAAATGATAGTTCTCCAGGCTGCCATGTCCTGGTATTCTCTGTTTCTTTCTGTGAAGGTTACATCTTCGTTTTTATGTTCCTTCCACTTTCTTGGGGGTCTGCCTTTGGTCCCTTACCTGAAGTTTAACACTGTCGACTGATTTAACTACTTTTTTTTATCATTTAATCTGTTTATATGCCAAAACCACCTGACATGATTTATTTCTATCATGATTGTTATCTCTTCTGTTTTTAGTTTTATCTCTTAGTCTTATCGTTGTGTTTCTGATCGTGTCTCTTTTTGCTTTCCCTACTACTGTTTATAGATATTTTATTTCAGCTGTTTGTACTCTACTGTATTCCCTACTGTCTAATATCCATTTATACTTTATACTGCCATTTTCGGTTATTTTTTAACTTAAACATTACAAATAAGTGAACACTCAAAAACATTACAAATAAGTGAACACTCAAAAACATTACAAATAAGTGAACACTCAAAAACATTACAAATAAGTGAACACTCAAAAACATTACAAATAAGTGAACACTCATAGACATTACAAATAGGTGAACACTCAAAAACATTACAAATAAGTGAACACTCAAAAACATTACAAATAAGTGAACACTCAAAAAACATTACAAATAAGTGAACACTCAAAAACATTACAAATAAGTGAACACTCATAGACATTACAAATAAGTGAACACTCAAAAACATTACAAATAAGTGAACACTCAAAAACATTACAAATAAGTGAACACTCAAAAACATTACAAATAAGTGAACACTCAAAAACATTACAAATAAGTGAACACTCAAAAACATTACAAATAAGTGAACACTCATAGACATTACAAATAAGTGAACACTCAAAAACATTACAAATAAGTGAACACTCAAAAACATTACAAATAAGTGAACACTCAAAAACATTACATTACAAATAAGTGAACACTCAAAAACATTACAAATAAGTGAACACTCATAGACATTACAAATAAGTGAACACTTATAGTTATAGACATTACAAATACATGAACACTTATAGACATTACCAATACGTGAAGACCTATAGACATTACAAATAAGTGAACACTTATAGTTATAGACATTACAAATAAGTGAACACTTATAGACATTACAAATACGTGAACACTTATAGACATTACAAATAAGTGAACACTTATAGTTATAGACATTACAAATACGTGAACACGTCGTGAACACTTATAGACATTACAAATACGTGAACACTTATACTTATAGTTATAGACATTACAAATACGTGGACACTTATAGACATTACAAATAAGTGAACACTTATAGACATTACAAATACGTGAACACTCATAGACATTACAAATAAGTGAACACTTATACTTATAGACATTACAAATAAGTGAACACTTATAGACATTACAAATAAGTGAACGCTTATAGACATTACAAATACGTGAACACTTATAGACAATGCAAATAAGTGAACACTCATAGACATTACAAATAAGTGAACACTCATAGACATTACAAATAAGTGAACATTTATAGACATTACAAATAAGTGAACACTTATAGACATTACAATTGAACACTTATAGACATTACAAATAAGTGAACACTCATAGATAATGCAAATAAGTGAACACTCATAGACATTACAAATAAGTGAACAGTTATAGACATTACAATTGAACACTCATAGACATTACAAATAAGTGAACACTTATAGACATTACAATTGAACACTCATAGACATTACAAATAAGTGAACACTCATAGACATTACAAATAAAAACAATGGGGCTATAAATAGCATGACCTGTAAATAGCATGACCTGTAAATAGCATGTCCTGTAAATAGCAAGACCTGTAAATAGCATGACCTGTAAATAGCATGACCTGTAAAGGACGTATTCGAAGTAAGTCGTGTTCAACAGTTATAATAATCGTCTCTTACGACTTATATTATTTGAAAGCTTTGAAGTACGATGAACTGACATAAACTAACAGAGAGCCGTTTAGAACTGAGTCAGTTTGAAAGTGAGTAGTTTGATAAATAACCGGTTGATTTCTAGCGACTTATCGCATATACACTATAACCACAGAATGCCCAATCATGTATCATGTAATATATATAAAAAACATAATTTATTCAATATGGTTATTGGGAGTATGTCGTATAGTTTTAGATGTGTACTGTCTGTTGTCGCGTTTTTTAAACATAATTATTTGCAATTCAATCAAGGTTTTGGTACGTTTTTTGTTGTTTTTAGATTGGTGTACACGGAAAAAAAACCCAGTATGTGGTGTAAGTTAAGTTTGAAAGTAGTACAGGCGCCTGCATTTCATTATAGAATTTTCTAATCATCATATACTTTCTCTGAGCAGAAACAGCTTACAGATGTGGATGACGTTTTCTAATAATAATCACCTTGATAACACCAACATGTATTATGCTGACATCAGGTAGCTGGATGTTTTATTCATTAAAATGTGTTAGCTATAATTACGTATTATCATGTTTATACCTATTTAAACGCAATGAAAGTATGATCATTCGATTTAGCAACCTCTTAAACATATGGTTTTATATATTACCTCCCATGGTGACCAGAAATTTAAGTAGTCAGCAGATGGTTTAAAATGTACCTACCTTGATTGACTGCTATTTTAAATCTAAACATAAGGATGCCGTAATATTGAGCATAATATAGCCTCCGTCTTTTAAATCTAAACACAAGGATATCACAATATTGAGCATAGTATAGCCTCCGTCTTTTAAATCTAAACACAAGGATATCACAATATTGAGCATAGTATAGCCTCCGTATTTTAAATCTAAACGCAAGGATGTCACAATATTGAGCATAGTATAGCCTCCGTATTATAAATCCAAACACAAGGATGTCATAATATTGAGCATAGTATAGCCTCCGTATTATAAATCCAAACACAAGGATGTCACAATATTGAGCATAGTATAGCCTCCGTATTTTAAATCTAAACACAAGGATATCACAATATTGAGCATAGTATAGCCTCCTTATTATAAATCTAAACACCAGGATGTCACAATATTGAGCATAGTATAGCCTCCGTATTATAAATCCAAACACAAGGATATCACAATATTGAGCATAGTATAGCCTCCGTATTATAAATCCAAACACAAGGATGTTACAATATTGAGCATAGTATAGCCTCCGTATTATAAATCCAAACACAAGGATGTTACAATATTGAGCATAGTATAGACTCTGTCGTTTAAATCACAATGACGTTTGTGTTGCTAAATATATTTATGTCTAATTTGAAATAATATGTCTGGCCGTTGTTCTTAACATGGTGAATTTGTTTCACATTATTGATTGATTGTCGACTCTAATAAGTCTAATAAATAGGCTTTGTTGTTCGTCGACTCTAATAAGTCTAATAAATAGGCTTTGTTGTTCGTCGACTATAATAAGTCTAATAAATAGGCTTTGTTGTTCGTCGACTATAATAAGTCTAATAAGTAGGCTTTGATGTTCGTCGACTATAATACGTCTAATAAATAGGCTTTGTTGTTCGAGAGAATCTGAATAGCAATCGTCAGAGGCAACACCGCCAGTGTTCTTTCTTGTGCCCCCAATATCATTTTAGCGTAGTTATAGTTATAGTGTTATAGTTTGTGTTAGTAGCTTTGTAACAATCGTAATGAATCATTGAATATTTAGAATCTATATATTCTTGGTGTTACTAGATTGTCTACGTCAACATCTAGATCTAGAGTGCACTACATTCCTTCATTTATGCCTTCGTAACATTTATCGTTACGAAGAAATCCTAATAAGAAATAATAATGTCCATATATCTACCACTACAAAGAAAGTCTAATGACCCCACAATGAAGGAGAAGAAAAAGGAAAGCAGAAGAAACAGGAGGCTGAACTGACTGTTCGTCATAATGACACATTTGACTATTGACTTTTCAAGCATGCTAAGTTGTTGGTTTCGCTTTAAAAACAAGTGAAATTACGACCATCAGCAAATTAACCATACACATTTACATGTCTAAAAATATTTAATTTTGAGATATAAAACAAAATCAACAGTAACTGTAAACAAAAATCTTCTTTCAGGAAGTGGTGGGATAAAATATTTAACAAGTTATCGGTACATAATCAAAATTAACTGTTTAAAGCGACATCGAATAATAAATGTATTCAAGTCACTGGCTATGTCTGCCAAGGTACCTCCTCGCCGTGACTAAACACACCACGAAATTGGTCAACACGAAAAGCTCTAAATCTCCAAATGTAGATCTAAATACTTTTTGAACATTGCAACGATTCGCAAAATTTTCCTGCATGTTGCTGATGAAATTTAGGAATCGAATCCGATCACAGATAAGTATTGTATTGACATCTTGTGAGAACATCGGTTGTTAGCGAACGAGGTAAGTTGTCGGCAAGTGTCAATGAAATGACGAGAGTTGTCCGCACGTGTCAATAAAGCGAGGAGAGTTGTCGGCATGTGTCAATGAAACGAGGAGAGTTATCGGCGTGTGTCATTGATACGAGGAGAGTTATCAGCATGTGTTAATGAAACGAGGAGAGTTGTTGGTATGTGTCTATGAAACGAGGAGGTTGTCAGCATGTGTCAATGAAACGAGGAGAGTTGTCGGCATGAGACAATGAAACGTGGAGCGTTGTCAGCATGTGTCAGTGAAACGAATACAGTTGTCGGCACGTGTGAATAAAACAAGGAGAGTTGTCAGTATGTGTCAATGAAACAAAAAGAGCTGTCGGCATGTGTCAATGACACAAAGAGAGTTGTGGGCATGTGTCAATGAAACGAGGCGAGTTGTTAGCATGTGTCAATGAAACGAGGGAATTTGTCGGCATGTGTCAATGAAACGAGGAGTGTTGTTGCCATGTGTCAATGAAACGAGGAGAGTTGTCGACATGTGTCAATAAAACGAGGAACGTTGTCGGCATGTGTCCATAAAACGAAGAACGTTATCGGCATGTGTCAATGACGCGAGGAGAGCTGTCTGTATGTGTCAATGACACGAGGTGAGTTATTGGCACGTGTCAAATACACGAGGAGAGTTATCGACATGTGTCAATGACACGAGGAGAGTTGTCAGCATTTGGCAATGACACGAGGAGAGTTGTTGGCATGTGTCAATGAACGATGTGCATTGTCGGCATGTGTCAATGAAACAGGGAGAGTTGTCGGCATGTGTCAATGAAACAATGTGATTTGGCGGCATGTGTCAATGAAATGACGTGACTTGTTGGTATGTGTCGATGAAAAGAGGTGAGTTGTCGGCATGTGTCAATGAAACAAGGTGAGTTGTCGGCGTGTGTCAATGAAACAAGATGAGTTATCGGCATGTGTCAATGAAACGAGGATAGTTGTCGGCATGTGTCAAAGAAATGAGGAAAGTTGTCGGCATGTGTCAATGAAACGAGTACTGTTGTCGGAATGTGTCAATGAAACAAAAATTATTGTCGGCATGTGTCAATGAAACAAAGTGAGTTGTCGGCATGTGTCAATGCAATGAGGGGAGTTGTCGGCATGTGTCAATGAAACGAAGTGATTTATCGGCATGTGTCAATGAAATGAGAAGAGTTGTCGGCATGTGTTAATGAAACGAGAAGAGTTGTCGGTATGTGTCAATGAAACGAGGAGAGTTGTCGGCATGTGTCAATGAAACGGGGAAAGTTGTCGGCATGTGTCAATGAAATGAGAAGAGGCTTCGACATGTGCTAATGAAACGAGGAGTAGTTTTCGGCATGTGTCAATGAAACGACGAGAGTTGTCGGCATGTGTCAATGAAACGAGGAGAGTTGTCGGCATGCGTCAATGAAACAAGGAGAGATGTCGGCATGTATCAATGAAACGATGAGAGTTGTCGACATGAGTCAATGAAACGATGTGAGTTGTTGCCATGTGTCAATGAAACGATGAGTTTTGGGCATGTGTCAATGAAACGAGGAGAGTTGTCGGCATGTGTCAATGACACGAGGAGAGTTGTCGGCATGTGTCAATGAAACGAAGAGAGTTGTCAACATGTGTCAATGAAACCAGGGAATTTTGTCGGCATATGTCAATGAAACGAGGAGTGTTGTCAGCCTGTATCAATGAAACAAGGAGACTTGTTGGCATGTGTCAATAAAACGAGGAGAGTTGTTGATCAGTGTCGATGAAACGAGGAGGATTGTTGGCACGTGTCAATGAAACGACGAGAGTTGTCGGCATGTGTAAATCAAATGGGAGAGTTGTCGGCATGTGTCAATAAAATGAGGAGAGTTGTCGGCATGTGTCAATAAAATGAGGAGAGTTGTCGTTATGTGTCAAGAAACGAGGAGAGTTATCGGCATGTGTCAATGAAACGAGGAGAGTTGTCGACATGTGTCAATGACAAGAGGAGAGTTGTCGACATGTGTCAATGAAACGAGGAGAGTTGTCGGCATGTGTCAATGAAACCAAGGAATTTTGTCCGCATGTGTCAATGAAACGAGGAGTGTTGTCGGAAATATATGTCATTAATGTCAATGAAACGTGGAGAATTGTCGGCATAAGTTAATGAAAGGATGAGAATGGGCAGCATGTGTCAAAGAACCGAGGAGAGGTGTCGGGATGTGTCAATGAAAGGAGGAGGCTTCTCGAAATATGTCAATAAAACGAGGAGAGTTGTCAGCATGTGTCAATGAAACGAGGTGAGTTGTTGGCATGTGTCACTGACACGAGGAGAGTTGTCGGCATGTGTCAATGACAGGAGCAGAAGAGTCGGCATGTGTCAATGACACGAGGAGAGTTGTCAACATGTGTCAATGACACGAGGAGAGTTGTCGGCATGTGTCAATGACAAGAGGAGAGTTGTCGGCATGTATCAATGAAACGAGGAGAGTTGTAGGCATGTGTCAATGAAACGAGGAGAGTTGTCGGCATGTGTCAAGGAAACGAGGAGAGTTGTCGGCATGTATCAATGAAACGAGGAGAGTTATCGGCATGTGTCAATGAAACGAGGAGGCTTGTCGGCATGTGTCAATGAAACGATGAGAGTTTGCGGCATGTTTCAATGAAACGAGGAGAGTTATCGGCATGTGTCAATGCAACGAGGAGAGTTGTCGACATGTGTCAATGAAACGAGGAGAGTTATCGGCATGTGTCAATGAAACTAGGAGAGTTGTCGGCATGTGTCAATGAAACGAGGAGAGTTGTCAGCATGTGTCAATGAAACGAGGAGAGTTGTCGGCATGTGTCAATGAAACGAGGCGAGTTGTCGGCTTGTGTCAATGGCACGAGAAAGAGTTGTCGGCATGTGTCAATGAAACGAGGATAGTTGTCGGCATGTGTCAATGAAACGAGGAGAGTTGCCGGCATATGTCAATGGCACGAGGTGCGTTGTCGGCATGTGTCAATGAAACGAGGAGAGTTGTCGGCATGTGTCAATGACACGAGGAAAGTTGTCGGCATGTGTCAATGACACGAGGAGATTTGTCGGCATGTGTCAATGAAACGAGGTTCCCAGTTACGCTGTGCTACTGACACGCTAATATAATAGAAAAACGTTCTCACAACTGTGATTGCCAAAGGCATGAAAGAAAAACTATCACAATTTTAGTCTTTTCACATGTTCTTAAAAGGGTAAATAAAGACAGAAGTGATAAGTCAATCTTAGATGACAAGATAGTTCGCAGTTTATTTTGTTTAGAGTACAATGGATGTACGAGTTAGCATAGGAGTTGAAATATTTAGTGATCTTCGCCTAGTGATTGCAAATGTTAGATTAACGACCGAGGAAAACAAACAGGAGATGTAAGAAAAGAAAACTGGGAGATGATAATTATAAATAGATAGAACATTCTGAAAACGGACATTTGTACACTTGATTTTAAATTTAAATCTAAAAGCCTATATAGATGTAGATCTAAATCTAAATCTAGATCTAAAATCTAGATCATAATAATGTCTAGATCTACTACTACTAGATCTTGATCTAGACCTAGAAAAACTGTTCCTGCCTACATAAGCTTAACCTCCTCAAGGCGTGCACAGAGAGGTCACCGGATATGTTTCGACGTACTGGTCAAAGCGTCTGCAGAGAGGTCACCGGATATATTGGTCAAGGTGTGCACAGAGAGGTCACCGGATATGTTTCGACGTACTGGTCAAAGCGTCTGCAGAGAGGTCACCGGATATGTTTCGACGTATTGGTCAAGGTGTGCACAGAGGTCACTGGATATGTTTCGACGTATTGGTCAAAGCGTACACAGAGAGGTCACCGTTTTTCGACGTATTGGTCAAAGCGTACACAGAAAGGTCACCGAATGTATTTCGACGTATTGGTCAAAGCGTACAAAGGTCACCGAATGTATTTCGACGTATTGGTCACCGTACACAGAAAGGCCACCGAATGTATTTCGACGTATTGGTCAAGGCATCCACAGAGAGGTCACCGAATGCGTTTCGACGTATTGGTCAAGGCGTACACAGAGAGGTCACCGAATATGTTTTGACATTTTGGTCAAGGTGTCCACAGAGAGGTCACCGAATATGTTTTGACATTTTGGTCAAGGCGTCCACAGAGAGGTCACCGAATATGTTTTGACATTTTGGTCAAGGCGTCCACAGAGAGGTCACCGAATATGTTTCGACGTATTGGTCAAGGCGTCCACAGAGAGGTTACCGAATGTGTTTCGACGTATTGGTCAAGGCGTCCACAGAGAGGTTACCGAATATGTTTCGACGTATTGGTCAAAGCGTCCACAGAGAGGTCACCGAATATGTTTCGACGTATTGGTCAAGGCGTCCACAGAGAGGTTACCGAATGTGTTTCGACGTACTGGCGACATACTCACTCTGCGCCGATCTTTCCGAGGGTAGAACATAACGGACACACATTATCAGCTTTGAATGTCGTGTTGTTCGGTTTGAATATAACTTATCTCTTTTATCCCTTATGTGAGACCGTTTGAATACAGCTGAAATGAACGCATCGATATATATATATATATATATATATATATATATATATATATATATATATATATATATATATATATATATATATTGTTCACGTTCAAGTTAAAATGGTAACAAAATAGATGTGAACAACTGTGCTTCTTGGACGTCAAGTGACATACACACACACACACACACACACATACACACACACACACACACAACACAACACAGACAGCACACCTCTCAATATCACGTGGGTCCACGAACAGTTGACTAGAAATCCGAGGATTAAAAAATATTTATTGCTGATTTTTTTAAAATACTTCACAAACTCAAGTTCTGCTCGAACGATTTCAAAATTTTAATCAGATTTTGTCTACGACATTTCCTTGTTGAGAAAATGGTCATTTCGAAAAGTCCCCAGTCCAGTCCTATGACGTCACACATCCGGTGACGGCCCACTGGCGGGGTACTCCTTTGCATCGAGCAGCGGCTGTCGGTGGGTAGGAATCAAAATTTCATTCCTATGAAATAAGGTGCGACCGATCCCGCAGATCGGCGCAGAGTAGGCCGTGTCTCTGTTAGTAGGGGGAATTAGAGACACAAAACCCTCGAATTGTGCAAAATGGGAGTGAAAGCATGAAACTTGCACAGTTGATAGATCATCTCATGGGCTACAATTTGTGATATAGAACCACTCTGTCGCATCTTTATTAGCTGAGTTTTAGGCTTTTAAGGTTTTGATATTTATTTTCTGGTCTGACAAATTTCCGCTACCACCGTAAGACTTTTCCCGTGTAGAGTCATAAATCACTGGAAGGAAATGTAACAATAGGCCCGGTGAAGTATTAGATCTACGCTGTTTACTTTTGTATCATTCACTTTCTACGATTTTCTTTCCTTGTACAAGATGCCTGTATGGATTGTTTTACTCTATACCGACCTTCCTAAAATAGGTAAATACACTTAGAATTTAGATATAGTAGTCTAGAATCTTGATCGAGATTTCTAGATCTAAATAGAAGTCTAGGTCTAGATCTAGATTCTATATCTAGAGATCTATTCTAGATATTATCTAATCTAGATTCTAGATCTAGCTTAGAATAATTATTCTAGATCTAGAATATAATCTTAGATTAGGCTATCTAGAATCTAAAATACAAAAATAGATAATCTAGATCTAGATCTAGATCTAGAGAATTGTGATCTAGATTTAAGATACGGAGACTGATATCAGATCTAGATCTAGATCTAGATCTATCTTAGATCTAAACATATCACGGCATGGTAAATCTACAATAATATATTAGCAAGTCTAGTTTTCTCATGATCAATAATTAATTATAATTTGTACATAGATCTAGATCTAGATCTAGGTTATAAATCTAAAATCTAGTCTAGATCTAGAATCTAGATCTACACGTATTTCAAAATGTCATATCAAATTGCTACTAGACTAGTCACATAACTAAATTGAACTTGTAATTTCAGCCAATATGACCAAAAGATCTGCCACAAACGACTGGGATAATTAATGTTTGATATGTCATTGCCAGTTGGATACTCCTGAAAAGTTAGAATGCCCTGCCAATTCTAAGCAAAAAGTCACCGGTCAAGGCTATGTAACGTTTGTTGACAATATCAATCAATACAATGCAGTAGCGCAGGATGATGATAAACTGGATTTGTCAGATATTGCATGTGAAAGTAAAGACATTCTTCAACGTATTAAATCGAATCGCGAACATAGCATAAATCTTGCCGAGTAAAGTTCAATTCTGATAAAATTCGGAGGCTAGAGACAAAAAAGTTCAAAGCAGCAGTGCAAGAAGCACCGTCAGCCTCAACATCGTGTGCTACATCGGAGAGCCCACCTTGGGATGAACGAATGGAACTAAAACGTAGACGAAGCGACAGACAGCCATATCAAATAAGTTACAACATAACAGAAAACATGCTTTTTTTGTAAAAATTCGGAAACGGGCATACTGCATGCATTATGACGAAAGAATGGAGGCTAAGGTTTGTGCAAGTGCAACAGCAACTACAGTGAAGGGTACGGATATGTTAGCACTTCTTGTAGAGGGAGATCTGGTTGCGCAAGAGGCTCATTATCATAGAATTTGCCATGTCCGCTACTTGCGCAAAACAATGAAAGAATATACAATGTAATGAGTCCGATGAGGCCATGAAGCCAGAATCCAGTCTAGCCTTTGCGGAAGTGATCTCTTATATGGAAGAAAATAGCACAGTGTCACACAGTCTATCAGATGTTGTAAGGAGATACAAACGTGAGTGTGCAAGAATAGGATACAATCAGGGATATGTACACCCTTCCAGATTCAAGGAGAGACTCCTCAGGGTCATGCCAAATCTGGAAACATATGTCAAGGTCGGGAAACACTTATGGCTTTTAATTCAAATATTGCAGCCTTGTTAGTCAAAAACGAATGTAAAAGAGCTGATGATGATGTAGTGTCATTGTAGCGCCAGCTTAAGTCATACGGGAGGATTTAAGGAAGCATACTATACCAGAAATGATTGCATTTGATCTCGGGCATCAACAAAGCTCCGTCCCAAAATCACTTTTGGCTCTTATTAAAATGATTTTAGTTGGATCATCAACAGTAGAAGGTGTAGAACTATGACATTAAGAAAGTCTATCAATCTCTCAATTCATTGTGTCCAATATGTTAAATCGAAAAAAGGAACAATGAACGTTATTAGTCTGATGGAAACTCCTAAGATGTTACAGAGGTGGATGCTTGCAGCTCCTCATTTTTCCACTGTTCTTTCACATTTTGAGTCTAATATGACAGGATTTAAAGTGAGGGAAAGCCAACGCCACGCTGATGACTCTTCACCACCTGCATTGACAACCCTCGGACGTCTCCGGACAAGCGACAACAAGTCAGAACTAACACATTGTCTGCTGTCTGGTATAGCGGCCAATGATACATCCATGCCACCATCAACGTGCATCATATTTGACGGGGCATTTAGGGTACATCTGAACAGTCCAAGGGGAATTATGACTTATTTTCAATACGCTATCAATATCTTCCTACAGAGGGTTGTTTCATTTTTACAAGGAGCAAGACGAATTGATGTTGTATTTGATGAGTACCACCAATACAGCCTGAAATTGAGCACACGGACAAAAAGAAGCCAATCAGGAGTACGAAGAGTTACCACTGATACTGTAATGCCCAGAGATTGGAAAGCATTTCTAAGAAATGATGAGAATAAAAGTTCCTTGTTTAAACTGCTGGCAAATGCAATAGTAGAAAATGTCAGCTCTGCAGATAAACATGTTTTTGCAACCAGTGGACCTCAGTGGACCTTATGTTCTCAGCAATGGCCAAGGATCTGAGGCGATTTCCCCTTGCTCATTTGAAGAAGCTGACAGCAAAATAATATTACACACTGCTGATGCAGCAAGACATGGTCACCTCAGCATCACTATAAGGTCAGTTGATACGGTTGTTATAGTATTGGCAACGGCGTTCTTCTCTCAATTACACGTTCAACATCTGTGGGTTGCTTATGGAACAGGGCGTCATTTCAAGTTCATTCCCATTCATGAAATTGCTCGGACGGTAGGTCCAGAGGAGGCAAGGGCATTTTTATTTGTCCATGCTTTTAACGGTTGCGATACTGTTTCGGCATTCCATGGAATTGGGAAGAAGACAGCATGGGCGTCATGGACTGCATTGCCACATGCCACGGAGACATTTGCCTCGTTGTCTTCCACTCCAAGCATCATTACAGATAATAATGTGCATATGCTCGAGCGCTTCGTAATTTATACGTATGACAAAACCTGCAATTGCACTCGTGTCAATGATGCAAGAAAGATTCTTTTTTGTCATAAAGGACGAGCAATAGAAAGAATACCCCCCCTACCTCTGGAGCATTGCTTCAGCACATAAAGAGGGCAGCCTACCAGGTTGGATACATCTGGTATTCCTCTTTACAAAATGATGTGCGACCACCTTCTCCTCTGGACTGGGGTTGGAAAATGGATGGAGTTGTACTTGAGCCTGTGCGGACAGCCCTGCCGGAAATATCCAAAGCATGTCAAGAACTAACTAGGTGCTTCTGCAAGAAGGAATGTACGAACAGCCGATGCAAATGTTTACGTTCCAACTTACCGAGTACAGACATGTGTAGATGTGGAGGATGTGAAATGTAAATGACTTTCATTCATATTTGATTTCCTTTCTATTTGAGAGAAAAAGACATATAGACAGACAGAGGCAGAGAGAGAGAGAGAGAGAGAGAGAGAGAGAGAGAGAGAGAGAGAGAGAGAGAGAGAGAGAGAGAGAGAGAGAGAGAGAGAGAGAGAGAGAGAGAGAGGAGAGAGAGAGAGAGAGAGAGAGAGAGAGAGAGAGAGAGAGAGAGAGAGAGAGAGAGAGAGAGAGAGAGAGAGAGAGAGAGAGAGAGAGAGAGAGAGAGAGAGAGAGAGAGAGAGAGAGAGATAGAGAGAGAGAGAGAGAGAGAGAGAGAGAGAGAGAGAGAGAGAGAGAGAGAGAGAGAGAGAGAGAGAGAGAGAGAGAGAGAGAGAGAGAGAGAGAGAGAGAGAGAGAGAGAGAGAGAGAGAGAGTTAATATGATGTACTATAAAACAATATTGGACCAGAAAATGGCCCGTGTTTGTCTTTATTTGTAAGAAAATATGTACATAATTCATAAAATCAACAAAAGGATGTCAATTTTAGTTGCCCTCACTGTTTTCATCCAATTCAAACTTCATTTATTGATATAAATGTAAATATGAATGTATATGAAAATAATAGGAAAATACGGTATTTCGTCGGTTACTTCCCCTGAATTTACAAAGCATATATAGGAAAAATATAAAAGTGTCCAAAATTATTGTTGTGGTCAATTGCCAGTGTGGTTCTATATCAGGTTGTCTTTATAACGACCTCGACACCTATTCTGCGAATTTTCGTGGTTTCACTCCGAATTTGCACAATTTTACGCTAATTCCCCCTACTATGCTGGGGGGGGGGGGGGGGGGGGGAGCTATGTGGCAATCATCGCACTGTGTCACACTAATGATGAACTCTTTTATGTTGTGTCTTGTGACATCATTAAATGTTGTGCTCTTTTCTCACTGATTAAAAAAAAAACTTTCGGTTGTTACAAAAAACGAAATAAAAAACAACACAAAATCCAAACGATTGTCTTCAACTTTTTTTTCTGTTAGCTAACCGCTACACATACATGCATGCATACATACATACATACATACATATATACATACATACATACATACATACATACATACATACATACATACATACGTACATGCATACATACATACATACATACATACATACATACATACATACATACATACATACATACATACATACATACGTCTGAGTTTACTCATAGAATCATAATAGGTTTGCCTAAGAACCCGTTATTTCTGTCTCCTGAGGATCGGGTTCTTTGGTGGACACCATTGGAGTGCCCATGCTTTCATTACATTTATAGATTTAAATTTAGATTTAGATCTCATTGAGACCTGTCTTATCATAATAGATCAGGAGTTGGTTCTAGCCTTATTAATCGATCTTGTCTAGATCTAAATTCTACATAGATCTAGGTCATCTTTATAATGCATTCTAAATATATTTATATAGACCTAGAACTAGGAATCTAAAACAAAGCTAGATTCTAGATCTCTAGATCTAGATCCAGAATCTACATTGGATGCAGATCTAGAGCTAAATCTACATTATTAAAAAAACTCGAGTCTTCAAATCTAGAATCTAAATCAATTATAGAACTAGACATAGAGACCTAGATCTAGCTCTAGATCTCATCATAAAAATCATTGTTTAAGATCTAGCTCTAATTTTATATATTATCTAGCTCTAATTGTAGATTTAGTCAATTCGAAGTCAGGAATCTTTTAGACTAATTTATCACATCTAATCTATATCTAGCTAGACCTAGACCTAGACCTAGAGTTGGTTCTAGCCTGCTTAGATCGATAGATAGATTATAACGTAGATTGTTTAGGCTTATTATAGATTATAACGTTGATGATTGTTTGCTTCGTCTGACGTTTATCATTGTTTGCTTCTTCTGACGTTGATGATTTTTTTTCTTCTTCTGACGAAGAGGAGCATGTTAATCCAATATAGATGAAAGAATTTCGTTGAAGGAGGATGGTGTTAGAGAAAGATTGTTGTCTAGTGATGTTATGATGTTGTGTTTGAAAAGCGACATGTCTACTGCTTTAGTATTCCTGAAAGAGATGAGCCTTGTAATTTCCTTTTGCTTTGATGGACAAAAGTCGAATATTATTGTGTGGTGATCTGCGATGCATCTGTTTTTAATAATAATGTTATCTGAAACGATTTTTTAAATTTCTATCCAAGAGTAAGTCGATATTGTAGCCATGTTTGTGCGTTGTTTAATGCACTGGTTGTTTAATTCTGTGTTCATGTAAACACAGAGAAAGTTTACAGTAACGGTGTTGTAGTTATCATCAACATGGGAATGTTAAAGTTACCTAAACACAGAAACTACTATACTGCAGACATATTGTCTAACATATCAGAAAAATCATAAAGAAACTTTTGTTGGGTTGTTTTGTTGTTTTTACTTGGTGGAGGCCGATATACACAAATGCTGGTGATATTATTCTGACTTACGGATTTAATATTTAATTCACAGTGTTCGAAACTGTCGTAAAATTGTGTTTGAGTGAACGAGACAGACAGATAGTCTTTGTGGATTACAACGATACCACCTCCAGTTTGACCAGATCTAGCGAAGTAAATACATTTCAGGTAACTTTTATGACAATTTAGACCGGCGGGATTCCAATGATAACCATTACCAGAGAGATGCAGTTGGCCACACCGATAGAGAAAAACAAGTAGAACCAGCCAAAGGTTGTCACGATGTAGTGAATGAGGGGAGGGGCCACGAAGTTCATCATCACGCCTCCCACAGTGGCCAAGCCGTAGTTGGTCGAATAGTAAGTTTGACCAAAGAGCTTCAGTGTACCTACCATGAACAGGTTGTAGTTAAAATACATGATGCCAGCATATATCACCGTGATTATGCCAAACAGCCATTTGTTCAGTATTGGCATGAAATAGTAAAACGATGAGACCACTGTTAACACAGAATTCGAGGCGAGCAAAGCTTTTGTAGCCCTATGTTATCTGTAAACAAACCGGAAAGCAAGCAGAATACTGCGATGACGCCCATCAAGAAACTACCGATGTTTGTCATAAAGTGATCATCCGCAATGAAGTGTAATCCAAAAGCTTTGTAGTAAGATGTTATGGTGAGATTTGTCAAATCGGAGACCATCATTGCAATCGACAAAGCGTAGAATGTGAAAGTTTTAAAATCTCCATTGGCGTGTAGTCCCGGGAAGCTAATCTACCTCGGTGTTTGTCTGCGAGTGCAAGGCCATTCCGACCTTCTTTTCTTTGACTGTGTTTTAGCTTTTCCACGCACAGAGTTGATTCTTCACCATCAGTTGCTTTCTGCAGTGCATCATGTGAATCCTCCTTGATGTCATCGCGGACCTTTATAAGTGCCCCTGACTCCATCTTCCCCTCGTCCAACAATGTGGTGAACTCAGTGGCAAAGTCGTTGTGCCTAGTTCTCAGAAAGATGAGACCGATGATGTTGAGGGCTGAAGAGATTGCACCAAGCAACAGGAACAACGGGGGTACTCTGTCGAGAATCTCTGCTTGGGAAAAGTACCTGACATTTCCGTTGTAACAGTCTGGACTTAGATTGTCAGGATTGAGGAAGAGAGTGATCATCTGGTTACTGACAACTGATCCCATACTGACTGAGGCAGGTACGCTTCCAGTAGCTATCCCGATGTATTTGTCTGTCCACTCCTCTACAGTGGCACATGTAATGGCGCAGTTGATGCCACACCCAAGGCCAACAGCTACTCTAACGTTATTGTTAAGGCAATCACAGAATGTTGGACTGTCAGGTAGCTAAGTAGAAAGCCACAATTGACAAACACGATTGCTACAAGACAAGTCGCCCGTCTACCAATACGATCAGATATGGATTTCGAGATGAGTATGCCTAGAGACCAAACTGAAAGACAGAAAGAGAGATCTGGAGATTAAAACCTAACACACACACACACACAGATATATATGCAAGAAGCTAAAATCATGTATTTATAAATCGATGACTAAGTCTTAGAAGGATTCTGAGAAGCAGATGGTCTAAAACTTAAACAGCCAGGTACGAAGATCGTTTTGGCAGAGAAAAATTGAAGTAAAACAAAAATAGAAAATGGTCATAGAAGATTATGATTGTTAGACCAAGCCTTCCAGAAAGCAGACTCTAGTATTCTGTTTCTTCGTCATCTTCATGTCCGTGAAAACCGCCAGTTTTGGAGGACCAATACACAGTTACATATTTTATTGTCATAAGAGAATGATAATAGTCTCCTAAATGTGTCAAGGTCACTAGAATCAATGGTTTCTTGGCTTAGATAGTTCTAGATAAGGGTACCAGATGGTAAATGCCAGTGCTGATGGGTGTCCACTTTGATTTCGGAATTGCCAGTTTTGTGTTTTGTGTCTTGCGGGGCTTTGCATTGGAAACAAAAATCATAATGGATTCCACAAAGGCAAGATGAGAAGGAAAACAATGAGTAACATTGAAACGAAATTTTGATAAGCATATTAAAAGCAGTAAACACACCCTGAACATATCTCAAGAAAGTGGAAAAAAAAACCCATAAGGAACGACAAGAGACAGGCAATGATGATGATGATGATGATGAAGATGTCACACTTGGATATCTAAACGAAATATTAAATTCCAGGCACTGAGTAATATGCAGGAGATATTATAAGTGTGCAAAATATCAATGACAAAAAGGTCAGACGCAAAACATTCAAAACGAACTTATTGTTGATTCAAATTATATGTTCAAACGTGAAATGAATTGGGCAGATCATAATAATTATTTGTTGTGCACAATTGTGTTCCTTTTAAAATTTTTTATACTTGGGATTTCAGAAACACATGTCGTTATAAAGCTATGCGATAGCTTTGGTAGGCTTCACGTAGCTCGCAGAACGAATCACCATTCCGCTACGTCTCTATGGTTTTGGTCATGTCTCCATTAGTGGCAACAAACTGGTTGCTTTCACTTTCAGCTTCTTGCTCTTCCCTCAACTGTAGTGTTTTCTCCGATTTTCAAATTTCTTTCCTTCCTCTTCATCAGTTCCCCTCCTACCTTCCCGTGTGTGGGTTTATATGCTCGAAATGATAGTTCTCCAGGCTGCCATGTCCTGGTATTCTCTGTTTCTTTCTGTGAAGGTTACATCTTCGTTTTTATGTTCCTTCCACTTCCGTGGGGTCTGCCTTTTGGTCCCTTACCTGAAGTTTAACACTGTCGACTGATTTAACTACTTTTTTTATCATTTAATCTGTTTATATGCCAAAACCACCTGACATGATTTATTTCTATCATAATTGTTATCTCTTCTGTTTTTAGTTTCATCTCTTAGTCTTATCGTTGTGTTTCTGATCGTGTCTCTTTTTGCTTTGCCTACTACTGTTTATAGATATTTTATTTCAGCTGTTTGTACTCTACTGTATTCCTACTGTCTAATATCCATTTATACTTTATACTGTCATTTTCGGTTATTTTTTTAACATAAACATTACAAATCAGTGAACACTCATAAACATTACAAATATGTGAACACTTATAGACATTACAAATAAGTGAACACTTATAGACATTACAAATAAGTGAACACTTATACTTATAGACATTACAAATAAGTGAACACTTATACTTATTGACATTACAAATAAGTGAACACTTATACTTATTGACATTACAAATAAGTGAACACTTATAGACATTACAAATAAGTGAACACTTATACTTATTGACATTACAAATAAGTGAACACTTATACTTATAGACATTACAAAAAAGTGAACACTTATAAACATTACAAATAAGTGAACACTCATAAACATTACAAATAAGTGAACACTTATAGATATTACAAATAAGTGAACGCTTATAGACATTACAAATACGTAAACACTCATAAACATTACAAATAAGTGAACACTTTTACTTATAGACATTACAAATAAGTGAACACTTATACTTATAGACATTACAAATAAGTGAACACTCATAGACATTACAAATAAGTGAACACTCATAGACATTATAAATAAGTGAACACTTATAGACATTACAAATAAGTGAACACTCATAGACATTACAGATAAGTGAACACTAATAAACATGACAAATAAGTGAACACTTATAGACATTACAAATAAGTGAACACTTATAGACATTACAAATACGTGAACACTCATAGACATTACAAAAAAGTGAACACTTATACTTATAGACATTACAAATAATTAACACTTATAGACATTACAAATAAGTGAACACTTATACTTATAGACATTACAAATAAGTGAACACTTATAGCCATTACAAATAAGTGAACACTTATACTTATAGACATTACAAATAAGTGAACACTTATACTTATAGACATTACAAATAAGTGAACACTCATAGACATTACAAATAAGTGAACACTTATAGACATTACAAATACGTGAACACTCATAGACATTACAAATAAGTGAACACTTATACTTATAGACATTACAAATAAATGAACGCTTATAGACATTACAAATACGTGAACACTTATAGACAATACAAATAAGTGAACACTTATAGACATTACAAATAAGTGAACACTTATAGACATTATAAATAAGTGAACACTCATAAACATTACAAATAAGTGAACACTAATAGACATTACAAATAAGTGAACACTTATAGACATTACAAATACGTGAACACTCATAGACATTACAAATAAGTGAACACTTATACTTATAGACATTACAAATAAGTGAACACTTATACTTATAGACATTACAAATAAGTGAACACTTATACTTATAGACATTACAAATAAGTGAACACTTATAGACATTACAAATAAGTGAACACTTATAGACATTATAAATAAGTGAACACTTATAGACATTACAAATAAGTGAACACTTATAGACATTACAAATAAGTGAACACTCATAGGCATTACAAATAAGTGAACACTTATACTTATAGACATAACAAAATAGTTGATCACTTATAGACATTACAAATAAGTGAACACTTATAAACATTGCAAATACGTGAACACTTATAGACATTACAAATAAGTGAACACTCATAGACATTACAAATAAGTGAACACTTATACTTATAGACATTACAAAATAATTGATCACTTATAGACATTACAAATAAGTGAACACTTATAGACATTACAAATAAGGGAACACTTATAGACATTACAAATACGTGAACACTTATAGACATTACAAATAAGTGAACACTCATAGACATTACAAATAAGAGAACACTCATAGACATTACAAATAAGTGAACACTCATTGACATTACAAATAAGTGAACACTCATAGACATTACAAATAAGTGAACACTCATAGACATTACAAATAAGTGAACAGTCATAGACATTACAAATAAAAACAATGGGGCTGTAAATAGCATGACCTGTAAATAGCATGACCTGTAAAGGAAGTATTCGAAGTAGGTCGTGTTCAACAGTTATAATAATCGTCTTTTACGACTTATATTATTTGAAAGCTTTGAAGTACAATGAACTGACATAAACTAACAGAGAGCCGTTTAGAACTCAGTCAGTTTGAAAGTGAGTAGTTTGATAAATAACCGGTTGATTTCTAGCGACTTATCGCATATACGCTATAACCACAGAATGCCCAATCATGTATCATGTAATATATATAAAAAACATAATTTATTCAATATGGTTATTGTGAGTATGTCGTATAGTTTTAGATGTGTACTGTCTGTTGTCGCGTTTTTTAAACATAATTATTTGCAATTCAATCAAGGTTTTGGTACGTTTTTTGTTTTTAGATTGGTGCACACGGAAAAAAACCCAGTATGTGGTGTAAGTTAAGTTTGAAAGTAGTACAGGCGCCTGCATTTCATTTTAGAATTTTCTAATCATCATATACTTTCTCTGAGCAGAAACAGCTTACAGATGTGGATGACGTTTTCTAATAATAATCACCTTGATATCTAAACGCAATGAAAGTATGATCAATCGATTTAGCAACCTCTTAAACATATGGTTTTATATATTACCTCCCATGGTGACCAGGATTAAAAGTAGTCAGCAGTTGGTTTAAAATGTACCTACCTTGATTGACCGCTATTTTAAATCTAAACACAAGGATGCATAATGTTGAGCATAGTATAAACTCCGTCTTTTAAATCTAAACATAAGGATGCTGTAATGTTGAGCATAGTATAGCCTCCGTATTTTAAATCTAAACATAAGGATGCCATAATATTCAGCATAGTATAGCCTCCGTCTTTTAAATCTTAACATAAGGATGCCGTAATATTGAGCATAGTATAGACTCCGTATTTTAAATCGTAACATAAGGATGTCACAATATTGAGCATAGTATAGCCTCCGTATTTTAAATCGTAACATAAGGATGTCACAATATTGAGCATAGTATAGCCTCCGTATTTTAAATCGTAACATAAGGATGTCACAATATTGAGCATAGTATAAACTCCGTATTTTAAATCGTAACATAAGAATGTCACAATATTGAGCATAGTATAGACTCCGTATTTTAAATCGTAACATAAGGATGTCACAATATTGAGCATGGTATAGCCTCCGTATTTTAAATCGTAACATAAGGATGTCACAATATTGAGCATGGTATAGCCTCCGTATTTTAAATCGTAACATAAGGATGTCACAATATTGAGCATAGTGTAAACTCCATATTTTAAATCGTAACATAAGGATGTCACAATATTGAGCATGGTATAGCCTCCGTATTTTAAATCTTAACATAAGGATGTCACAATAGTGAGCATGGTATAGCCTTCGTATTTTAAATCGTAACATAAGGATGTCACAATATTGAGCATGGTATAGACTCCGTATTTTAAATCTTAACATAAGGATGTCACAATATTGATCATGGTATGGACTCCGTATTTTAAATCGTAACATAAGGATGTCACAATATTGAGCATGGTATAGTCTCCATATTTTAAATCTTAACATAAGGATGTCATAATATTGAGCATGTTATAGACTCTGTCTTTTAAATCCCAATGACGTTTGTGTTGCTAAATATATTTATGTCTAATTTGAAATAATATGCCTGGCCGTTGTTCTTAACACGGTGAATTTGCTTCACAATTTTGATTGATTGTCGACTCTAATAAGTCTAATAAATAGGCTTTGTTGTTCGTCAACTATAATAAATCTAATAAATAGGCTTTGTTATTCGTCGACTATAATAAGTCTATAAATAGGCTTGTTATAAAATAAGTCTAATAAATTTTGTTGTTCGTCGACTATAATAAGCCTAATAAATAGGCTTTGTTGTTCGTCGACTATAATAAGTCTAATAAATGGGCTTTGTAGTTCGTTGACTATAATAAGTCTATAAATAGGCTTTGTTGTTCGTCGACTATAATAAGTCTAATAAATAGGCTTTGTTGTTCGTCCGACTATAATAAGTCTAATAAATAAGTTCGTCGACTATAATAAGTAATAATTTGTTGTTCGTCGAATAATAAGTCTAATAAATAGGCTTTGTTGTTCGTCGACTATAATAAGTATAATAAATAGGTTTTGTTGTTCGTTGACTATAATGAGTATAATAAATAGGCTTTGTTGTTCGAGAGAATCTGAATAGCAATCGTCAGAGGCAACACCGCCAGTGTTCTTTCTTGTGCCACCAATATCATTTTACCGTAGTTATAGTTATAGTGTTATAGTTTGTGTTAGTAGCTTTGTAACAATCGTAATGAATCATTGAATATTTAGAATCTATATCTTCTTCTTGGTGTTACTAGATTGTCTACGTCAACATCTAGATCTAGAGTGCACTACATTGCTTCACTTATGCCTTCGTAACATTTGCCGTTACGAAGAAATCCTAATAAGAAATAATACTGTCCTTATATCTACCACTACAAAGAAAGGCTAATGACCCCACAATGAAGAAGAAGAAAAAGGAGCTCTAAAATTAGATGATGACTTAGGTAGTCCCATTTTAAATAAGGTCTTGATTGGCTGAGAGGTGTAGTGTAAGACTGCATTATGAAAAGCAAGCGCACACTATTAACTTATAATGCACCATAGCAACCAATGGTAAAGAACGAGGAGGGGGTTTAATAATTTGCATTCAAGTGCTATAATCACATAGATCTTCTGTGGTTTTTAAATCTCCATTGTCTGTGTATGTGACTATACTCTGAAAAACCACATATAGTAAGGGGAATTAAGGTTTAATTGTGCAAATAAGTGATGAAAGCATGAAAATTAGCATATACGTACCTGATACCACCAAGAACACTACCTGATAGAGAAGCAGTTTGACATTTTAACATAAAGTTGGTTTTAAACGATTTTATTTTTCGCTATATAAACATTAGTAAAATCAGGGGAAATAATCCATGAAATTCTAACCGGCCTTCTTTGTCATTAGTATTGAACACAATCATTGTTTTGTGAATAGGCTCCATTATATCTCGTAATTTCAGTTGTAAATCGACATATAGGTACATTATTGCCTGATTATGAAAGTATTAAGGGTTTTGTTGAAAAAAAGACAGGATTTAGGGTGACATTTAATTGAAAATCAATATAATTATGAGATACAGATAATTACCCGTGGGCCAATGCGCGGTTATGACAATGGGCTGATACATCAAAGGTACGCAATATTAGTTCTTAAAAAGTGCATCATATAATAATAATAATAATAATAATGTAATTCATTTCTATAGCGCTTTATCCCCGTTATAAACAAGTTCAAATGGCTCTTTGTGAGAGTGACGAGATGCTAGCCATGCCACTTGGCACAGCGCAAACACGCACTACACACCTACGTGAACTTGTACAGGAACACGGGGACCTCCGATTTTAACACGTTTCTTCTTCTTTAACGTATTTGACACAACAAGTTGTGCTATGGAGAGACTTTCTTGATGTCAAGAAGTCGATTTGTCAGAAGCAGATGATCCTATCAAAATCAGTTTAATTAATGCCAATAGGGAGTTGGGCACAGAATCTTCTTGGTTTCCAATTCCAATTCCAATGTCCAATTGTGTTGATATTTGAGACTGTTTTTGAATTATGTATTTTCGAATATGTTTGGCTGCACGCCACAAACATACTGCATTGTTATCTGCCTGCTCCTTCTGATTTCTCACTAGTAAAGCAGCAATGTTTCTATCGTGTGTTTTCGTCCCGAAGAATGGAATTCTATGTCTGGAAAGACTCTCATAATCCGCTCCTAAATCGGGTTAGGTATATATACTGTTTCTTACAACCTCTGGTGGTGCATTGATGTTTGAATTTCTTTATCAGTTTTGACAACTGATGCGTCATGTTTATGTTTTCTTTCACATATGAAACGACTGCTGCGAATGCTAGACTTTCTTCAATGCCGCATTGTTTTCCAACATAATATGACGACGAGTCTTTGCTTTCCTAGCCTTATTTATGTATTTCATGTGACAAAGTTTATGGTAGTGTGCCTCTTTTGCTACCAAATCACCTCCACCAATGAAGCTGATCATGGCAGCATCTTTTATCACCTTTGCTGTAGCAAGTATCTTTTCTTCCATTTCTTTAGTCATAACAGAATGGAGCTTTCCTGCTTAACAAATAAAACACATGATCCTGTTTGACTTCAGTTTGTCTTCCGAGTTTTGACATCGTTCCCTATTGCTTCTCCTGTGGGTGTCGTTTCAGGCAATGGTATACTCGAATGTGGTTCTTGGCAATCAAATCCATATGTAACGTTGGTGTCCAGTCTATTATCGCGTGCTTGTTCTTTGCTTCTCTTGTCTTCGAGTCTTTTGATTGCATTCGAGTTATACTTAACTCGACATGATCTATGCCATTTTGCATTGTTTGACTTCAATTCTTCAAGAGTTCCATGAAGGTGTGTTTTGATATTGCTGCTATCAACTAAAGAATTGTACTGATTCAGATTTTCTAAAAACGTTATGTATCCTTGGTCCTTGTTCGGAAGTTTAGAACTTGCTGGACAAATCAATTTTTCTGACGAATTAATTTGACAGATTAAATACTTTTTCCAGTCATTTGAACCAAGTATTTTTGCCATCGTGTCTGAAAACAGCAAAATGAACAATTAAAATATAAGATAAAGAATAGCTTTTCAATACATTGTCCCTTCCACTTTATTTAACCTTTCTGCGCTTATGACTTAATCATGTTACAAGCGCTGTGAAATCATTGTAATATAAACACATATTATTCAACTTTCCGTTCACCTCAGGCATTTATTGCATGATTGGTTTCGGTTGGTTCCATAGCTAGGTGAGAAACACAATTAACTTGTTTACTAGCATTAACTGATTAATGCTAAGCAGTGTATTACTTATGACGCTAGTGAAGTAACGGCACAGTGGGCTCCTCACCTGCTTGTCTATTCTTCTACATAATAATTTCCAACCAACATTTTTATCTTGTTCTTTGAAAGTGCTCTTTTGCTGTTTAAGACGAAGTGCATGGTTGGTCCCCCAGCACTGCTCTAAAATGTATTATATTATTGGGGTTTGATAAACAAAACAACAAACGCGTTTACCATTTTAAATGAATTTGCAAATCTCGCGGAATAAATTGAACATTTATTCTTGTGAGCGCTTCTTATGAATAGGCCGATAATAGGACACCTTTCACATAATAATAGTCAATGCATAGAGCGCCGGAAAATATGATATAGAGAAACCTAGATACCTAAATTTATTAGATTTTATTCAAAGAAAAAAAAAATCATATTATGTATAGATAGCTATTATATTGTATCAATAATAATCTACGTCTATAAAGCGTTATAAAGTGCCTCAACACCGTCAGAATACCACCACCGCCCGCCGACCAATCCTTGCCCCAGCATTGGGATATTCTAAAAATAACTTTTGGAAACTCGGTCGTCTGCTAAAAAAACAACAAAAAAAACAAACGAGAAAGGAAAAGGGAAACCTATGTTTAGAGATTATCATTGTCATTACATTCTATTAAATATAAGTAAAAAAGAGTTAAACTCACCAACTATTATGAAGATTGTGATCTAGGCATATTTTGTCCAATGTGAAGAAAATAATTCGAAGAGAAAAAGGTAAACAAAAGATGAATGGTCCGCCGCGTGTGTCTATAAATAGAATTGAACTGGCTCACACCAGTTCTTATAATGTTTCGTTTGCCCCATTCAATCAGCGGACGCCATGTTAAATTTGATTGCCGTTTATAAATTATCACATTTTATTTCGTTAATTTCTCGGCTCATAGACATCTCTGAAACTGCTTCTCTATCACATTGTGTAGTTCTTGACCTACTCTACAACCCCTGAAAGTTTCATGCTTTCATCACCCGTTTGCACAATTGAGGTGTTTTGTGCCCTTAATTCCCCCTGCTAATAATAGAAGTCATTTTAAGCACGAAAACGTTTTGTTTTGATAGATTTCAGTGGATATTGACGATGTGCAACTTTTGACAAAATTTCAAGCCTGAAATTTCATTAGTTTTTGAATTACATCTGTGATTAAAAGTGCGCAAATGTCAAGCGTCCTCTGAAAAAAACACATATTCCTTCAGTCTACTTTGAAATAACACTTAAAAGTGTGGAGAAAGGGAGAGAAAAGCAAGAAAGAAGAGAGAAAGAGAGAGAGAGAGAGAGAGAGAGAGAGAGAGAGAGAGAGAGAGAGAGAGAGAGAGAGAGAGAGAGAGAGAGAGAGAGAGAGAGAGAGAGAGAGAGAGAGAGAGAGAGAAGAGAGTGAGTAAGTGTGTGTGAGAGTGTGTGTGAGAGAGAGAGAGAGAGAGAGAGAGAGAGAGAGAGAGAGAGAGAGAGAGAGAGAGAGAGAGAGAGAGAGAGAGAGAGAGAGAGAGAGAGAGAGAGAGAGAGAGAGAGAGAGAGAGAGAGAGAGAGAGAGAGAGAGAGAGAAGAGAGAGAGAGAGAGAGAGAGAGAGAGAGAGAGAGAGAGAGAGAGAGAGAGAGAGAGAGAGAGGGAGGAGAGAGAGAGAGAGAGAGAGGGGGGGAGAGAGAGAGAGAGAGAGAGAGAGAGAGAGAGGGGGGGGAGGGATCAGACCCCGCCTTCATCTTATAAACTCATACATAGTATGCTATTGTGTATTTCTCCGTGCAACGAACAGGCAACCATGCTTATCCTTTGTTGATATAATTATTATGAAGTAGGAAGGGAACAACAACATGAAAGCCAAATAAACAATGAATATTTATAGGTCCAGAAAATCAGAGACATTGTACTGGAATGGTAATGGAAACTTCAGCGCAGAATTCGGAAAGGCTGCCGAGGCTACTAAATTTGAAAACTAGGCGAGCTGACGGCCTTAAATAAGTAAGTAAATAAATAAGTAAATAAGTAAGTAAGTAAGACTACAAGTAAGTAAGTAAGACTATAAGTAAGTAATTAAGTAAGTAAGTAAATACGTAAATAAATAGATAGGTAAGTAAGTAAGCAAGATATATGAGGACATCTTAAAGAAATTTAAAAAAACAAAAAATAAACTGCAATCATTTCAAAAAGCGTCGTAGTAAACAAATTAAAAGTTAGTCCTTACGCACATATGAAAAAGAAGGATACTGGCCAAGGGCTTTGGATGTCTCCAGGCTCTTTGACCCTTGTGTAGAAATAAGATGACGTGTAGATCGACAAGTTTCCCCAGATCATTGACGTAGCGGCCAAGATGTTGACTAGGTAGATGCCCAGAAAGGTGCTCCATTTGATCCACCTTGTTCTCATTATAACCGATTATGGTCTTTGTAGGAAATACTTCAGTGATACGGGTTCGAGTTGTGTTTAATACCTCGGGAATTTCTTACACTATGATGACACAGATTATCTTTTCTTGACCTGTAAAGAAGCTGAGAAAAATACACGAGTTCAAAGTGAGAATGAGGATAAGCACAAAATACACAAGTTCAAATTTTGAATAAAATATACACCTACAACCCTCAAATTTCATGCTGCCAAAATAGGCTTCCAAACCATACAACAAAACTGTGAAATTTCAGAAGTGGTTTTGTCTTTCATTATGTTTTATTTGCAAATGACACATTTGTTTTCGATAAAACCTGTGTTTACGACAATCGACAATAGATAGATTCGATATTTACTCTGCCTACTAAAATGACACAGGGTAAATCATGAAGTGTTCAAGATCATGATTCAGGGATTCACGATCTCCCCTGACTCGACACCTTGATGTGGTCACTGGTTCAAAATTCTATGATCTCCTAATTTGTACCACAATGGTAAGTTTTAATAATCTAATCTAGGGGAGGAGTTCCGAGATGAGTATATCTAACCGCTGTGACAATCTACACCCGTTCGATCCAGCTAAAACAAGCTAGATCTAGATCTAGATCTAGATCTAGCTAGATTTTAGATCTATAAACAATTATTTGTTTCAGCCTTAAATCTAGAGTTAGTTCTGGATCTAGATCTTTAGATCTAGATATAATCTAGAATCTAGATACATTTGAGACTCGAGGCTTTAAAAAAATAACAATGTAGATCTAGGTTTAGGTTCATATCTAGATTCTAGATCTAGATTTAGCTTTTTTGTTTAGATTCGTAGTAATCTTAGTACTTGAGATTGTGATGTCCCGTTTGACTCAAAAATGAATGTAACGGAAAGAAGTGCCTAGGTGGTGTTTAATTCATACGCCAAATAGTGTTAACTATCAGATATAAGTATTTTTTTTTATTGAGTATTAATGTATCTATTTTATCATGGACTGTTATTCAGGGGGGGGGGGCATCCCCTCCCCTGAAACCCCTCTGTGTTCTTGAGTAAGTTCTCGCATACTCAAGGTTTACAATGGGTTTTCACGTACTTGGAGGGTGGGGGTGGTGGGGGGGGGGGGGGTGGGGGCGAGAGGTATTCCTATGTGGGCAACCATTTCTAGGTCAGGTCAAACGTGACAACGGATGTTAAAGAGTACCCTTAATTCTAGGTCTAGATCTATTTAAAATGCATTATTATAAATATAATACATGTGTAGACAAGCGAATATAATCTAGATCTAAATACCTTGATCTATCATCATTACACTGATCTAGATGAGATCTAAATTTAGAGCTCTAGAAATCGAAAAAATGAAAGCCTAGATACAGTGGTGTCCGCATAAGAACCCGATCCTCGGGAGACATAAATAATGGGTCCTTAGGAAGACTGCTATCAATCAAGTCACTTTAAAGATTGAAACGTGCATAAGTCAAAGTAGAAATAGACTATCCAAACAAAGAAAAAAGTTTTCGACCATGGCATTTCAACGCCAAAAGCTATGCAAAACAGACTATGCAGATCTTGGAATAGAGTTACGGAGCGGAAAGTGGCGTGAAAAAAATAGACACAAAACTTGCTACAATCTGCTTCACTGAGCCATAAATGATAACAAAATTTGCATTTTTGTGAATATTTGACTGTAAAGTGTAATGTATATATTTACATGTAGATCTAATATTTACTATTTATGCCACTTTTTCCCATCAAGTAGAGGGTTCTTGACTTAGTTACCTACGGTACCGCATTTTATGAAAAAAAGTCAACGAGATTTTATAGACTTATAGATCTAGATCAAGCCTTCACTAGATCCAGAATCTGGATGTTTAGTTCTCGATCTTGAATCTAAACTAGGCTCTAGATCTGGATTTTACATCTAGATTTTGATTTATATTTAGATCTAGATGTAAATAAAAATCGAGGTGTCAAATCAAATGTTCAGGCCTTAAATCTTTTTTTTAAAATACAGCATTTGGGTGGGGCTAAGGTTAGTGAGGAATACGGTGGGTGGTTTCGGGAGGGGTGAAGGAGCTTTAAGGATTGTGATAAATATGTTTTTAAGATTACTTAGGCCTACTTCTCACCAGATAATCCAAAAGGCAATGACAATATATCACCATCTATGAAGGCCATTTGTAGGAAAAGAAAAATTGTCAACAAAAACCAAAATAACAGTATACAACACAGTTTATTGTCCTACATTCCTCTATGATCGTGAAACATAGGCCTTAGACAGTAGGAAATATATTAGAATACATGCAGCTGAAATTAAATATCTCAGAAAAGTAGTAGGGAAAACGAAAAGAGACAAAATCAGAAATACCATAATAAGAGATCAAACGAAAGCAGATGACATTAAAACTAAGATAGAAATCAAACAACTGAGATTGTTAGGGCATTTAAACATAATGAATGAAAAGAGGATAGCTATATCAGTATACAATGCTAAAACCAAAGGTAAAAGACCACGAGGTAGACCTCGGAAAAAAGCAGGACGAAGATATAAAAGAGGCACTAAAGCAAATAAATTTAACTTTCACAGAAGGAAACAGAAAATGTCAGGACAAGGCAGCTTGGCGAAAGATCATTTCGAGTGACTAAACCCATACACCGAAAGGTAAAATGGGAACTGATAAAGAAAGAAAGAAAGAAAGAAAGAAAGAAAGGTATACGTTGTGTCGCATTACTTTCCATACGCTTTTGCTTGTAATCAACAGAATAAATATACATTCTAACGACTGTTCAATGTTTATACTAATATCGGAACTTGTTCTGGGTGTAATATTTTCCCTCCAAAGCCAGCTGTTCCTCTCTTAGGTGTGAATCTACAACATTTTTCATTCTCTTTATAATAAGGCATTTTAGGATTGTACATGGGTGAATACAAAAACAGCAACAAGTTATTCTAAAGAAACCTAGACATCACTCCTCGTTGAATTTTCTCATTTCGAATTAGTCCCATTCCAGTGTTGCCGTAGACGATCGAATCAGTTAAGCACTTGCTGTAATAAACTTTAAAAATCTCGTATGCTCTTAAGAGTACTCATACCTTCGATCAATAACAATAATGATACGTCCAAATAGACAACAATCATATTAGAAATTGTTACAAGAATATATCCCAATGATCAACCATTACAAAGTCGCAGGCAGTCACACACGCTCACAGGTGACTTTGTGAAACTGACTGCTAAGTCAAACTGGCTATACCCAGTCATTTGAGAATTAAGGTGAAAGGTAAGCGAGACGATCACAAGATGGAACATGCATTCATTAGGTAAGGTAAAAAACGACAATAATTAAAGACAACTCCACAAAAAAATACAGAACAAATTTGTTCTGTCTTCATCGGTGGAGTTGTCATTTATTGTCGTTTTTCACAGTTGGCGTCTCTCCACTGTGGCTCCTATTATTATTTCATTAGGCACGGTATTTTGCTGCGCAAGTATCTAGTGTCTCAAATAAATAAATAAAAAACGTCAACAGGCAGCTCTAGCACTGCTTGAATGAAGGGAAACGCTTTCAACACATCACATTTTAAACAGAATTGTTATTTCAATAAGAAACATAAATCTAAACAAATGAAGTTTTAGTTTCATGTACTTTTGCTTGACTTGCCTCTTGAAGTGTTTTTTGTTTGTTTTGCTTTTGAGGTTGGATTTTTGCTTTTAGTATATATAATATGAGTAATTGTCAGAATATAGTGATCCTCTATCATTGAAATGTTTGTAGCGTCCTTGGTTGTCATGGAAACAATCACCATCTTGGATTTTGACCTAATTTTCAAAATCGATCTCCTCACTTACTTATGAATAACAACCTGTGTGGATAAGTTTTTCCACTCACTATCTACAGAGTGACGCCAGTTTCTTTTATCGATGTTTTAGATAATTTGTTTTTCAAGTAGATTTTGAAAATAAAGTATATCGTGTATATACAAAACTAACTGGCATTATTGTTCCCAAAAAATGTTTTCTCTCAAAACGATACCCTCAAAAAATGATAAAACGACGTCCTTGTATGAACACTGACAAGGGGAACCTGTGTGCAAATATAATACAAATCGGTCGGTAAATGACGGTGGAGATAAAATTTTAGTGTAAACAAATAATTACATTTCGAGTAAAACAATGAAAAGAAAAATAACATCAAACAAACGCTTCAGACGGGATAACCGATTTGTAGCAGCCCCCTTACTCCTTCGACTGTCTGTGGCATTGTTACTAATGTAAAGATGATTGCAAATCTAGGTTTAGACAAACAGCCCCTTACTCCTTCGACTGTCTGTGGCATTGTTACCAATGTAAAGATGATTGCAAATCTAGGTTTAGACAAACAGCCCCCTTACTCCTTCGACTGTCTGTGGCATTGTTACTAATGTAAAGATGATTGTAAATCTAGGTTTAGACAAACAGCCCCTTACTCCTTCGACTGTCTGTGGCATTGTTACTAATGTAAAGATGATTGTAAATCTAGGTTTAGACAAGCAGCCCCTTACTCCTTCGGCACTTTGTAGCATTGTCCCTAATGTAGAGAGGATTGTAAATCTAGATTTAGACAAACAGCCCCCTTACTCCTTCGGCAGTTTGTAGCATTGTCACTAATGTAGAGAGGATTGTAAATCTAGATTTAGATGTGCAATGTTGTAAAAGCAGACGTCAAACTGACCAGCTTTATGTCTTTCCTCTATTCCAATACTTGTGCGCGTGTTTACATACGCACTGACGCGCAACCCGTGCCTTCCGCCTCTTACACCTCTCAGCGCTTGACGAAGTCGGTGAACGGCTTGCTGGTAGCAAGGCGACTACTATGTCATCAACTTTGGCGATTAGCTACCACATTACACACGTTTTCAGTGCCATTTTCTCAGTCAGTGTTAGGGTAATTCGTGTCAAAAGTTTGGCCATTTGTAACAAAACAATATACGTCATATGGACATTGTTCTGCCATAGACTTGTAGATAAATGATTGTTCTACCCAAATATTGCAAATAACAGAAAGCCGTCATTTTGGTCTCAAACTCGCCAATCCAGGGACTGCCCGCTCTCCTCTTAAGTAAGGAAGGGAAATCAAAACAGGTCATTGTCAAGTAGATATTAAGGACAAAATCAAAGAGACACGACATAGCTATCTTACTTTAAGTTTGAATTTGTGGATAGGGGAAGAGTCACGTAACAGTTGGAATAAGCATGGACTATTTAAGGTAACCATTTTGTGAAGATGAAGATTTGATTCAACTCAAGGGCGAAATAAGAAATTTCCAGTTTAGCTAAGCAAGGCACAGTTGCGTAAATCAACGGTCATTCTCAATCTTCGTTGTCAATGGTGAGGAATTTTGGAGGCTATAAAATAATGGCTCCTATGGCAAGAATATCAATTCGCCTGTAGGTCTCACGATCGTTCGTTGATTTTGTATATGTTTGAAAAATTAATCGTTTTTGATAAATTTAGTTTTGTTGGGTTATTGTGTTAATTTGTGGCATGTTCAATATTGATGAGCTCCAAATAAATGTAAGGTAAATTTGAAACTGCACCTTCATAGCCAGTTGCCAGCTCTGACACATGCTTTGCAAAGTATTTTCATTCCATTAATAATAAGTTTATAAATGTTAAATTTTGACGAGAAAAATCTCATTTGCCAGTGTTTCAGCCCATGATTTTTTTTTTTTCGGTTTTCATTTCTTTTTTCTTGAGTTTTCCCAAACTTTTACAATAGCAAATATCATTAAATAAAACGTGGGATATGAATAACCTCATGATCTTAGTTTTCATATCAGGACAAAATTTGTTCTATGAATACAGTTTCTTTGAGTTCCGCTTTTTTATTGTGGTCACCCGACAGTATCATGTCGGTCTGTTACATACAGTTTAACTCGTCAACAATCAAGCCTACACTGGCACAGAGCCTGACTTGTGTGCTTGTTTTTCCAAAATTGTAAAAAAAAAATTCTCTTATTGGGAGTTATGGCTATTGCAAAAGTTGTAGTCTATTAATATACCGATCAAAGATAGTTGTTGAGGGAGTTGATGAGAACTATCTCATTACATGTATATTCAAGGAATGGTCATCATGTTGATAAACTATGTAAAGCAGGTGAGTCTTTACTTATGCAATGATAAAATAAGGTAAGTCCCATATGCAGATTAGGGCATAGGATCAGCACAAGTACGGTTCTTATTTTTCTAGATATACGTATTGTGCTGGTCTTGTGACCAATTTCCCTACGTCTTGTGTTGGTCTTGTGACCAATTTCCCTACGTCTTGTGTTGGTCTTGTGACCAATTTCCCTACGTCTTGTGTTGGTCTTGTGACCAATTTCCCTACGTCTTGTGTTGGTCTTGTGACCAATTTCCTACGTCTTGTGTTGGGTTTGTGATCAATTTACTTACGTCTTGTGCTGGTCTTGTGACTAATTTCCCAACGTCTTGTGTTGTTTTTATGACCAATTTTCCAACGTCTTGTGTTGCTTTTGTGACCAATTTCCCAACGTGTTGCGTTGCTTTTGGGACCAATTTCCCAACGTCTTGTGTTGCTTTTGGGACCAATTTCCCTACGTCTTGTGCTGGTCTTGGGACCAATTTCCAAACGTCTTGTGTTGTTTTTGTGACCAATTTCCCAACATCTTGTGTTGCTTTTGTGACCAATTTCCCAACATCTTGTCTTGCTGTTGGGACCAATTTCCCAACGTCTTGTATTGCTTTTGTGACCAATTTCCCGACGTCTTGTGTTGCGTTTGTGACTAATTTCTCACTGTCTTTTGTTGCGTTTGTGACCAATCTTTCAAGGTCATGTGTTGCTTTTGTGACCAATTTCTCAATGTCTTCCGTTGCTTTTGGAACCACTTTTCCAACGTCGTGAGTTATTTTAGGACCAATATTTCCGGGCATCTTGTGTTGTTGTTTTTTTACCAATTTTCCAACGTCTTGTGTTGTTTTATGACCAATTTCCCAACGTGTTTTGTAGCATTTGTGGTCAATTACCCAATCTTGATTTGTTTAAGTTAAGGTGACCAATTTCCCAAGGTCTTGGGTGGTTTCTGTGACCAATTTCCCAACATCTCACGTTGTTTTTGCAATCAATTTCCGAACGTCTTGTGTCATTTTATGACCAATGTCCCGATATCTCGTGTTGCTTTTGTGACCAATTTCTCAATGTTTTCTGTTGTTTTTGGGATCGCTTTCTCAATGTTTTCTGTTGCTTTTGTGACCAATTTCTCAATGTTTTCTGTTGCTTTTGGGATCAATTTTCCCAGGTCTTGTGTCGCTCTTGTAACCAATTTTCCGACGTCTTGTTTTGCTTTTGTGACCAATTTTCCGACGTGTTTTGCTGTGGCGTGGGTTATTTTTTTTGTGACCAATTTCTCAATGTCTTGTCTTGTTTTGTGACCAATTTCTCAATGTCTTGTGTTGTTTTTGTGACCAATTTCCCAATGTCTTGTGTTGTGTTTGTGACCAATTTCCCAAGGTCATGCGTTTTTTAACCAATTTCCCAAATGTCTTGTGTTGTTTTGTGACCAATTTTGCAATGTCTTATGTTGTTTTTGTAACCAATTTCCCAAGGTCTTGTGTTGTTTTTGTGACCAATTTCCCAAGGTCTTGTGTTGTTTTTGTGACCAATTTCTCGAAGTCTTGTGGGTTTTTTTTGGGACCAATTTTCCAATGTCTTGTGTTGCTTTCGTGACCAATTTCCCAAGGCCCTGTGTTGTGTTTGTAACCAATTATCCAAGGTTTTGTGTTGTTTTTTAACCAATTTCCCAAGGTCTTGTGTTGCTTCTGTGCCAATTTCCCAAGGCCTTGTGCTATGTTTCGTGACCAATTTTCCAACGTGTTGTGTTGTTTTTGTGACCAATTTGCAAACTTCTTGTGTTATTTTTTTACCAATACCCCAATATCTCGTGTTGCTTTTGTGACCAATTTCTCAATGTCTTCTGTTGGTTTCGGGACCAATTTTCCCAGTTCCTACGTTGCTTTTGTGACCAATTTCTCAATGTCTTCTGTTGGTTTCGGGACAAATCTTCCCAGTTCTTACGTTGCTTTTGTGACCAATTTCTCAACGTCTTGTGTTATTTTATGACCAATTTCTCAACATCTTGTGTTATTTTATGACCAATTTCTCAACGTCTTGTGTTATTTTATGACCAATTTCTCAACGTCTTGGGTTATTTTATTGCCAATTTTCCGACATTCTGTGTTGTCTTTGTAAACAATGTCTCAACGTCTTGTTTTGCTTTTGTGACCAATGTCTCAATGTCTTGTTTTGCATTTGTGACCAGTGTCTCAATGTCTTGTTTTGCTTTTGTGGCTAATGTCTCAACGTCTTGTTTTGCTTTTGTGACCAATGTCTCAACGTCTTGTTTTGCTTTTGTGACCAATGTCTCAACGTCTTGTTTTGCTTTTGTGACCAATGTCTCAACGTCTTGTTTTGCATTTGTGACCAATGTCTCAATGTCTTGTTTTGCTTTTGTGACCAATGTCTCAACGTCTTGTGTTGCTTTTGTGGCTAATGTCTCAACGTCTTGTTTTGCTTTTGTGACCAATGTCTCAACGTCTTGTTTTGCTTTTGTGACCAATGTCTCAACGTCTTGTGTTGCTTTTGTGACCAATGTCTCAATGTCTTGTGTCGTTTTTGTAACTAATTTCCCAACGTCTTTGTGTTATTTCTGTGACCATTCTCTCGTCTTTGTCTTATTTTTGTGCCCATTTTCCCAACGTCTGGTGTTGTTGTTATGCTTAATATCCTAACGTGTTTTGGTTGTCTTTCTATGTCCATGTCCATGCCCATGCCCATGCCCATGCCCATGTCCATGTCCATGTCCATGTCTGTCTGTCTGTCTGTCTCTCTCTCTCTCTCTCTCTCTCTCTCTCTCTCTCTCTCTCTCTCTCTCCTCTCTCCCTCTCCCCCTCTCCTCCCTCTCCCTCTTCTCCCTTTCCCCCATATCCCCCTCCCCCTCTCCCTCCCCCCCTCCTTCTTCCTCTCCCTCTCCCTCACTCCCCCTCCCTCCCTCCACATGACAATATAACGTCGAACAAAGTTGCCAGCCTTTTCAGAAAAAATAGTTTTACCATAAATGAGACAAAACTCTTTTAATGCACTACTGGCCGGAGCAATTCATGCCCTTGACATTCATAACATAACAAAGGCTCAGTATGTTTTATTTAATTTTATACGATATTTTTAGAAATGATGCCGGCCTAACCTTCAACACATCGTCTGTACCATAAAAGGAAATTTTGACGAAAGTATATCAAGTTAGTACTCAGTTTAATTTTATAGTAGAATTTTGAAAAAAAGAATGTAAACAATGTATCATAGTTACACATTTTTACTACTGATTTTAGAGCCTCTCAACACATAAAAAAAACAACATTTCTAATGCGGCCTCATTTTATGCAGATATGTGAAAATGGGATAGTCCCAAGCCTGAAACGCAGAGCGGAAATGTTTTTTTTTTTCTTATTTGGTTTTGCAGATATCGAAGTATCGGTAAAAAAATAAAGTAATCTCAAAATTATGGGAAAATCAGTAGTGCCGCAAATGTCCTACCTCTAAAATGAATACAAATTTGTAGTACCGCAAATGTTCCGTTATAAATCTGGAGTGCCGCAAAAGGAAGCCTCCCCTAGAATGATTTAGCTAGATCTAGCTCTGGATATTTAATCTAGTTTTTTTCTTGATCTAGAATCTTGATCTAGGCCTAGAGTAAAAATGGCTGTCTCCGACCATTACCCATGTCCGACTACTTTCCAGAAACTACTATCTATTTATAACTATGTTCTCCCCGCTAACTTCGATCATGCCAATCTCATGTCTGTCTCAAACTCTTTCATTATGTAAGTGTGGAAAGTTCATAAGCCTTTGTTCGATGCATTCTTGCACTGGATCAATATTGAATGGCTCAAATAGAGCTTGGAGGATTGTATCTCTTATTTTGTTAGCCACTTTGGTTCAGAAATAACCCGTCGCTAAGGGTTATGTTGCGAAGCTCTAAAACAAAGATGTTTGAAGTAGATCTAGATCTAGTCCCATTTTAAGCAAAGTCTTGATTGGCTGAGAGCCGTAGAAGTGCAATATGAATATTAAGTGCGTATTAATATTATGAAATCATAATACGCCGTAGCAACCAATGATAAAGAATGGGAAAGGGGTGAATAATTCTAGATCTAGCACTTGAGTGGAAAATAATGAACGAGGCTAGGTTGCCGTGGCACCAGCTTGTGGATGCTTACGCAACCTAACCGAGTTCATTATTTATCCATTCAAATGCTATAATCATATTATTATACCTCTATGAACAGTAATACAATCATATAATAAATATGAATTTCAAAGTTGATTGTGATTTTTGTATTTGCATTATGCGGAAAAGATTGAAAACAGTACACAGGTTAATTAATGATGTGTCATTAGTGTCAATCTTTACATTCAAGGGGTTCCCAACATGGGATAATTTTTAACGTCACGAAATCTAGGCTAAGGAGACTGCATGAACCGGAACGAAATCTGCGATAGGACTATATCTAGATCTAAAATCTAAGTCTAAATCTAGACAGTATCATGATCTAGATTGTAGAGCTAGAGCTAGATCTAGATCTAGATCTATGGAGGTTTTGATCTGAATCTAAACTTAAACACACTAGATTCTAACTTCTAAATTTAGATTTAGAAAATGTCTAGATATAGATCTAGATCTACATCTAGATCTGAATCTAGTCTAGATTAGGTCTAGATCTACATCTAATCTGATTTGGAAACTAGATTTAGATTTAGAGTCAACATGCCCGTTCGCGATCACTTTTCAGAATTTCCTAGATCTATCTAGATCTAGATCTAGATCTATTTATAACTATATTCGCCCGCTAACTTAGTCACGTCTGCTTCAATACCTTTCCTTTAACTTTAACTGTGGAACATGAGCCTTTGTTCGATGATTATTGTACTGAATCAGGATTACATGGCTTAAACATAGCTTGAAATATTTCATTGTCTGCCATTTTAGAATAGAAATACTCCGTCGCTAAGGTTTGCGTCTCGGAGCTATAAAATTAGACGATGATTTGAATAGTGCCATTTTAAATAAGGTCTTGGTTAATTGAGAGGGGCAGGAGTGCATTATGAAAATTGTAAGCGTGCATTATGAACTCATAACGCACCTTAGCAACCAATGGTAGAGAATTGAAAATGGGTATTATAATTAAAGTTCGTGAGGTTACCAGATCATCACATGTCGACAAAGCACGCATTGGATGGTGTTGGAACTAGATTCTAGGTCTTGTGGTGAAAACAATGGAACCCTCGTTACAACTACAGCGGATTCTCCATAAGTCTACATTGCATAAGTCGATTTTTATCTAATTCTAAGTCGATCTTTTTTGATGGCCCCATCCCCAACACATTTTTTGATGGCCCCATCCCTCACATCCCCCATTTTTTGATGGCCCCATCCCCCACACATTTTTTGATGGCCCCATCCCCTTTTTTTTTCATGGCCCCATCCCCCACACAATTTTTGATGGCCCCATCCCCACACATTTTTTTGATGGCCCCATCCCTCACATATTTTTTGATGGCCCCACCCCCACACATTTTTTGATGGCCCCATCCCCACACATTTTTTGATGGCCCCATCCCTCACACATTGTTTCATGGCCCCATCCCTCACACATTGTTTCATGGCCCCATCCCTTCACATTGTTTGATGGCCCCATCCCTCACACATTGTTTGATGGCCCCATCCCACACATTGTTTGACCACATCCCTCACACATTTTTGATGGCCCCATCCCACACATTTTTTGATGGCCACACCATTTTGATGGCCCCATCCCTCACACATTGTTTGATGGCCCCATCCCTCACACATTGTTTGATGGCCCCATCCTCACATATTTTTTTTGATGGCCCCATCCCCCACACATTGTTTGATGGCCCCATCCCTCACACATTTTTTGATGGCCCCATCCCTCACACATCCTCATTTTTGGCCCCATCCCCCACATATTTTTTGATGGCCCCACCCCCTACACATTGTTTCATGGCCCCATTTCACACATTGTTTCATGGCCCCATCCCTCACACATTGTTTCATGGCCCCATCCCTCACATTGTTTGATGGCCCCATCCTCACACATTGTTTCATGGCCCCATCCCACACATTGTTTCATGGCCCCATCCCCCACACATTGTTTCATGGCCCCATCCCTCACATTGTTTGATGGCCCCATCCCTCACACATTGTTTGATGGCCCCATCCCTCACACATTGTTTCATGGCCCCATCCTCATTGTTTCATGGCCCCATCCCCCACATTGTTTGATGGCCCCATCCCTCACATATTTTTTGATGGCCCCATCCTCACACCCCATCCCCCACACATTTTTGATGGCCCCATCCCCCACACATTGTTTGATGGCCCCATCCCCCCCACACACATTTTTTGATGGCCCCATCCCTCACATTTTTTGATTTTTTGATGGCCCCATCCCTCACACATTGTTTCATGGCCCCATCCCTCACATTGTTTCATGGCCCCATCCCTCACACATTGTTTCATGGCCCCATCCCTCACACATTTTTTGATGGCCCCACCCCCACACATTTTTTGATGGCCCCATCCCCACACATTTTTTGATGGCCCCATCCCCACACATTGTTTCATGGCCCCATCCCTTGTTTGATGGCCCCATCACATTGTTTCATGGCCCCATCCCTCACACATTGTTTCATGGCCCCATCCCTCACACATTGTTTCATGGCCCCATCCCTCACACATTGTTTGGATTGTTTGATGGCCCCATCCCTCACACATTGTTTGATGGCCCTTTTTTTGATGGCCCCACCCCTACATTGTTTCATGGCCCCATCTCTCACACATTGTTTCATGGCCCCATCCCCCACACATTGTTTGATTGCCCCATCCCCTTCATTTTTTGATGGCCCCATCCCTCACACATTGTTTGATGGCCCCCGATCCCACACATTGTTTGATCCCTCCCCCACACATTGTTTGATGGCCCCATCCCACACATTGTTTGATGGCCCTCTCACACATTGTTTGATGGCCCCATCCCCCACACATTGTTTGATGGCCCCATCCCTCACACATTGTTTGATGGCCCCATCCCCCCCACACATTTTTTGATGGCCCCATCCCTCACATATTTTGTTTGATGGCCCCATCCCCCACACATTGTTTGATGGCCCCATCCCTCACACATTGTTTGATGGCCCCATCCCCCCCACACATTTTTTGATGGCCCCATCCCCCCCACACATTTTTTGATGGCCCCATCCCCCACACATTGTTTGATGGCCCCATCCCTCACACATTTTTGATTTGATGGCCCCATCCCCCACACATTTTTTGATGGCCCCATCCCTTTTTTGATGGCCCCATCCCTCACATTTTTTTGATGGCCCCATCCCTCACACATTGTTTGATGGCCCCATCCCTCACATTGTTTGATGGCCCCATCCCCACACATTGTTTGATGGCCCCATCCCTCACACATTGTTTGATGGCCCCATCCCTTGTTTCATGGCCCCATATTTTTTGATGGCCCCATCCCTCACACATTGTTTGATGGCCCCCTCTCATCCCCCCCTCACACATTGTTTGATGGCCCCATCCCCCATTGTTTGACATTGTTTCATGGCCCCATCCCTCACACATTGTTTCATGGCCCATCCCTCACACATTGTTTCATGGCCCCATCCCTCACATTTGTTTCATGGCCCCCATTGTTTCCCCATCCCTCACACATTGTTTGATGGCCCCATCCCTCACACATCCTTTTTTGATGGCCCCATCCCTCATTGTTTCCCCCCATCACACATTTTTTGATGGCCCCCATCCCTCACACATTGTTTGATGGCCCCATCCCTCACACATTGTTTGATGGCCCCATCCTCATCCCTCACACATTTTTTGATGGCCCCATCCCTCACACATTTTTTGATGGCCCCATCCCTCACACATTGTTTGATGGCCCCATCCCTCACACATTTTTTGATGGCCCCATCCCCACACATTATTTTGATGGCCCCATCCCTCACATTTTTTGATGGCCCCATCTCTCATCCCCCACATTTTTTTGATGGCCCACCCCATCTTGTTTCTGGCATCCCTCACATTTTTTTGATGGCCCCATCTCTCACACATTGTTTTGATGTTTCACCCCATCCCTCACACATTGTTTCATGGCCCCATCCCTCACATCACATCATTGTTTGATGATCCCCTCACACATTGACCCACATCTCTCACACATTTTTTGGCCCCATCCTCTCACATTGTTTCATGGGCCCATCCCCATGGCCCCATCCCCCTCACACATTTTTTCATGGCCCCATCTCTCACACATTGTTTCATGGCCCCATCCCCCACACATTGTTTGATTGCCCCACCCACACATTGTTTCATGTTTTATTGATGCCCCATCCCTCACACATTGTTTGATGGCCCCATCCCCACACATTGTTTGATGGCCCCATCCCCCACACATTGTTTGATGGCCCCATCCCTCACACATTGTTTGATGGCCCCATCCCCCATCCCCACACATTGTTTGATGGCCCCATCCTTTTTTTGATGGCCCCATCCCTCACATTTTTTGATGGCCCCATCCCCCACACATTGTTTGATGGCCCCATCCCCCACACATTGTTTGATGGCCCCATCCCTCACACATTGTTTGATGGCCCCATCCCCCACACATTGTTTGATGGCCCCATCTCTCACACATTTTTTGATGGCCCCATCCCTCACACATTTTTTGATGGCCCCATCCCTCACACATTTTTTTTGATGACCCCATCCCTCACACATTTTTTGATGGCCCCATCCCTCACACATTTTTTCATTCATAAAAAAACTGTTGAAGTCGGCATCGACTTAATTAACATGCATTTGAAGTTTGATCTTTTTTTGATGGTCCAGTCCACAAACAGTAAAATGAATGAAAATACGATGGCATAAGTTGATGTTTCAATTTCAATGGCATCCACGGCCGTTGACCTCACACAGTCACAGCTAGACAATACAATGTACAATCAATACAAATGTCCACAAACAGGAATGAGGGAGGGGAGAGAGAGAGAGAGAGAGAGAGAGAGAGAGAGAGAGAGAGAGAGAGAGAGAGAGAGAGAGAGAGAGAGAGAGAGAGAGAGAGAGAGAGAGACAGACAGACAGACAGACAGACAGACAGACAGACAGACAGACAGACAGAGACTGAGAGAGACAGACAGATAGACAGACAGAGAGCGAGACAGAGAGAGAGAGAGAGAGGAGGGGTGGGTGAGAATATTATGCCGCCTCCTTTGTGGAACACGCTGTGTAATACAGTACATAACACATCGTGTGATGTGATGTTGATGCAGTACAACTTGCACTACTTGCACATTGCCATTAGTAAGGTGTGTAAGTGTGTATGTGTGTGGTGGGGGGGGGGGGGGGAGCATCGACCATCGGCATCAATATTATTAGTCTAGTAGATTGATCTCCGTGAAGCACGTGACAAAACAGGTGATTGGTTTAAAATTGAAGCCAGAGATCTAATCGCAGGCGTGGTCTTAGTCTTACTAATATTGTAATTGTAATACTTCTCCATCATCGCCACCTTTCTCTTTCACTTGGAACTCCACCACTGTGCTCAGTCACTCCATCAAGAAAAGTAAACAAAAACAGCAACACATGCATGTCAGCACACGTCAGCAGTCAGTAATTCGTAATGTTAGCAATTCCCGAGATCATTATGATGAAAAGGAGAGTATGCGGCATCCACTGTATTAATGATAATAATAGTAATAATAATAATGATAATAATAATAATAATAATAATAATAATAAATAATAATAATAATAATAATCATGATATTAATCATATCATAACCATTATTATTATAACAATAACAATAACAATAACAACAATAATAATAATAATAATAATAATAATAATAATAATAATAATAATAACAATAATGAAAATAATAAGAGTAATAATAACAATAATAATAATAACAATAATAAACTTTTATATGAGCTCCTATTCCCGTTTAAAAATCAACAAGCTCTAGGCGCTTATTTTCATTAAAAAATAATATCTCTGTCGTTGTATACCTTTTATGACTTTTTAGAGGAGTGGAAATGCAATGATAACCATTACCAGAGAGATGCAGTTGGCCACACCGATAGAGAAAAACAAGTAGAACCAGCCAAAGGTTGTCACGATGTAGTGAATGAGGAGAGGGGCCACGAAGTTCATCATCACGCCTCCCACAGTGGCCAAGCCGTAGTTGGTCGAATAGTAAGTTTGACCAAAGAGCTTCAGTGTACCCACCATGAACAGGCTGTAGTTAAAATACATGATGCCAGCATATATCACCGTGATTATGCCAAACAGCCATTTGTTCAGTATTGGCATGAAATAGTAAAAGACTGAGATCAAAGCTAACACAGAAGTCGAGGCAACCAAAGTCGTTTTTAGCCTTATATTGTCTGTAATCAAACCTGACAGACAGCTAAATATGGCAATGGAACCCACTAGGAAAGTGCCTATATTTGTCAAAAAATGATCATCGGTAATAAAGATCAATCCAAACGTTTTGTAATAAGTTGTTATGGTGAGAAATGTCAAATCAGAGAACATGATTGAAAGCGACAAAGCGTAGAATGTGACAGTTCTTAAAATGTCCACTGGCGTATAGTCCCGAGAAGAGAACCTCCCTCGGCAATTGCCTTGTTTGTCTGTACATAATTTCGGGTCTTTTTCTCTCTGACTACACTTATTTCTCAGCTTTTCCACAGACGAAGTGAATTCTGCATCGACAGACGTTTTCTTCAACGCATCTTCCTTGGTGCCATCGTGGACGTTGACGAGAATCATGGACGCCTCTTGTTCTTCATCCAACAACGTGTTGGACTCAGTGGCAAAGTCGGTCTGCTTAGTTCTCAGAAAGATGAGACCGATGATGTTGAGGGCTGAAGAGATTGCACCAAGCAACAGGAACAAGGGAGGTACTCTATCGAGGATCTCTGGTTGGGAAAAGTACCTGACATTTCCGTTGTAACAGTCTGGACGTAGGTTGTCGGGATTGACGAAGAGAGTGATCATCTGGTTACTGACAACTGACCCGATGCTGACTGAGGCTGCAAGACTTCCAGTAGCTATGCCGACGTATTTATCTGTCCACTCCACCGCACAGACCAAGGTAATGGAGGAATTGATACCACATCCAAGGCCGACAGCTACTCCTAAGGTCATGGCTAAGGCAATCACAGAATGTTGGACTGTAAGGTAGCTAAGTAGAAATCCGCCATCGACAAGCAAGATCCCTACAAGACAGGACACCCGTCTCCAAAACGATCGTACATGGATTTGGAGATGAGCATGCCTAACGCCCAAACTGAAAAGTTGTAAGAAATATCTGGTGAGTAAAGTGCGTCTCTTACACATTTTTGAAGCATTTCTCCTTTCTTTTATTCAGCTTAACGAAACATCAAATTGCCAGATCGATAATAATCAACAAATGAGCTTGTGTAAAATATCATGGTTAAAGGGTAAGTCAGATACGATGCATTCAGAAATAACCTGATTAAATCACTGTTGACATAAACTATATTCTCCCAACAATGTAAAACTGTATTGCATGGAATTGCTGCACATTTCAACCAACTTACCAATACGATGGTCTTCGATGATGTTACAATTATAATTATTTGAAATAACAAAATATAAAGTTTGTTTTTATTTGAGAGTTTTTATGATTTTCTTCTTTTCTTTTCTCTTTATTTTGATAGTAGCGAGATAATCTCTCGAATTCAACGTTTGCTCCTGTTGTAGGTGCCTTGAAGGTTGCTTTGCTTGGTTAACAGTACATTGCCTTAAGTTTTTAGCTTTGATGTACATGGTTCTATTACATGTATCCTGATTATTGTAAAAAAAGCTGCACAGTATTGTGTTGATTCTGGAGGTACCAATAGGCAGAAGAGTCTATTGCTGGAATGTGAAACCATATCCGTGTCCATACGGTGTTCTAGTATCAATTGTTCTGTTTACAGCTACGAGAACTGTGTAAAGCTCCTTCAATGACCTTAAGGCCCATAGAGCGTATCCCGGTTTCTATTGCGTGAAGCAGCGCAGGTGACAATTATCACCATCTGGCCAGGACGCTAGTTTGACGCAGGTTTTTACTCCCAAGCTAGTGCTTGTACCCATTTGAACCTGAGTAAAGTGGAGAAAATGTGTATTAAGTGTCTTTCCCAAGGAACACAACATCGGACCTGGCTTTGCTGGGATTCGAACTCGCGACCTCATGATCCCCGTCCGGCAGCCTAACCGCTGGCCACCAATGCCCTTACAATTACAAGAACTGTGTCCACATTTTAATATGGCGCTTGTGCCTTTAACTACTGAAAAAATTTGTTTTGATAATTGTATGCACATTGTGTGAAAACAAAAATATATGATAACAATACTTAATATGATAATTACTAGATGGAACTCATTAGAGCAAATCTTAAACAAACAAAGACAACGAATCAATAAGCAAGTAGAAAACCTCTTTGTAAACGTGACCTGAAAGTTTAACCTGGCGTATTGTTCTTACGTACATATAAAGAAGAAGGACACTGGCCACGGGGTTTGGACGTCTCCGGGGTCTTTGACCCTTGAGTAGAAATAGGATGACGTGTAGACCGACATGTTGCCCCAGATCATTGACGTCACCGCCCAAATGTTTACCAGGTACATGCCCAGGAAGGTGCTCCATTTGACCCACGCTGCTCTTAAGGCAGCTGGTGATGGCCTACTTTCTATGACATTCTTCAATAACATGGTTTTCAGCCGAGGTTTCTTGCACTTTTGTCTCGATTAGTTTTCCTATTGACCTAGAATGATAAAATCAAGATAAAATATGAAAAGTTGAAATTGGGAAAGGCTTCAAACGATATTTTAAGATGGACTTGAGGAAATATCATATATAAAGTGAGCAATGGAAGTTAATTACGTGGTGAGGGGGGGGGGGGGGCGAAAAGGGAGGGGGTGGCATTTATACTGTTCACCAAAAGAAATGCAATTTCTATGTTACAAAATCCTTTCCCTGGAGTATGGCTCATATTTCAAAGGGAGTTTTTTTTCCTTGTTATTGTGAGTGAGTTGTTTTCAACTGATTTTTTTTATTGTTGCCGTCAAGAAATCAGTACAAAGCAAAGTTCCTCCGAGGCCATTACAAGCCTTCAAGCCAGAGCTTATCCTGGTTTCTATAGCGTGAAGTTGAACAGGTGATAATAATCACATCCTCGGCAGGACGCTACTCTGACGCACGTTTTACTCTTAATGTTTAGTGATTGTACCAATTTGTACCTGAGTCTAGTGGGGACATCTACGTTTTGTACAATCCTAGTCTAGTTCTTTTTGTAAATCAATTTGTACCTGAGTCTAGTGGGGACATCTATGTTTTGTACCAATTTGTACCTGAGTCTAGTGGCATCGAGACCAATCTATCTAGTTTCTAATGTTTTGTCTTTGTACCAATGAACTATTTTTGTAAATTTGTACCTGAATAGGGGGACATCTATGTTTTGTACCAATTTGTACCTGAGTCTAGTGGGGACATCTCGCTAACCTGGGACATCGTAGTCCCAAATCCGGCAGTCTGACCATTCGACCACCGACATCACTAATAAAAGAAGAAAAATGAAGATTTAATTTCCGAGATTTTGTCCTTTTTGTAGGTTAAGTTTTTAGACGTGATTATTTAATATTTGGCCTTTAGAATGTCAGTTATGTGTTTCTTTTGTTGAACAGACAGTTTAGATAATAAGGGCATGACCACTTTTGGGGGTTAAAGGTGGTACAGTATAGTCAGATTATGTAAATTCTGAATGTCAGCGTAGCAGACCAGTCATGTTACATTGGTAATGAGTATGGACATTGGGAATATAGTCCTTTTGGCCTTTTTTTTTCTTCCTGAAATGAGATTAATTGAGAAAGAGTATCATGATGTTCTTGTTATGCATAGATTTGAAACCATGTTTTAGTCTATGCGGTAATGTCGTCTAAATACTATCACATGGAGGCTGTTTCAAGATGTGTCAACCCCGAGTGTTGTTTGTTTGCTTTGTTTCCTCAATTAGTGGTGACTCGGTGGCCCACGGGCAAGGTGTCGACCTGCCAACCAAAAGTTCGTTGGTTCAAGCCCCAAAGGTTGAATAACAGTTTTCTTATAAAACCTATGCCCCGGTCCAGGTAGTAGGTTGATCGACATCTAGTCCTATCGGAGACGGACGACGAAAAGGAGCTCCGTGTTCAGATCCCAACACTCTGCGCACGTTCAAGATCACTTGGATCTTACAAGGCGGTTCGGGCAACATTTAAATCCAACCAAAAGACACCGAGATCACATAAGTACGTTGCGGATAAGTGTTAAATGAATATATCTTTAATATATCTTAATATATCTTTAATATATCTTTAATATATCTTAATATATCTTTAATATATCTTTAATATATCTTAATATATCTTTAATATATCTTTAATATATCTTTAACATTTCAAGTATCTTAGGCAGAGGTACTTAAGTAAAGCTGAGCAAAGCTCACCTTTTCAAAAAACGAACGATCTTTAGAATCGACGTTTGACCCCTGGCAAAATAACCCCTTTCCCTAACTTGTCTTCCTAAATGAAGTCATTTTTAGCTTTCCGAGTTTGACCTTCGATTCATAAATAGTCCCCGTATTCAAACACCACATACATTTCATACACAGACATACACACACACACACACACACACACACACCACTAACTCATGAATACAATAATCCAATCTTCTAACGAGGCCTAAGGAACCGATTTGCTATTATAGCCCCTCTCTCATTTAGGTACCGTGACAAGACCTTGAGGCGAAACTGAGGTGACCTTCAATGGTTTGACGTTAAGCCTCCTTACTGTATTATGGAGACTCAGGTTTGAACCCAATAAATATGTCCACAAGTGCGTGCTTCCTCTATCGATCTTGTTTTTAACCTGATTTAAATCTAGGACAAATGCGAATGTGGGCATTAGTGCACCACCCACGTCATCCACTGAGCCGGTGACGGCGATGATGTGAGGGTGAGACTGAGACTGAGACTGAGACAACAGGTGACACCACACGCCAGAGTGATGTCAGTTAAAGAAAAAAAAACGTATTAGTATCATTCAAGCCCATTGACTTCCGGTAGTGAAGGCCAGGGATGAACTTATACACTCATATGCATTGGATCATGAACTCGTCCTTAGAATATTTTGACATTAATTGACTCAAGTAAGAACCTCGATGAACTTCACTCTTTCACATGACAAACACATGAAATCATACGGTAGTCTATTGTTTCCATGTGGTTTACGATTTTTACACATGTGTGACCTTCCAAAGGGAGGCAACAAGACAGCAAATTACTTTTTAGTGTCACATCTCACGCGTTATCGCTATAAACTAGTAAATCGGATGTATGGTTTTCAATGCATCTCAAGACAACCAAAGATCTAAATGAAAAGTAGTACATGTATAGCATGAAGATGCGCCTAGAGGTGGTGTTCTCACGTTGTTACAGAAGCCATCCTTCCCTACAGATGGGAGAGTGTCGGCCTTTCTACCAAAATGACATGCAAGGGTTGACTTATACAATCTTTCTTTAATTATTCTTGAGTCCTGAGTGTGGTACCCGCATCGCCAGCTGGAAGTCTGAAACCACTGTTTTGGGAACAAGGTAAAGATACGCTCCTCCCAGATCATTACGGCCCTTAGAGCCGGAGCTTATCACAGTTTCTATAGCAGTGTTCCTCAACTAGTTTCAGTTAGCGACCCCCTTTCGAAAATTTTTACCTTACCGTCCCCCAACCCTCACCGAATCTCCCCTCCCCACCTTTCCTCCCCCCTCCTCACACACACCCACACCGGTAAAATCGTCCCATCCAACCCCAATTTTCCACAACATGCCCGCATAAAAACTGCACTGATTCAAAATTATAATTATGCACATTCAGAGATAACACATGTATTCGATAGCCAAGATGTGGAAGTAACTGATGTATTAGTAATACATGTTTTATAAATAAGTCAACAGAGATTACCGTAACGTATTAAAAATTGAATTCGAAATTACATGTATATTGTATTGAAATATGGACCAATAAATCAAAATTTCGAGGACCTTCGCGATCCCCCTGAAACGCATTCCCTGGGGGTCGCGACCCACCTGTTGAGGAACACTGTATTCTATAGTGGAAAGCGAACAAGTGATAGTAAACGCCTTCTGTACAGGACGTTTGTCTGATGAAGATTTTAATCCCAAGTCCAAACTGCCTGTACCCATTTGCACCTGACTCGAGTGGGGAGAACGCGTGTTAAGTTTCTTTTTCAAGAAACACAACAGTGGACTTAGCTTTCCTAGGATTAGAACACGGGACCCGATGATCCTAAGTCCAGCAACCTAACCAGGCGACCACATATGTCATATAACACATTTATCTATAATTCTTTTTATTTGATAGAAAAATCTCGTGCTGTTCTATAGTAGACTGCAATCACGCTCATGTTATCAGAGAAGAGAGAGAGAGAGAGAGAGAGAGAGAGAGAGAGAGAGAGAGAGAGAGAGAGAGAGAGAGAGAGAGAGAGAGAGAGAGAGAGAGAGAGAGAGAGAGAGAGAGAGAGAGAGAGAGAGAGAGAGAAGAGGACAGAGAGAGAGAAAGAGGACAGGACAGAGACAGAGACAGAGAGTGTGAGTGTGTGAGTGAGAGAGAGAGAGAGAAGAGAGAGAGAGAGGGAAGAGAGGAGAGAGAGAGAGAGAGAGAGAGAGAGAGAGAGAGAGAGAGAGAGAGAGAGAGAGAGAGAGAGAGAGAGAGAGAGAGTGAGAGAGAGAATGAGGGCAGGGGGGGGAGTCTATGACAATTATCCCAGATGTGTGTGTGTGTGTGTGCGTGTGTGTGTATGTGTGTGTGTGTGTGTATAAAAGATATTCTGGTCGTACAATTTTAGTTCACGCAGAACGAGATGTTTATGGAAACTCCGAGCAAGATCTGAAAATTCTGTCCAAGGGGGGCGGGGGCGGGCTCAGAATGCCATTTTTGCCGAAAATGTACAGTCGAATCTGGTAAGACGGAGACCTGTCCAAAGCGTAAACTTGTCTAAAACAGAGACCTGACCAAAGCGTAAACCTGTTCAAGACGGAGATCTGTCCAAAGCGTAAACCTGTCTAAAATGGAGACCTGTCCAAAGCGTAAACCTGTCTAAAACGGTGACCTGTCCAAAGCGTAAAACTGTCTAAGACGGAGATCTGTCCAAAGCGTAAACCTGTCTAAAATAGAGACCTGTCCAAAGCGTAAACCTGTCTAAGACGGAGATCTTTCCAAAGCGTAAACCTGTCTAAGACGGAGATCTGTCCAAAGCGTAAACCTGTTTCAAACGGAGACCTGTCCAAAGCGTAAACCTGTCCAAAAAGGAGATCTGTTCAAAGCGTAAACCTGTCCAAGAGGGAGATCTGTCCAAAGCGTAAACCTGTCTAAAACAGAGACCTGTCCAAAGTAAACCTGTCTAAGACGGAGATCTGTCCAAAGTGTAAACCTGTTTCAAACAGACATCTGTCCAAAGCGTAAACCTGTTTCAAACAGAGATCTGTCCAAAGCGTAAACCTGTTTCAAACAGAAATCAAACAGTCCAAAGCGTAAACCTGTTTCAAACGGAGAACTGTCCAAAGCGTAAACGTGTTTCAAACAGAGACCTCTCCAAAGTGTAAACCTGTCTAAGACGGAGATCTGTCCAAAGCGTAAACCTGTCTAAAACGGAGATCTGTCCAAAGTGTAAACCTGTCTAAAACAGACCTCTCCAAAAGCGTAAACCTGTCTAAGACGGAGATCTGTCCAAAGTGTAAATCTGTCTAAAACAGACCTCATCAAAGCGTAAACCTGTCTAAGACGGAGATCTGTGCAAAGCGTAAACCTCTCTAAAAACGGAGATCTGTCCAATAAAACCTGTCTAAAATGGAGACCTGTCCAAAAAGTAAACCTGTCTAAAACAGAGACCTGTCCAAAGTGTAAACCTGTCTAAGACAGAGATCTGACCAAAGTGTAAACCTGTTTCAAACAGAGATCTGTCCAAAGCGTAAACCTGTTTCAAACGGAGAAATGTCCAAAGCGTAAACGTGTTTCAAACAGAGATCTGTCCAAAGCGTAAACCTGTATAAGACGGAGATCTGTCCCAAGCGTAAACCTGTTTCAAACAGACATCTGTCCAAAACGTAAACCTGTCTAAGACGGAGATCTGTCCAAAGCGTAAACCTGTCTAAAACAGAGATCTGTCCAAAGCGTAAACCTGTCTAAAACAGAGACCTTTCCAAAGCATAAACCTGTCTAAGACAGAGATCTGTCCAAAGCGTAAACCTGTCTAAAACGGAGATCTGTCCCAAGCGTAAACCTGTCTAAGACGGAGATCTGTCCAAAGCGTAAACCTATCTAAGACGGAGATCTGTCCAAAGCGTAAACCTGTCTAAAACAGAGACCTGTCCAAAGCGTAAACCTGTCTAAGACGGAGATCTGCCCAAAGCGTAAACCTATCTAAGACGGAGATCTGTCCAAAGCGTAAACCTGTCTAAAATAGAGACCTGTCCAAAGCGTAAACCTGTCTAAGACAGAGATCTGTCCAAAGCGTAAACCTGTTTAAGATGGAGATCTGTCCAAAGCGTAAACCTGTTTTAAACAGAGATCTGTCCAAAGCGTAAACTTGTTTCAAACGGAGATCTGTCCAATTCGTAAACCTGTCTAAGACGGAGATCTGTCCAAAGCGTAAACCTGTCTAAAACAGTGATCTGTCCAAAGCATAAACCTGTTTCAACGGAGAACTGTCCAAAGTGTAAACCTGTCTAAGACGGAGATCTGTCCAAAGCGTAAACCTGTCTAAGACGGAGATCTGTCCAAATTGTAAACCTGTCTAAGACGAAGATCTGTCCAAAGCATAAACCTGTCTTAGACGGAGATCTGTCCAAAGCGTAAACCTGTCTAAGACGAAGATCTGTCCAAAGTGTAAACCTGTCTAAGATGGAGATCTGTCCAAAGTGTAAAACTGTCTAAGACAGAGATCTGTCCAAAGAAGTAAACCTGTTTCAAACAGAGATCTGTCCAAAGCATAAACCTGTTTCAAACGGAGATCTGCCTAAAACGTAAACCTGTCTAAAACGGAGACCTGTCCAAAGCGCAAACCTGTCTAAAACAGACCTGTCCAAAAGCGTAAACCTGTCTAAAACCGAGACCTGTCCAAAGGTAAACCTGTCTAAGACAGATCTGTCCAAAGCATAAACCTGTCTAAAACAGAGACCTGTCCAAAGCGTAAACCTGTCTAAGACAGATCTGTCCAAAGCGTTAACCTGTCTAAAACAGATCTTTCCAAACCTGTCTAAAAGAGACCTGTCAAACCGTAAAACAGAACTGTCCAAAGTGTAAACTTGTCTAAGATAGATCTGTTCAAAGCCTAAACCTGTCTAAAACAGTCCAAAGCGTAAACCTGTTTCAAACAGATATCTGTCCGGAAGCGTAAACCTGTCTAAGACGGAGATCTGTCCAAAGCGTAAACCTGTCTAGAACAGAGACCTGTCCAAAGCGTAAACCTGTCTAAGACGGAGATCTGCCCAAAGCGTAAACCTGTCTAAGACCGAGATCTGTCCAAAGCGTAAACCTGTCGAAAATAGAGACCTGTCCAAAGCGTAAACCTGTCTAAGACGGAGATCTGTCCAAAACGTAAAACCTGTCTAAGATTGAGATCTGTCTAAGACGGAGATCTGTCCAAAACATAAACCTGTCTAAAAAATTTGATCTCTCGAAAGCATAAACCTGTCTAAGATGGAGATCTGACCAAAGCGTAAACCTGTTTCAAACAGAGATCTGTTTAAAATTAAACCTATTTCAAACGGAGATCTGTCCAAAGTGTAAACCTGTCTAAGACGGAGATCTGTCCAAATCGTAAACCTGTTTCAAACGGTGAAACCTGTCGTCCAAGCGTACAGCTGTCTAAAATAGACCTGTCCAAAGCGTAAACCTGTCTAAGACAGATCTGTCCAAAGCATAAACCTGTCTAAAACAGAGACCTGTCCAAAGCATAAACCTGTCTAAGACAAATCTGTCCAAAGCGTAAACCTGTCTAAAACAGATCTGTCCAAAGCATAAACCTGTCTAAGACAGATCTGTCCAAAGCGTAAACCTGTCTAAGACAGATCTGTCCAAAGCGTAAACGTGTCTAAAACAGATCTGTCCAAAGTGTAAACCTGTCTAAAACAGACCTGTCCAAAGCGTAATCCTGTCTAAGATAGATCTGTTCAAAGCATAAACCTGTCTAAAACAGAGACCTGTCCAAAGCGTAAACCTGTCTAAGACGGAGAACTGTCTAAAGTGTAGAAAGGTAATGACATAAGAACGCCCCATAGGAACAAAGACAGAGGCAAATACAAGGAACAGACAGAAAAATATCCCAGCCGCCATGGGGATTGAACCCATCGCATCGCCATGGAAAGAAAAGCTTACTACCAACCGGAGCTAACTACGCTCCCAAAGTGTAAGTCTGTCTAAGATGGGGGACCTGTCCAAAGTGTAAACCCGTCTAAGACGGAGAACTGTACAAAGCGTAAACCTGTCTAAGACGGTGACTTGTCAAAAGTGTAAACCTGTCTAAGACAGAGAACTGTACAAAGTGTAAACCTGTCTTAGGCTGAGAACTGTAGAAAGTGTAAACCTGTCTAAGACAGAGAACTGTACAAAGCGTAAACTTGTCTAAGACAGAGAACTGTACAAAGCGTAAACTTGTCTAAGACAGAGAACTGTACAAAGCGTAAACCTGTCTAAGACAGAGAACTGTGCATAAACCTGTCTAAGTCTGAGAACTGTACAAAGCGTAAACCTGTCTACGTCTGAGAACTGAACAAAGCGTAAACCTGTGTATGACGGAGACCTGTCCAAAAGCGTAAACCCGTCTAAGACGGAAAACTGTACAAAGTGCAAACCTGTCTAAGACGGAGACCTCTACAAAGTGTAAACATATCTAAGACAGAGGACTGTACAAAGTTTAAACATATCTAAGACGTGACCTGTCAAAAGTGTAAATCTGTTTAAGACGGCGATCTGTTCAAAGCATAAACCTGTCTAAAACGGCGATCTGTTCAAAGCATAAACCTGTCTAAAACGGCGATCTGTTCAAAGCATAAACCTGTCTAAAACGGCGATCTGTTCAAAGCATAAACCTGTCTAAAACGGCGATCTGTTCAAAGCATAAACCTGTCTAAAGATGGCGATCTGTTCAAAGCATAAACCTGTCTAAGATGGTGATCTGTTCAAAGCATAAACTTGTCTAAAACGGCGATATGTCCAAAGTGTAAACCTGTCTAAGACGGCGACCTGTTCAAAGCATAAACCTGTCTAAAACGGCGACCTGTTTCAAAGCATAAACCTGTCTAAGACGGCGATCTGTTCAAAGCATAAACCTGTCTAAAACATATGTCCAAAGTAAGAAACCTGTCCAAATAAACCTGTCTAAAACGGCGACCTGTCCAAAGCATAAACCTGTCTAAAACGGCGACCTGTCCAAAGCATAAACCTGTCTAAAACGGAGACCTGTCCAAAGCATAAACCTGTCTAAAACGGAGACCTGTCCAAACATAAACTTTTCTCGTCACTCCCCACCCCATCCTCTCTCTCTCTCTCTCTCTCTCTCTCTCTCTCTCTCTCTCTCTCTCTCTCTCTCTCTCTCTCTCTCTCTCTCTCTCTCTCCCTCTCTCTCTCTCTTTCTTTCTCTCTCAATCACATTCTCGTCACCCCACCCCATCCTCTCTCTCTCTCTCTCTCTCTCTCTGTCTCTCTCTGTCTCTCTCTCTCTCTCTCTCTCTCTCTCTCTCTCTCTCTTTCTTTCTCTCTCAATCACATTCTCGTCACCCCACCCATCCTCTCTCTCTCTCTCTCTCTCTCTCTCTCTCTCTCTCTCTCTCTCTCTCTCTCTCTCTCTCTCAATCACATTCTCATCTCTCTCCATCTCTTCTCATCTCCTCATATGTAGCTCATTTTCACATAAACATTATAAAGACTGGCCGGATGTGCAGGCCTAACGTTTGTAAACAAAACCATTGTTGAGGCTGGAATTGGAAGAGCAACTTCAGAATCTTTTGTTTGAGGGAAGAAGGAAACAAAAAAAGGAGATTTAGAGGCCCTATGTAGATCCTGATCTAGATGTTAATCTATCTCCACCCACTTTGGTCTCCCAGATGTCGTATGCCGTAGATCTAAATGACTCAAGGTTTAGAGATGTGAGATAAAATGATGATAATTTCATCTTCTGAGTAGATCTGTAGATCTAGATCTAGATTACATTAGATTAGATCTAAATTCTATTCCAGGTCTATTGAAAACTAGCTCGAGGTTAAATCCGTTAATATACTGGCTAGAGGTTAAATCCGTTAATGTACTTGTCTATAAGTTTGAAGTGATTATTCTCAGCCATGCTGTGATTACTTGTGAATAAAAAAAATTCTTGTTCCCTACCTTATCATATGTTGGGAATACTTCTTTTTGTTATTCCCAACCGGTATTTTATCAATCGTGATCTATCAGGAGTTTCGTTATGACTTAGGTTTTTGTTACGGTTACAAAACACAATGGCTGTCGTTAGTGTTACCTAAACTATGAGGGAAACATCTGCTTCATTAGACTATAACTATTTTAAAAACGTAATGAGATGTCGAGGGAAGATCGGCTAGATTTTAGATCTATGTCAATCCATCCCAATAAAACATAATTTTAAAATTTAACATTAGATCGGCAAAATTTTGCAATAGGCCTACTTAATACTAACATAAAATACATGTAACAGGAATCTGTCGGATAAAAGCTGCGAGTTCCTTCTATGGCTGTCTCGTAAAAACCTTATTATCTATTGTAGCCTATAATAATGATAAATCTAATAATAATGATAATAATATATAATGAAATCGTGTTCAGAACACCCGGTTGGGAGTAAGAAAAAGAAGTACATGTGCGGGGATTCCCAACACCTCGTTGGATACAAGAAATAGTAGATGTAGTATTCCCTACACTCGGTTGGGAAATAAGAAAAAATAGTATTTACAGCAGGGTAAGGAATAACGACAGATAGTATTGTGCGACGTGAGACTGAGACAGCGGATTGTACCAATTGAGACAGAGACATTGAATTGAGACTGAGGCATAGGACAGTGTGACTGGAGAATCACATCCCAACAGATGTGTTGCAAGGCAGTAACGTAAAGTTCGTGCAGTGCAAAAATCCAAAGTTTTTAAGCTACTGAAACTTGAAAACAGTGACATAGAAAAAAAGGGCCACTCTATGTGTCCAAAAGAGGTTTTAATTGGATAGAAATTGGATTTCATAATATCTAGAGATGATTTGACATGTGATATGTTTAGTACTGCTCCTGATGGTGGAATTACTCCCGTAGATCTTTCTCTCTTTTTTTTCTTCTTTTTCATATTGATTGTTAAAAAAAAATTGTTTTTGGTTTATATCAGATAATATAATTTATACAAGTTTGGATTTGCTAAATGATATTTGTTTTCTCCAACAATTCTGCTTCTTCCTTTCATCATTATAAAAGAGAGAGGCAGAAATAATGTTCTCAAGATGCTGAATGACACTTGCTACTTTGTTGACGCTCCAAGACACCAAGGTCAAGACCGTGACCTGTGGTTTGTGTCCAAAGCCTTCAAGTGTGACAGGGAAGATTTGACTACACTTCATAAATTGATCCAGGATGCGAAATCAGGACATTCTGGCTTCATGGCATCGCCTGTAGTTGGATTAACATTGATGGTAAAGCATATCAACTTTTATGCCTTTCTGAGCAACATGCGATTATTTTTACAAGTTTAAAGAATTTATAAGCCTATAATAAAACAGAAATTGCAAAGTTGAATCTCTTTGAATATTACCTTCACTTTAAAGAAATGTCAGTGTATTATAATGATAATTTTTTAATTTGAAAAGGTTGACAGCTATGCATTTATGATGTCGAGAGAAAGTTATTTTATGCTCGATCAACAAAAAGAAACATACAATTTGTATATAAAACAACATTCCCAGAATTTATGACAAACACTTTCCTCTTTAGTATGGCTGTTTGAAAATTAATAAACAAAATGTAACTCTTTGTTCAGTGGGATTCCCCTTTCAGGAAGAAGAGCTGGGTCAAAAATTGAAGACACATGAAAATAAAGTTTTTTTTTTTAGGACACTTGACAGGCATTAGTAGGACCTAAGTGATTTTCTGTTTTAATGGTTTTATGCTCTAAATTTTAGGTCATTAAATAGTTTGATGCATGAAAATTTCCTGTTTTCATGTCTATGATATGCAAGTTGAAATTTAAGTTTTAAAACTTTCATATGAGTAAAAGTACGGACTGGAATAAAATGACTAATTGCTTTTTATTTATTCTCTTGTTTAAAAATGATCAGCGTTCAGTGCAAATGAATCGTAAAGACGTTATCCAATGTCTCATATCTGAAGGAGCTTCAACAAACATGTTGTTCCGAGGCAGAACGATGCTACATGTTGCTGTGAAGGTATGTGTCTGTTTTGGCTTTTTTTCTTTGTAGTAAAAGGTGGGCGGTTGGTGGGAGTTGCTGGTAGGTGCTGCTTCCAAGGTGAAAGTCGCAAAACTTAGAAGTTCATTTTGGGATATTTTGAGAAAATCAAAGAAAATGATACTGTGCTGTTAAAAACAGACTTATTGTGTGTATGAGATTGTTACGAAGAATTTTCTCGAGGGTTTATGAGCAAAATTTACCCCCTGGAACAGTTAAGAGGATTGACACTCAGTCTGATTGGAGACAGATGATAAAAAGGTGGTCTCGTGTGCAGATCACAACACTCTGTGCACGTTAAATATACTTTAGCATCAAATAAGTCACGTAGAACGATAATATTCTTACGTTATGTAAATTTAATGACGATAAACAATAACATGGAATATCATGGTTATCATGAAGAGATTGTGGTCGTGTACGTTAATCTTGTCATTCAGTAGCAGTGCCGTTTTGTGTCAACCTCAGTCCTAGTTCAAGTCAGTCCTAGCAGTTCCAAAAGGTCAACAAGGGATGTAACTCATGTCGCTACATAACCCCCCTCCCAGCGGGATACAGTTCCTGTAGGAGCGATTAAGGATGCTGTCTGTTATCATCGGAACCTCAAGGGGCGACGAAGAACTCTGCCGGTGCGTGAAGTCACGTTGTCATTTGCTGACGGTTGATTTGAATGAGAAGGTGGTGTGACAGTCGCAGGCTTTGGAGTTGAGAATTGATCAGGCGGTCAGCTAGCACGTTGTTTTCGCAAGTGGTTAACTGAGTGACGTAAGCCGTTTTGGCGGTCAATTGAAATGTTTTCTAAGCGCCCTTTCATCTCGAGGGTGAAGTATTTATCATCCTTCTCAACAACACGAAATGGACCGTCATATGGTCGTTGGAGGGTTCTTGTGTGAGTCTTTCGAACGTAAACATAGTCGGCTGAAGCTAAAGTTGAGGGTACGTGAGAGGGTTGTTTTCCATGGAACTTCGGCGCAGGGGCATGAATTGAACGCATGATTTGTTGGAGTTGCCTAAGGAATGGTATATCTGGTTCGAATTACGGGTGTCACATGGTTGCAGGAATTCACCTGGTATGCGGAGTGTCGAACCATACACAAGTTCGGCAGGTGAACAGTCAGGATCCACTCTCCAAGAAGAACGAAGGCCTAATAGAACCATGGGAAGTTCTTCAAACCAATTCGGAGTGGTTGTGCGAGCTTTTAGTGCTGCTTTGAGTTGGCGGTGAGGCGTTCAACCATTCCGTTTGCTTGTGGATGGTAGCGGTGGTTGTTTTTGCTTTGATGCCAAGCAGTTTGTTGAGTTCAGTCCATAGGGTCGAGGTGAATTGCCTCCCACGGTCAGAAACTATGTCTTGGTTACTCCGAATCTTGAAATCCAATGGTGAAGAAGAGCTGAAGCGCAGGTGGTAGCAAGGGCATCGGGAGAGGATGGCTTGGGGCCATCTCGTGAAGCGGTCAATTATTGTGAATAGGTATTTCATACCTTGGCTTTCTGGTAGAGGCCCAACTAAATCGACGTGGAGGCAGCAAAACCTATCAGACGGGGAAGGCGTTCTGTGAGTGGGGAGCGAGTATGGCGATGGACTTTAGAGGCCTGACAATCAGGGCACTCCCTGCACCATTTGCGGATGTCACGTTGCATGCCATGCCAAACGAAGCGTTGTGAAATTGCTTTTTGGGTGGGTCTAACACCGGGTGTGAAAGACCATGAATCTTGTTGAACACGATGCGGGTCCAAGAGGTGGGAAGTACTGGCCTTGGCGCTCCCATGGATGTGTCGCACAGAAGCGTTGACGAGCCGATATCAATGTCTTTGAGCGTCAGGCCTGTTGTTTTGGCCATACGGTATGAGACCATTTCGTCTGCTGTTACTTGGTCACGGGCGAGGTGGTCAAAGTTGATGTTATGTAGCGACATGAGTTACATCCCTTGTTGACCTTTTGGAACTGCTAGGACTGACTTGAACTAGGACTGAGGTTGACAATTGCGTGCATGTGGGCCGAATTTGGTATGGTAGAAACAAACTGGGGCTGGTGGAGATGCTGTGTTTGTTCCCGGGCGACGAGAGTTTTGGTTATGGGACCTGAACCTAATGGACTCCACCCCTGCAGGAGACGGTTGGTCGGTAGCATGTGCAATCTGCTGGATGTTAGTACCAGAACGCGCTTCCCAAACCCGATCGGCAGCCTCTACCAGTTTTTCCAAATCATCGAAGTCCTGACCTGCAATGATGGTGCGGACATCGGCGGGTAGGTTGGAGAGGAACAATGCTCTTTTGAGGGTTTGAGGATCATCGTTTAATGCGTTGATCTTTCGTAACAGGGCAGTGGGCTTCCTATCGCCTAGACCGTTTAGGTTTAACAGCTCACTGTCTCGTTGAGCTTGAGATTTGCCAAATGCTTTGATCAGAGCTCTTTTGAGACTTGTATTTCTCAGATTCTGGGGGCTTACTAGTACATCATGCACCTCTTCAGCAGTTTTGAAATCCAGTGCACTGACAACATAGTCATATTTTGTCTGGTCTTGTGTGATGTTCTTTGTGCCGAACTGGGCTTCCACTCTAGCAAACCAGATCTCTGGGGAGGAGATCCAAAATTCAGGCAGCTTGACAGATACTGCATTGACCTGGCTGCTTGGTTGTGGGAATGCAGTTGGCTAGCTAGGGCAGCAAGTAGCGACTCGGTCGATTGGGTCTGGGGTTGAGACATGTTGAATGTTGCAAAATAACTCTAAATCTAGATCTGATTCTAACTGACTGTGCGACGTGTGGGGTGTGCTAGATCTAGATCTTGTAGCAGTACTAAAATCTAGATCTATAAAGTGCAAAGTAAGCAGAGAGTAGAGAGAGGTAGATCTACCGTGGGGCCAAGGGGTAGATCTAGATCTAGATTTTTAAACTGGACGAGTTCAGAATCGGGGTCACCAATTTAGCATCAAATAAGTCACGTAGAACGATAATATTCTTACGTTATGTAAATTTAATGACGATAAACAATAACATGGAATATCATGAAGAGATTGTGGTCGTGTACGTTAATCTTGTCATTCAGTAGCAGTGCCGTTTTGTGTCAACCTCAGTCCTAGTTCAAGTCAGTCCTAGCAGTTCCAAAGGTCAACAAGGGATGTAACTCATGTCGCTACAATACCTTGGCTGTTTACTGGGCAATCCAGGCAAAATTAAGATCCTAGCAAAAACCCCAAGATCACCTTAATTGTGGATGTGGTTAAATCAAATCTAATCAAAGTTACAAATGTATGAATGGAGCAGGCAGTATACTCTAGATCTAGATGTTGATGTAGACAATTTAGTAACAAGGCTATTTATAATACTCACAGTTGACAATCAATCAATGAGATGAAGCAAGGTCACACATGCCGACACAACCAGGTGGAGTCTATTTTACAGTTCTTGTACATATCTGTCTCCCTCAATCATGGATAACTGCCGCTATTTATTCTTGAAACTAAGATATTTCTATAATCGGCAATTTCCACACGATTTCAAATCTTTCGACAAAGTTCGACCCGGTTCTAAAAACTACTCTCAGGTTGCAGATATAACGAATCAATACTAGGGAACACCAAAACGATCACGTCACAAACTCTCTAGGGGTTTCACACACTAAAATTGCTTACGTTATAAACTCCTCCACTGAGGAAATCCCCTACAAACTACAAATAACGGTGTTACAGAGACATTTGAACCCTTTCCTTATTGCCTACTTTTATGTCAATAGATTAAAAATGTTGAGATAAAAATAAAATGAACCATATAACAAGACTTGCAAGTATTTCTCATCAATCAACTGATACAGACATTGACATTTTTCTGTAATGCAGACGGGCGGTTGGCGGGCAGCACTGGTAGGTCCCTACTTCTTTCCTTTCCTTCTTTTTCACATACTTTTCCTCTTGCTGTTTACTTTTAATTCACCCTGAGATCACCGCAATGGTGGATGTGGTAAATTTCAAAGAAACAAACAGTAAGGCAAACATACTCAGTTTAAGTAGGCCAGCCTAGTTGGACTTACATGTTTTGCCCATCAGCAGACTTGCAGTAAAACAGAGTTACATGTTTTGCCCATCAGCAGACTTGCAGTAAAACAGAGATACATGTTTTGCCCATCAGCAGACTTGCAGTAAAACATAGTTACATGTTTTGCCCATCAGCAAGTAAAACAGACTTGTACAGAAAACAGATACATGTTTGCTCATCAGCAGACTTGAAGAACAGAGTTACCTTTTTGAGCAGGTGGTGAAGACAGAGTTACACGTTTTGAACAGGTAGGGAAGACAGAGTTACCTTTTTGAACAGGTAGTGAAGATAGAGTTACACGTTTTGAACAGGTAGGGAAGACAGAGTTACACGTTTTGAACAGGTAGTGAAGACAGAGTTACACGTTTTGAACAGGTAGTGAAGACAGAGTTACACGTTTTGAACAGGTAGTGAAGATAGAGTTATACGTTTTGAACAGGTAGTGAAGACAGAGTTACACGTTTTGAACAGGTAGTGAAGACAGAGTTATACGTTTTGAACAGGTAGTGAAGATAGAGTTACACGTTTTGAACAGGTACTGAAGACAGAGTTACACGTTTTGAACAGGTAGTGAAGATAGAGTTATACGTTTTGAGCAGGTAGTGAAGACAGAATTACACGTTTTGAAAACGCTCTGAAGAAGTAGTTATGTGTGCATTGTGTACGTCATCTTCATCATTATCATCGTGTGCCAGTGCCAGTGCCAGCAACAGCAACTTCAGCATTATCAAGTATCGATAGCATCACCATTGGAACATTACTTTTAAAGTCCATCACAATTATAATCCTTATTATCATCATCATCATCATCATCATCATCATAATCATCATCATCATCATCATCATCATTACTATTAATGATAGTCTACAAGAATCAAGTTTCATCATCATCATCATCATAAAAATCATCATCATCATCACCTACAACAATAACAACAACAAGAAGAACAAAACAATGACAGCATCGTCATCATCATCGCCCAGCATCATCATCCACTCAACATCATGATCAATCTTTTTAAACTCCTGGATGCGTTGAAGGAGTGAACTGATATTACTGACAATGACTATTATAGTAGGGAACTGATATTACTGACAATGACTATTATAGTAGTGAACTGATATTACTGATAATACCTATTATAGTAGGGAACTGATATTACTGACAATGCTTATTATAGCACTGAGCTGATACTACTGACAATGACTATTATTGTAGTGAACTGATATTACTGACAATGCCTATTATAGTAGTGAACTGATATTACAGCCTATTACAGTACTGACTAAACTGACATTATTGACAATGACTATTATAGTAATGAACTGATATTACTAACAATGACTATTATAGTAGTGAACTGATTTATAGTAGCTGAAATGACAATAACTATTATAGTAGTGAACTGATATTACTGACAATGACTATTATAGTAGTGAACTGATAACATTACTGACAATGGCTATTATAGTAGTGAACTGACATTACTGAATGAACTGACATGACAATAACTATTATAGTAGTGAACTGACATTACTGACAATAACTATTATAGTAGTGAACTGAACTGACATCTGACAATAACTATATAGTAGTGAACTGACATTACTGACAATGGCTATTATAGTAGTGATCATCACAATGACAATGGCTATTATAGTAGTGAACTGACATTACTGATGGCTATTATAGTAGTGAACTATTATGACACTATTATAGTAATGAATGACATTACTGATCTATTATAGTAGTGAACTGACATTACTGACAATGATTATAGTCTGACATTACTGAAATGGCTATTATAGTAGTGAACTGACATTACTGATTATAGTAGTGAACATCATAACTATTATAGTAGTGAACTGACATTACTGACAATGGCTATTATAGTAGTGAACTGACATTACTGACAATGGCTATTATAGTAGTGAACTGACATTACTGACAATGATAGTAGTGAACAATTACTGACAATGGCATTATAGTAGTGAACTGACATTACTGACAATGGCTATTATAGTAGTGAACTGAATTACTGACAATATCGCTATTATAGTAGTGAACTGATATAACATAATACTGACAATAACTATTATAGTAGTGAACTGACATACAATGGCTATTATATTAGTGAACTGACATTACTGACAATAACTATTATAGTAGTGAACTGATATTACTGACAATAACTATTATAGTAGTGAACTGACATTACCAATGTAGTGATGATAGTACGTTATTATAGAAGGAGTGAACTGATATTACTGACAATGTACTATTATAGTAGTGAACTGACATTACTGACAATGTAGTGAACTATATATAGTAGTGAACTGACATTACTGACAACTGACTAACTATTATAGTAGTGAACTGATATTATTATAGTAGTGAACTGATAACTGACTGGCTATTATTAGTGAACTGACATTACTGACTATTATGGAATAACAATATTATAGTAGTGAACTGATATTACTGACAATAACCTATTATAGTAGTGAACTGATATTACTGACAATAACTATTATAGTAGTGAACTGATATTGCTGACAATAACTATTATAGTAGTGAACTGAATGACAATAACTTATAGTAAACTGAACTGATATTACTGAACAATAACTATTATAGTAGTGAACTGATATTACTGACAATAACTATTATAGTAGTGAACTGATATTACTGACAATGACAATAACTATTATAGTAGTGAACTGACATTACTGACAATGGCTATTATAGTAGTGAACTGACATTACCACAATAACTATTATAGTAGTGAACTGACATTACTGACAATAACTATTATAGTAGTGAACTGACATTACTGACAATGACTATTATAGTAGTGAACTGGACATTACTGACAATAACTATTATAGTAGTGAACTGACATTACTGACAATAACTATTATAGTAGTGAACTGATATTACTGACAATAACTATTATAGTAGTAACTATTACTGACAATAACTATTATAGTAGTGAACTGACATTACTGACAATAACTATTATAGTAGTGAACTGACATTACTGACAATAACTATTATAGTAGTGAACTGATATTACTGACAATAACTTTTATAGTGAACTGATATTACTGACAATAACTATTATAGTATTATAACTGACAATAACTATTATAGTAGTGAACTGACATTACTGAAATAACTGACATTACTGACAATGACTATTATAGTAGTGAACTGACATTACTATATTATAGTAGTGAACTGACATTACTGACAATAACTATTATAGTAGTGAACTGATATAATTAACTATTATAGAGTGAACTGACATTACTGACAATAACTATTATAGTAGTGAACTGACATTACTGACAATAACTATTATAGTAGTGAACTGACATTACTGACAATAACTATTATAGTGAACTATTAACTGACAATAACTATTATAGTAGTGAACTGATATTACTGACAATAACTATTATAGTAGTGAACTGACATTACTGACAATAACTATTATAGTAGTGAACTGATTACTGATAAACTGCTATTATAGTAGTGAACTGACATTACTGACAATAACTATTATAGTAGTGAACTGACATTACTGACAATGTAGTGAACTGATTACTGACAATAACTATTATAGTAGTGAACTGATATTACTGACAATGGCTATTATAGTAGTGAACTGATATTACTGACAATAACTATTATAGTAGTGAACTGACATTACTGACAATAACTATTATAGTAGTGAACTGATATTACTGACAATAACTATTATAGTAGTGAAATAACTATTATAGAGTGAACATATACTGACAATAACTATTATAGTAGTGAACTGATATTACTGACAATAACTATTATAGTAGTGAACTGACATTACTGACAATACTGACTATTATAGTAGTGAACTGATATAACTGACAATAACTATTATAGTAGTGAACTGATATTACTGACAATAACTATTATAGTAGTGAACTATATTACTGACAATAACTATTATAGTAGTGAACTGATATTACACAATAACTATTATAGTAGTGAACTGACACTACTATTATAGTAGTGAACTGATATTACTGACAATAACTATTATAGTAGTGAACTATTATAGTAGTGAACTGACATTACTGACAATAACTATTATAGTAGTGAACTGATATTACTGACAATAACTATTATAGTAGTGAACTGACATTACTGACAATAACTATTATAGTAGTGAACTGATATTATTACTATTATAGTAGTGAACTGTGAACTATTATAGTAGTGAACTGATTACTGACAATAACTATTATAGTAGTGAACTGATATTACTGACAATAACTATTATAGTAGTGAACTGATATTACTAACAATAACTATTATAGTAGTGAACTGATATTACTGACAATAACTATTATAGTAGTGAACTGATATTACTGACAATAACTATTATAGTAGTGAACTGATATTACTGACAATAACTATTACTGACAATAACTATTATAGTAGTGAACTGATATTACTGACAATAACTATTATAGTAGTGAACTGATATTACTGACAATAACTATTATAGTAGTGAACTGACATTAACTATTATTATATATAGTAGTGAACTGATATTACTGACAATAACTATTATAGTAGTGAACTGATATTACTGACAATAACTATTATAGTAGTGAACTGATATTACTGACAATAACTATTATAGTAGTGAACTGATATTACTGACAATAACTATTATAGTAGTGAACTGACATTACTGACAATAACTATTATAGTAGTGAACTGATATTACTGACAATAACTATTATAGTAGTGAACTGATATTACTGACAATAACTATTATAGTAGTGAACTGGACATTACTGACAATAACTATTATAGTAGTGAACTGACAATAAATAACTATTATAGTAGTGAACTGATATTACTGACAATAACTATTATAGTAGTGAACTGACATTACTGACAATAACTATTATAGTAGTGAACTGATATTACTATTACAATGACTATTATAGTAGTGAACTGATATTACTGACAATAACTATTATAGTAGTGAACTGATATTACTGACAATAACCATTATAGTAGTGAACTGATATTACTGACAATAACTATTATAGTAGTGAACTGATATTACTGACAATAACTATTATAGTAGTGAACTGATATTACTGACAATAACTATTATAGTAGTGAACTGATATTACTGACAATAACTATTATAGTAGTGAACTGATATTACTGACAATAACTATTATAGTAGTGAACTGATATTACTGACAATAACTATTATAGTAGTGAACTGATATTACTGACAATAACTATTATAGTAGTGAACTGATATTACTGACAATAACTATTATAGTAGTGAACTGATATTAACTATTATACAATAACTATTATAGTAATGAAACTGAACTGATATTACTGACAATAACTATTATAGTAGTGAACTGATATTACTGACAATAACTATTATAGTAGTGAACTGATATTACTGACAATAACTATTATAGTACACTATTATAGTAGTGAACTGATATTACTGACAATAACTATTATAGTAGTGAACTGTGACTGACAATAACTATTATAGTAGTGAACTGATATTACTGACAATAACTATTATAGTAGTGAACTGATATTACTGACAATAACTATTATAGTAGTGAACTGATATTACTGACAATAACTATTATAGTAGTGAACTGATATTACTGACAATAACTATTATAGTAGTGAACTGATATTACTGACAATAACTATTATAGTAGTGAACTGATATTACTACTGACAAGTGATAACTATTATAGTAGTGATGAACTTATTACTGACAATAACTATTATAGTAGTAGATGAACTATTATAGTAGGAATTGATATTACTGATGTACTGACAATAACTATTATAGTAGTGAACTGATATTACTGACAATAACTATTATAGTAGTGAACTGATATTACTGACAATAACTATTATAGTAGTGAACTGATATTACTGACAATAACTATTATAGTAGTGAACTGATATTACTGACAATAACTATTATAGTAGTGAACTGATATTACTGACAATAACTATTATAGTAGTGAACTGATATTACTGACAATAACTATTATAGTAGTGAACTGATATTACTGACAATAACTATTATAGTAGTGAACTGACATTACTGACAATAACTATTATAGTAGTGAACTGATATTACTGACAATAACTATTATAGTAGTGAACTGATATTACTGACAATAACTATTATAGTAGTGAACTGATATTACTGACAATAACTATTATAGTAGTGAACTGATATTACTGACAATAACTATTATAGTAGTGAACTGACATTACTGACAATAACTATTATAGTAGTGAACTGATATTACTGACAATAACTATTATAGTAGTGAACTGATATTACTGACAATAACTATTATAGTGAACTGATATTACTGACAATAACCATTATAGTAGTGAACTGATATTACTGACAATAACTATTATAGTAGTGAACAAACTGATTTATAGTAGTGAACTGACATTACTGACAATAACTATTATAGTAGTGAACTGATACAATAACTACTGACAATAACTATTATAGTAGTGAACTGATATTACTGACAATAACTATTATAGTAGTGAACTGATATTACTGACAATAACTATTATAGTAGTGAACTGATATTACTGACAATAACTATTATAGTAGTGAACTGATGATTACTGACAATAACTATTATAGTAGTGAACTGATATTATACAATAACTATTATAGTAGTGAACTGATATTACAATAACTATTATAGTAGTGAACTGACATTAAGTTTTCTGAAATAACTATTATAAGTGACAAGTAACTATTAGTAGTGAACTGATATTACTGACAATAACTATTATAGTAGTGAACTGATATTACTGACAATAACTATTATAGTAGTGAACTGATATTACTGACAATAACTATTATAGTAGTGAACTGATATTACTGACAATTACTGACTATTATAGTAGTGAACTGATATTACTGACAATAACTATTATAGTAGTGAACTGATATTACTGACAATAACTATTATAAGTGAACTGATATTACTGACAATAACTATTATAGTAGTGAACTGAATTAACAATAACTATAAATTATCTTTTATTATAGCTATTATAGTAGTGAACTATATTACTGACAATAACTATTATAGTAGTGAACTGATATTACTGACAATAACTATTATAGTAGTGAACTGATATTACTGACAATAACTAAATAGTAGTGAACTGATATTATGACAAAACTATTATAGTTTGATATTACTGACAATAACTATTATAGTAGTGAACTGATATTACTGACAACAATAACTAAGTGAACTGATATTACTGACAATAACTATTATTATAGTAGTGAAACTGATATTACTGACAATAACTATTATAGTAGTGAACTTAGTGATATTACTGACAATAACTATTATAGTAGTGAACTGATATTACTGATTATGTAGTGAACTGATATTATGAGTAGTGAACTGATTAACTGACAATAACTATTTATAGTAGTGAACTGATGATTCTGACAATAACTATAATTTAGTGAACTGACATTACTGACAATAACTATTATAGTAGTGAACTGATTTACTGACAATAACTATTAAGTAGTGAACTGATTATGACAATACTATTATAGTAGTGAACAATTAACAATATATTATATTATTACTGACAATAACTATTATAGTAGTTCTGACAATAATTAAGTTGAACTGACAAACTATTATAGTAGTGAACTGATATTACTGACAATAACTATTATTAGTGAACTGATATTACTGACAATAACTATTATAGTAGTGAACTGATATTACTGAAATAACTATTATAGTAGTGAACTGATATTACTGACAATGGCTATTATAGTTTTTACCTCCTTTGAAATAACTATTATAGTAGTGAACTGATATTACTGACAATAACTATTATAGTAGTGAACTGATATTACTGACAATAACTATTATAGAATTAACAATAACTATATTTTGAACTGATATTTGACAATAACTTTCTTGAACTGATATTACTGACATGATTTATAGTAATGATATTACTGATAATATTATAGTAGTGAACTGATATTACTAACAATAACTATTATAGTAGTGAACTGATATTACTGACAATAACTATTATAGTAGTGAACTGATATTACTGACAATAACTATTATAGTAGTGAACTGATATTACTGATAATAACTATTATAGTAGTGAACTTAAACTAACTATTATAGTAGTGAACAATTAAACAATCATTTATAGTAGTGAACTGATATAACTGACAATAACTATTATAGTAGTGAACTTTACTGACAATAACTATTATAGTCTGAACTGATATTACTGATAATAACTATCTTAGTGAACTGATTATTACTATTATAATAGTGAACTGACATACAATAACTATTATAGTAGTGAACTGATATTACTGACAATAACTATTATAGTAGTGAACTGATATTACTGACAATAACTATTATAGTAGTGAACTGATATTACTGACAATAACTAAAGTACTGATATTACTGACAATAACTATTATAGTAGTGAACTGATATTACTGACAATAACTATTATAGTAGTGAACTGATATTACTGACAATAACTATTATAGTAGTGAACTGATATTACTGACAATAACTATTATAGTAGTTTTCTATTACTTTCTCATTTATAGTAGTGAACTTATTACTGACAATAACTATTATAGTAGTGAACTGATTTAAATTATAGTAGTGAACTGATAATGTAGTGAACTGATATTACTGACAATAACTATTATAGTAGTGAACTGATATTACTGACAATAACTATTATAGTAGTGAACTGATATTACTGACAATAACTATTATAGTAGTGAACTGATATTACTGACAATAACTATTATAGTAGTGAACTGATGATTTAACTTTACTGACAATAACTATTATAGTAGTGAACTGATATTACTGACAATAACTATTATAGTAGTGAACTGATATTACTGACAATAATATTATATAGTGAACTGATATTACTGACAATAACTATTATAATGAACTGACACATTGACTATTAACTAACTATTATAGTCAAACAATAGTAGTGAACTGATAACTGACAATAACTAAGTAGTAACTGACTTACTGACAATAACTATTATAGTAGTGAACTGATTTATATTATAGTAGTGAACTTACTGACAATAACTATTATAGTTTGATATTCACATAAAACTATTATAGTAGTGAACTGATATTACTGACAATAACTATTATAGTAGTGAACTGATATTACTGACAATAACTATTATCGAGTAGTGAACTGATATTACTGACAATAACTATTATAGTAGTGAACTGATATTACTTAACTATTATAGTAGTGAATGTCAATAACTTATTATAGTAGTGAACCTGATATTACTGACAATAACTATTATAGTAGTGAACTGATATTACTGACAATAACTATTAACTATTATAGTAGTGAACTGATATTACTGACAATAACTATTATAGTAGTGAACTGATATTACTGACAATCTATTATAGTAGTGAACTCTGACAATAACTATTATAGTAGTGAACTGATATTACTGACAATAACTATTATATTAGTGAACTGATATTACTGACAATAACTATTATAGTAGTAAACTGATATTACTGACAATAACTATTATAGTAGTGAACTGATATTACTGACAATAACTATTATTATAGCTTTTTATAAAGTAGTATGTAGAGTTTTGGAATATCCCACCGCCCATAACGTCAGCTAGGATATTCCAAAACATAAGAAACTTCATTTAAGCCTTTTTAAAACAATACTAAAGATGAATAAAATAAATAAATTATCTTTCATAAAAAAACATCATTTGCACCTACGCTTAAGCCATTATTACAAATATAACATTTTTTAAAAATAAATAAATAAATGTCTATCATAAAAACATTATTTTTTACCCACTAAAAAAACTTGTTTTTAAAAAAATTATATATCTTTCATAAAAACATCATTTTAACCTACTTTTAAGTCTTTCAGATCCGCCATTGCAGATTTGTATAATGAGTTAATATTAACACAATCATCATTTCTACTTCCTTAATATCTTTTATTTCTTCTGTTATGTTTTTAAAAGTATGAGAATTTTTATCAAGTTTATTATACTTATCAATTAACTCAATTATTGTTTCTAATTCATTTGGTTTGTCTAAATATTTAGCTAGTATCTTTTCACCTCTTCACTTGCATCAAACTTATGAATGTTAATGGCAACCCTTCCTCCTTTAACACTTTTTGTGATAAATAATCTTGTTAACTTATCGGAATGTGCATATATTTTTTCTTCTTTCTCATTCATTTTCTTCATCCATGATTTAAATGTTAATGAAGATGATGTCAAATTACATTGCATTTTCTGTCCAGTCAGATCTCTCATCATTGAATTATATAAAGACACGCAACCGGCTAAATAAAGAACATCATTTTTAAAATATGGAACTCATTCGTTTTGTCGTTTCTAAATAATTGTCTTTATTTATTCCTTTAATATCGAAATTAATCTTTTGAATATTCTTTGGAAGTTTATAATCTAAACACCATTTTAACAAACTTGTTTTCACGTGTTGTAAAGGAACATCTTAAATGAATTTTCTGTTCTTTTATTTTATTACATGTCCTCCATTTCTTTTCAATAAAAGTTTTTTTAAGAGTTACATTCAATAAGCTGTTACTTCTTTTTATAGGAGGTTTCGTCATATGGACATTTTCGATTATAATTTCAGAATCAAAGCCTGATCCATTTTTAATTAAAGTAAATGCTGTATTATTTATTGCTGATAAGTATTTAAAATATTGTTCAACACAATCTACACCCATAAATAACCTAATGTGTTTATTTACTAATCTTTCATATTTATCTTCGGGTATAGTTTCTTCACATAAAAGTTTTTTTAAACGCGCATAACTGATTTAAACTAATCGATGCTAAAGCATATGGAACTTGTTTCCAGTTTAATCAGTAAATGTTTCAATATCATATATTTGTCTGGATATACCCTCTTCTGTGTCTGTTTTACAGCTATACAGTTGTACTTTTTTTACATCATCAATTAATTTTTTCCATTCTTGTTTATAATTCGTTTTAATTTCCTTAATTGCTTTATTTTTATTATTTCTATCAATTAAACAATAATGTCCAATAGTATAAATATTGGGTTGTGAAGGTAATATACGAATTTATAAATTTTATCGTCTTTTTGAGGATAAGTATGTCTATCACTTGGATTAAAATACTCTACAACATCGTTAAAAATTAAATAAATCTTAAAAACTTAGCATTAGACATTATAAATGGAATAATTTTCTTATCCTTATCCCCATTTTCTTTATAAACAAATTCTTTGTACTTTTCCGTATGTTTCTTTTCAGTCAACCATTCATAACATTTAATAAAACAACTATTCTCTGATGGGATGTAGCAGTATTTCCCTTTATATTCTCTGATGGGATGTAGCAGTTATTTCCTTCATGGTCTTTGATACAACACAAAAATGTTGTTCCATCTCCTTTTTTAGATTTTTTAACTTTTCTAAACTTATTTAATCCATATTGAATATTTCCAATAAAATACGTTTCATTCATATCTGAATTTGTTTCTAACGATTCAATATAAGTTTCTAGTTGTTTAATACTAGAGAAACTACCTTTACCTCTTAGCTTATATTCTTCAAATTCATCACTGTTATTTGTTTTTATTTTTCCATTAAGAGAAACAATATTTCCTTCATTAATCAATTGTTTCATTTGAATAACAACTTCAGTAAAACTTTTATTATCAACATATATAGAATTTGATAAATCGTGATTATTTAGATATTTTAACTTGTTTGTATAATGACTGATTTTATCGTGGTATTCATCTTCATCTTCATCATTATTTGCGTTGCTACTTTTCTATGTATATTTCTGAACCTCTTTTTGATATGTTTTCTTTAAGAAGTTATATGTTGAGAAGCCTTGTAACTTGTTTGCTTTATAATTAATGTTTCTCTCTCTGATTATGTCATTTAATTTTTTAACTTTAATTACTTCTTCATTATAAAGATCGATATATTTGTCTATCAACCTTTCAGTCTTTAGATTATCTATTTTATCATCATAATATTTAATCTTCTCTAATGCTTCATTCTTCTTAGATATATATTTACTATTACGTTTATTCATCTCTTCTCGATCATATTTCATTTGTTCATTCTTTCGGCCTGCTCCTTTTGAATATCTGCATTAGATCGACACTCCTTACATTGTGACTTAACTCCATCTTTCTTTGATTTCTCTTTTCCATAATCTTTCATAGATTTACTGGCATTGCATTTAGTACACTTCTTTTTTATACTGTCCATTTTTATAGAAAACATTTTAGATAGGGAAATATGTTTTGTACTTTTATTTTATATTTTTAAGTTGGGTTTCTATTTATAAAATCTTGATGAGCTTGTTTATATTTCTCTTTATTATTTTGATAGTGGTTTTGTTTCATTGGTTTTTCACATTCTTTACACCTACCCCAAGGACTTACAGTAGTCTTGGACCTACCCCTATAACCGCCAGGACATGTTTTCTCTTTTCTACATAATGTATATGGTTTTAAATGATAACATAATTTACATTTTTTTCCTTCCATTTTATTAAAATAAAATATAAAAAGTAAGTTAAAATGATGTTTTTATGATATATATTTATTTTTTATTTAAATTTATTTTCAGTAATTGTAAAAAAGACTTAAAAGTAGGTTAAAATTATGTTTTTATGAAAGACAAATAATTTAAAAAAAACGTTTTTTAGTGGGTAAAAAAATGTTTCTATGTTTTTATTATAGACATAAAAAAGGCTTAAATTAATGTGTTTGTTATGTTTTGGAATATCCTGCGCGAGCCGAAGTGGAGCATGGACCGTGCGGGATATTCCCAAACTCTATACTACTACTACTACTTATAGTAGTGAACTGACATTACTGACAATGCCTATTATAGTAGTGAACTGACATTACTGACAATGCCTATTATAGTAGTGAACTGCCAGCCGTTACGGGTACCCATAGTTTGTTGCCATTTTTGGACCTTGGTACGGGTGTACGTTTTGTTACTGTTGCTTACGAGTTTGACCTAGAAAGGCTACGTCAATGTGTTTTGTGACTGTTTTGTGTACTTTTTGTTACTGTTGCTTACGAGTTTGACCTAGAAAGGCTACGTCAATGTGTTTTGTAATGTAATGACACAAGATAACATGAAAGCCCCATAGGAACAAACGAGACCAGACAAACACAAGGAATAGACAGAAACAAATCCTGGCCACCATGGGGATCGAACCCGCGACGTCTGTGACGGCACCAATCGCCTCGCCATGAAACGAAAGCGTGCTACCAACCGAGCTAACTACGTTTCTGTCTATTCCTTGTGTTTGTCTCGTCTTTGTTCCTATGGGGCTCTCACATTATCTTGTGTCATTACATTAACTTGCGACATGCCCCTTGCCTCACTGCTTGTCTTTATCTATGTCAATGTGTTTCTAGTATTGTTGATGTTGGCTTTTAAAAAAAAAAGTTTTGTTATTAATGTTGTTTTGTTTGGATTGCTGTTGCTGGTTTCGTCAATCTGGACTAGGCCTGGGCGATACTCGACCCAGTATTTGATACCAACACATACAAGGCGTTTGACGCCGGCCATTCGAATCTGACCACGATCTCGAGAGCTCAAGCGTCTGTTACTGTTACATCTTTGCTAGTACTAAATCTGTACACGGTGCCGGTGAAGTTGTCGTTGGGTCGATCAGCGCTGCACCGATTGTGTAATCTTTCCCGTTAGGGATACGGCTACTAACTCATCACACCGTCTACTAACTCATTACACCGCCTACTAACTCATTACACCGTCTACTAACTCATTACATCGTCTACTAACTCATTACACCGTCTACTAACTCATTACACCGTCTACTAACTCATTACACCGTCTACTAACTCATTACACCGTCTACTAACTCATTACACCGTCTACTTATTCGTTACATCGTCTACTAAATCATCACACCGTCTACTTATTCGTTACACCATCTACTAACTCATCACACTGTCTACTAACTCATCATACCGTCTACTAACTCATCACACCGTCTACTAACTCATTACACCCCTACTAACTCATTACACCGCCTACTAACTCATCACACCGTCTACTAACTCATTACACCGTCTACTAACTCATTACACCGTCTACTAACTCATTACACGTCTACTTCATTACACAACCTCCTTACTTGACATCGTCTACTAAATCATCACACCGTCTACTAACTCATTACACCATCTACTAACTCATCACACTGTCTACTAACTCATCACACCGCCTACTAACTCATTACACCGCCTACTAACTCATTACACCGTCTACTAAATCATCACACCGCCTACCAACTCATTACACCGGCTAACTCATCTTTTAACACCGTCTACTAACTCATCACACCGTCTACTAACTCATCACACCGTCTACTAACTCATCACACCGTCTACTAACTCATCACACCGTCTACTAACTCATTACACCGTCTACTAACTCATCACACCGTCTACTAACTCATCACACCGTCTACTAACTCATTACACCGCCTACTAACTCATCACACCGTCTACTAACTCTATCACACCGTCTACTAACTCATTACACCGCATCTACCGCTCTACACCACCCACTAACTCATTCGTTACTAACTCATCACACCGTCTACTAACTCATTACACCGTCTACTAACTCATCACACCGTCTACTAACTCATTACACAGTTACACTCATCTACTAACTCATCACACCGTCTACTAACTCATCACACCGCCTACTAACTCACACCGTCTACTATCACCACCGCCTACTAACTCATCACACCGTCTACTAACTCATCACACCGTCTACTAACTAACTCATCACACCGTCTACTAACTCATTGCACACCGTCTACTAACTCATTACACCGTCTACTTATTCGACACCGTCACTAACTCATTACACCGTCTACTAAACACCATCTACTAACTCATCACACCGTTACTAACTCATTACACCATCTACTAACTCATTACACCGCCTACTAACTCATTACACCGTCTACTAACTCATTACACCGCCTACTAACTCATCACACCGTCTACTAACTCATCACACCGTCTACTAACTCATTACACCGTCTACGAACTCATTACTCTACTAACAACATTACACCGTCTACTAACTCATCACACCGTACTAACTCAACACCGCCTACAACTCACACCTCATTACACCATCTACTAACTCATCACACCGTCTACTAACACCTCACTTATTAGACCGTCTACTAACTCATCACACCGTCTACTAACTCATCACACCGCCTACTAACTCATTACACCGCCTACTAACTCATCACACCGCCTACTAACTCATTACACCGCCTACTAACTCATCACACCGCCTACTAACTCATTACACAACTCATTACACCGCCTACTAACTCATCACACCGCCTATTATCTGATTACACCGTCTACTAACTCATCACACCGCTTACTAACTGATTACACCATCAACTAACTCATTACACCGCCTACTAACTGATTACACCGTCTACTAACTCGTGTGTCCAACACAAGACGGCCAGTCATCGGGCAGATACGTCCAGTGGTTGGTAAAAGCCAATCGATAAGATTGTGTTGCTTTTTTTTGGGGTGATAATCGTAACAACCGTTAGTTTTTTATTATTATTATTATTGTTTGCACGGTGTGCGAAACAACAATTAGCTCTAGTATTATGTTTTGTACATTTCAGCGTAACATGCATTAGATTTTCACATGCATTGTTTTAATAATATTATGTTTGTATGATAAGCATACCAATAGTGAGACTTAGATCTATAGTCTGTTGTGATATCATCGTGTTTTACTTTTGTGTGAGAATAAAATCACTATAAGTGGTGTTCACATTGTAGGAAGTAATTTGTGTTAAAGTGATTCACTATATAAGTGACGGCTCATTAGTCACTCTTCCTTCTTCATACCCCAATGATCATGAGCGAAATCCTAGGCACTGACACATTTGAAACCAAGCGACGACATTTCATTCTAATGTCAGACTACGGCTCAAAGTATCACATTGTAAAAGAGAGAAAAAAAACCCCAGTAACTTCGAAAGCAATCACTGAAGTAATAGAGGAAGCGTGTGGGCTCTTTGGTCGTCCGGATGAGTTACGGTCAGACAACTATTCATTATTTGCAAATGAACAATTCAGAGAATTTTGCAGAGAACCCCATATAGAGCATTAAAACATCATCACCTCATTATCCTCAATCGAATGGATTTATCCAACGGCAAATCGTGGGGATCAAGCCACACATAAAGAAGGGCTCTAAGTACATCGCGAAACATCCAAAAAGCTCTGTTGGGCATCCGGGCAACACCGATGGACGCAAAGCTACCGTCGCCAGGTGAGATGCGTATGAAAACACAACGCTTACCATCACGAGCAAGATCACGCCAGAAAACACCTTAAAAGGAGCGAGCTGAAATGAACAAAGTCCAAGATGGTAAGAATGCAGGTGAGGAGGAGTTGCCACCCCTCTGCTCTATCCTGGAATCGCCAAACGGATTCTTGATAAACCGTCAAAAACATGGTGCCCTGGTACAATCCTTCGACAATGGAAGGAATTACGATCGTGTGGGATTGAATCAACATGTCTTGCTAACATTCGTCGTAACAGAAAACACCTCAGGGAGATGAGTAATCAACCTGTAACTTAAAGAACACCACAGAGGAATGAGTAATCAGCCTCTAACACAACATCAAAGAACACCACAGAGGAATGAGTAATCAGCCTCTAACACGAACATCAAAGAACACCACAGAGGAATGAGTAATCAGCCTCTAACACGAACATCAAAGAACACAACAGAGAGATGAGTAATCAGCCTCTAACACGAACATCAAAGAACACCACAGAGAAATGAGTAATCAGCCTCTAACACGAACATCAAAGAACACCACAGAGAGATAAGTAATCAGCCTCTAACACGAACATCAAAGAACACCACAGAGAAATGAGTAATCAGCCTCTAACACCGAAGATCAAAGAACACCACAGAGAAATGAGTAATCAGCCTCTAACACACATAACGTCAAAGAACACCACAGAGAAATGAGTAATCAGCCTCTAACACCGAACATCAAAGAACACCACAGAGAAATGAGTAATCAATCTGTAACACCGAACATCAAAGAACATAACAGAGAGATAGTAATCAATCTGTAACACCGAACATCAAAGAACACCACAGAGAAATGAGTAATCAATCTGTGACACCGAACATCAAAGAACACAACAGAGATGAGTAATCAATCTGTAACACCGAACATCAAAGAACACCACAGAGAGATGAGTAATCAACCTCTAACACCGAACATCAAAGAACACCACAGAGAAATGAGTAATCAACTTGTAACACCGAACATCAAAGAACTCCACAGAGAAATGAGTAATCAGGCTCTAACGCCTAACATCAAAGAACACCACAGAGAAATGAGTAATCAACTTGTAACACCGAACATCAAAGAACTCCACAGAGGAATGAGTAATCAACCTCTAACACCAAACATCAAAGAACACCACAGAGGAATGAGTAATCAACCTCTAACACCGAACATCAAAGAACACCACAGAGGAATGAGTAATCAACCTCTAACACCGAACATCAAAGAACTCCACAGAGGAATGAGTAATCAACCTCTAACGCCTAACATCAAAGAACACCACAGAGAAATGAGTAATCAACCTCTAACGCCTAGCATCAAAGAACACCACAGAGGAATGAGTAATCAGCCTATAACGCCTAACAAAGTAGCTGTCTCAATGCAGGCAGCATCTCCAACTCTAAAATTTTCAAATGTATCATCGGAAAATGAAAGCACTGCAGTAAGGAATCGCCGATATCGCTGGTGGGGCTCTCGTACTCACCAAAACGAGCGAATACGTTGCGCTCACCTGTAGGTCCTCATTCGCACAGGTACAAAAAGACCAAACGCCACAAAACGTGGCCGTGTTGTTTATGCGCCCTACAAACATACTTGTTATAGTCTGTTTCAAAACTCATGTGCGCACACATTGGCCTGTATCTTTGAAACTATCAGATGTATTCGAATGAAACTTGACATGGTGGTTCAGATTACATTAAACCCTACAAAATATTTTTCGTTCCATGAATAATCAACTGATTCCAGAGTTTGCTTATTAGCGATATATAAAAGAAAAAACAAGGATGAGTCCAACTATTTAAAGGTTTTACAGTAACCATTGAACGAAATTTGTTTCATTTTGATTGTACTGTAATGTCAACACACCAAACCCATGCCTTGCACGTGTTTAACTCGTAAGAATAAGCGAAACCCAAAGCAAAAAAAACCCAACAACCCCCGCCCTCCCCCTCAAAAAACAACGCCAAAACAAGCTAAATAAAACGTAACAAGTCAAATGGCGACATCAAATGTGAGTTCGATTCATTTCATTACCAAATTCTCAATGGCGTTACTTCAATTTGTGATTGTAAGATTGCAATCAACTGGAATAATGGATTTAAAATGCAGAATTTTGCGTTAAATTTGTACAAATATTTTGACAAGGAAGCCAAACGGGGAACGCCATTTCAAAACACCCGAGACCCAATGAGAAGAACGAGGCATGTATTAGGAATAGACAGAATAGTTTTAGGAAGATGGCTGAAAAATTCGAAGGTCCAAAGAGTTCAGGCAAAGCTGGGCAAGGAAGGCAGAAAGGAAAAGGTAGACGATTTGGATAATGGGCAAGGAAGGCAGAAAGGAAAAGGTAGACGATTTGGATAATGGACAAGGAAGGCAGAAAGGAAAAGGTAGACGATTTGGATAATGGACAAAAGGAAAGGTAGACATTTGGAAAGGCAAGGAAGGCAGGTAGACGATTTGGATAATGGGCAAGGAAGGCAGAAAGGAAAAGGTAGACGATTTGGATACTGGGCAAGGAAGGCAGAAAGGAGAAGGTAGACGATTTGGATAATGGGCAAAGGAAGGCAGAAAGGAAAAGGTAGACGATTTGGATACTGGGCAAGGAAGGCAGAAAGGAGAAGGTAGACGATTTGGATACTGGAGCAAGGAAGGCAGAAAGGAAAAGGTAGACGATTTGGATACTGGGCAGGGAAGGCAGAAAGGAAAAGGTAGACGATTTGGATAATGGGCAAAGAAGGCAGAAAGGAGAAGGTAGACGATTTGGATAATGGGCAAAGAAGGCAGAAAGGAGAAGGTAGACGATTTGGATACTGGAGGGAGGTGGAAAGAGACGATTTGGATAATGGGCAAGGAAGGCAGAAAGGAAAAGGTAGACGATTTGGATACTAGAAGGAAGGCAGAAAGGAGAAGGTAGACGATTTGGATACTAGGCAAGGAAGGCAGAAAGGAGAAGGTAGACGATTTGGATACTAGGCAAGGAAGGCAGAAAGGAGATGGTAGACGATTTGGATACTGGGCAAGGAAGGCAGAAAGGAGAAGGTAGACGATTTGGATACTGGACAAGGAAGGCAGAAAGGAGAAGGTAGACGATTTGGATACTGGAGGCAAAGAAGGCAGAAAGGAGAAGGTAGACGATTTGGATACTGGGCAGGGAAGGCAAAAGAAAGGTAGACGATTTGATAAGGAAAAGGTAGACGATTTGGATACTAGGCAAGGAAGGCAGAAAGGAGAAGGTAGACGATTTGGATACTGGGCAAGGAAGGCAGAAAGGAGAAGGTAGACGATTTGGATACTGGGCAAGGAAGGCAGAAAGGAGAAGGTAGACGATTTGGATAATGGACAAGGAAGGCAGAAAGGAGAAGGTAGACGATTTGGATAATGGACAAGGAAGGCAGAAAGGAGAAGGTAGACGATTTGGATAATGGACAAAGGCAGAAAGGAAAAGGTAGACGATTTGGATAATGGACAGGGAAGGCAGAAAGGAGAAGGTAGACGATTTGGATAATGGACAGGGAAGGCAGAAAGGAAAAGGTAGACGATTTGGATACTGGACAGGGAAGGCAGAAAGGAGAAGGTAGACGATTTGGATAATGGACAGGGAAGGCAGAAAGGAGAAGGTAGACGATTTGGATAATGGGCAAAAGAAGGCAGAAAGGAGAAGGTAGATGATTTGGATAATGGGCAAAGAAGGCAGAAAGGAGAAGGTAGACGATTTGGATAATGGACAAGGAAGGCAGAAAGGAGAAGGTAGACGATTTGGATTCTGGGCAAGGAAGGCAGAAAAGAGAAGGTAGACGATTTGGATAATGGACAAGGAAGGCAGAAAGGAAAAGGTAGACGATTTGGATAATGGACAAGGAAGGCAGAAAGGAGAAGGTAGACGATTTGGATAATGGACAAGGAAGGCAGAAAGGAGAAGGTAGACGATTTGGATAATGGACAGGGAAGGCAGAAAGGAGAAGGTAGACGATTTGGATACTAGGCAAGGAAGGCAGAAAGGAGAAGGTAGACGATTTGGATACTAGGCAAGGAAGGCAGAAAGGAGAAGGTAGACGATTTGGATAATGGACAGGAAGGCAGAAAGGAGAAGGTAGACGATTTTTTATATCGAGGATTTGTTGCCAATGCAGATTTTGCCTTTCACTGAACTTTCAGTCACATTTCACAGACAACTGAGACTACCACACAGAGATGAACGGGGCAATTTGCAAATCTTCTCCTTTCATCTGACAGACCATCGTGTTTGGTGATGGAAAATGCATCGTATCACAATATCGTTTGCCAAGAAGACACACTTCCTACATCTTTTAACACAAAATAGTAGATAAAGGCATGATTACACATGGTTACACAAGGGAAAACATCGCGTTTGACAACTCTTGTTGCTGTCCTTGTGCGGAGTAAAAACAAGAAAACGATCGCCAGTATTGATAAGACTATTCCAAAGTTTGGACACACCAGTCTTAGACTTCCAACGTACCAATAAAGTACCATTCTCACCTGAATGCAATTGAGCTTGTTCGCGCTAAGGTAAAAGTAAAAAGCTGAGTGGCGATGGAATACAAAAACATCAAATTGTCAGAAATTGGAAAGAAAAAAACACTCGCTGCTTTAAAGGAAGTTGATAAGCAATTTGTTTCGCCAAATGTGAGGATTATGAGAAAAGAGTAAGAATAATGGCAAATTAAAGGACTTCAAGAACTGTCATTTGTTTCCACTCATCGAATTCTGATTGAAACCTGTTTGTCTACCGTGGTGCCTTATCCAGTCACAAATGGATGTTGACGTGCGTCGTAATATAAGATATGTACAGCTAGTATTTTATTGTGAACATTAACATTTTTTCACACAGAAGACCACGCCAGCTTAGCGGATTATAAAACGCACTGTTATTCACACAATAAAACTTTCCTTTGTAATGGACGGATGGCAGTCAGAAACCTGCAACCTGATTCATGGCATGTCATTGTTCACTATCCATTGCGTGATATTATAAATCGGGGACACATGGAACATATGTGCTGTATAAGTATTGGTACATGCTATGTCCATGAAAACAATCCCCATAACGTTATGTTGTGTGCTATAATGCTATTAGCGTAAACATTCTAATACTTGTGGCTAGGTAATTTAAAACGCTGCGAAACATCAAATGAATTTACGATTGCGTAGTAACACTAAGAGATAAAGAATTCATTAATATTCGTTATGTTTTAAAGAAGTCTAAAACTCCATGCAAAATTTCACGCTAATGACTACTGTGGTTGATCAAATGCTAGTCTATATCTGTCTGCACATGAGTACTGTGGTTGATGAAATGTGAGTCTATGTGTGTACACATGAGTACTCTGGTTGATGAAATGCGAGTCTATATCTGTCTGCACATGAGTACTGTGGTTGATGAAATGTGAGTCTAGATGTGTGTGCACATGAGTACTGTGGTTGATGAAATGTGAGTCTGTGTGTATCTGTGTGTACATGAGTACTGTGGTTGATGAAATGTGAGTCTATATCTGTGTACACATGAGTACTGTGGTTGATGAAATGTGAGTCTATATCTGTGTGTACATGAGTACTGTGGTTGATGAAATGTGAGTCTATATCTGTGTGTACATGAGTACTGTGGTTGATGAAATGTGAGTCTATATGTGTGTGCACATGAGTACTGTGGTTGATGAAATGTGAGTCTATATGTGTGTGCACATGAGTACTGTGGTTGATGAAATGAGTCTAATGTATACTGTGTGTGCACATGAGTACTGTGGTTGATGAAATGCGAGTCTATATCTGTGTGTACATGAGTACTGTGGTTGATGAAATGTGAGTCTATATGTGTGTACACATGAGTACTGTGGTTGATGAAATGTGAGTCTATATGGAGAAAGGAGCACTGGGTTGATGAAATGCGAGTCTATATGTGTGTATGTGTACACATGAGTACTGATTGATGAAATGTGAGTCTATATGTGTGTACACTAGAGTTTGAAACGGACTATAGGAGAAAGGGCAAAGGGACAGCGCATCAGTCACAACAAACACACTAATTGACACGTCACTAAATACACACTACACTAGAATGCTACTGTAGTTTTACGTTCACAGTACATCAGTCACAACAAACACAATGATTGACACGTCACTAAATACACACTACACTAGAATGCTACTGTAGTACGTTCACAGTACATCAGTCACAACAAACACAATCATTGACACCTAACTAAATACACACTACACTAGAATGCTACTGTAGTTTACGTTCACAGTACATCAGTCACAACAAACACAATGATTGACACGTCACTAAATACACACTACACTAGAATTACTGCATGTACGTTTACAACATCAGTTTCACAACAAACACGATGATTGACACGGACTAAATACACACTACACTAGAATGCTACTGTAGTTTTACGTTCACAGTACATCAGTCACAACAAACACAATGATTGACACGTCACTAAATACACACTACACTAGAATGCTACTGTAGTACGTTCACAGTACATCAGTCACAACAAACACGATGATTGACACGTCACTAAATACACACTAGAATGAAAATGCAACTGTAGTTTTTTCAAAGACATCAGTCACAACAAACACGATGATTGACACGTCACTAAATACACACTACACTAGAATGCTACTGTAGTACGTTCACAGTACATCAGTCACAACAAACACAATGATTGACACTTCACTAAATACACACTACACTAGAATGCTACTGTAGTTTTACGTTCACAGTACATCAGTCACAACAAACACGATGATTGACACGTCACTAAATACACACTACACTAGAATGCTACTGTAGTTTTACGTTCATAGTACATCAGTCACAACAAACACAATCATTGATTTTGGTAATGTAAATACACACTACACTAGAATGCTACTGTAGTTTTACGTTCCGGAACTCTGGTCCACCTTTAAAGAACCATTATATTTGAACCTAAAGAGATCATGTTTTCAAATTAAGCATGTACATTTAAAATGGTTTTCACGTCATGCTATTTTGTTGTCTCTGGAATTGAAGGAAGCATTATCGATTTTACTTATTTAGTCTATATACAAAATTTACAACTCCTCGTCGACCTATATTTTAGAGGCCTTTCGGTAATGAAGAAAAGGCAGCACAGTTAAAAGTACAACTCTTCGTCGACCTAAATTTTAGAGGTCTTTCGGTAATGAAAAGGCAACATAGTTATTTCAAGACGACTATGACAAATCGTTTTTTATGCAGATTTCTCAATTTTTTAAAGAAACTATTTCCATATTGCGTAATTGCCGTTGAAAAAAATGCATACATGCGGTTTATAAGTGGTTACCATGTCTCTTGATAACTTAAGAAGATTGTCATTGCTGAATGAAGTTTAAAACTATGTAAATCATCAAGTTTATAAATGTTCAACAGATCACAGGGGTTTATTCAATTATTTTCAAGAGGGGCAGCTTTTTTATTTGATTTGATTTACCCAACCCACAACTAAGGTGATCTTGATTTTGGTAATGTTTCATAGACTGTACCCTTATAAACGCGACATGTTTTGGACTGTAACGATTATGGTTATCTCAAGCTATGAACAATGCTAAATGTAGTTTATGATGAGGATGACACCTTAGACAACCTTTCCATGAAACATTTCCAAAATTAAGAAAAATTCAGATGGAAAACTGCTGCCTGAAATAAATACTATTCATTTGTAACACCAAATTTAATCCTCTGACAACTTGAAGCCCTTAAAATTATCCAACTGAGTCATTAACTTAACTGTATAAACTCACACAAAACACGGGGCATACCATTGGTTGAAAATTTATATATACTGCCGGACAAAAGAAACTAAACAATTTAGACCTTATGTTCTTCGAAATATTTCATGTCTATCATCATACAGTTAATTGCATATTGTTAAAAAAAGTAATGCGAGTAATGTCAGACGTGTGTCACATGACCCAACGTTATCTAGGTCACGCCACGGACCATACCCGCGGAGTTGTCAATGATGTAATGAGACGATTTAAATGTTGTCCAAAGATGTTAATGAGACAATTTAAATGTTGTCCAAAGATGTAATGAGACAATTTAAATGTTGTCCAAAGATGTAATGAGACAATTTAAATGTTGTCCAAATATATAATGAGACAATTGAAATGTTGTCCAAAGATTTAATGTGAGACAATTTAAATGTTGTCCAAGATGTAATGAGACAATTTAAATGTTGTCCAAAGATGAATGAGACAATTTAAATGTTGTCAAAGATGTAATGACAATTTAAATGTTGTCCAAAGATGTAATGAGACAATTTAAATGCCATATTGTCCAAAGATGTACTGAGATTCAATTTAAATGTTGTCCAAAGATCAGCAATAGACAATTTAAATATTGTCAAACAAAGGTCCAATGAAATTCATAACTTACTGTCAATAGCTGTAATGAGACAATAGAAATGTTGTCCAAAGATGTTTGAGACAATTTAAATGTTGTCCAAAGATGTAATAGACAATTTAAATATTGTCAAACAAAGGTAACAACATATGTTCAAACTGTTGTCCAAAGATGTAGAGACATGTGTAATGAGACAATTTAGTTGTCCAAAGATGTAATGAGACAATTTAAATGTTGTCAAAGATTTCATGTGAGACAATTTAAATGTTGTCCAAATTCAATGAGACATTTAAATGTTGTCCAATAGATCTAATGATCAGCAATAGAGAGACTCGCCATATTGTCAAACAAAGATGTAACAACATATGAAATTCAAACTTAAATAGTCTACAGTGATCAGCAATAGATCGTAATGAAACAAAGAACAATTTTCAAACTTACTATCAATAGTCCAGTGATCAAGCATTTGTCAAACAAAGGTAAACATGAGAAATTCTAACTTACTATCAATAGCTCTACAGTGATCAGCAATAGAGAGACTCTATTGTCAAACAAAGGTAACAACATATGAAATTCATAACTTACTATCAATAGCTCTCAGTGATCAGCAATAGAGTCATATTGTCAAACAAAGGCAACATATGAAATTCATAACTTACTATCAATAGCTCTACAGTGATCAGCAATAGAGACTCGCCATATTGTCAAACAAAGGTAACAACATATGAAATTCATAACTTATTGTCAAACAAAGGTAGCTCTACAGTGATCAGCAATAGAGAGACTCGCCATATTGTCAAACAAAGGTAACAACATATGAAATTCATAACTTACTGTCAATAGCTCTACAGTGATCAGCAATAGAGACTCGCCATATTGTCAAACAAAGGTAACAACATATGAAATTCAGCAATAACTTATTGTCAAACAAAGCTCTACAGTGATCAGCAATAGAGAGACTCGCCATATTGTCAAACAAAGGTAACAACATATGAAATTCATAACTTACTATCAATACTCTACAGTGAAATTCATTGTCAAACAAAGGTAACACTATCAAATTCATAACTTACTATACTACAGTGATCAGCAATAGAGAGGCTCGCCATATTGTAAAACAAAGGTAACAACATATGAAATTCATAACTTACTGTCAATAGCTCTACAGTGATCAGCAATAGAGCCTCGCCATATTGTAAAACAAAGGTAACAACATATGAAATTCATAACTTACTGTCAATAGCTCTACAGTGATCAGCAATAGAGAGACTCGCCATGTTGTCAAACAAAGGTGTTCATAACTTACTATCAATAGCTCTAAACAAAGGTAACAACATATGAAATTCATAATTTACTGTCAATAGCTCTACAGTGATCAGCAATAGAGACTCGCCATATTGTAAAACAAAGGTAACATATGAAATTCATAACTTACTACTTTACTGTCAATAGCTCTACAGTGATCAGCAATAGAGAGACTCGCCATATTGTAAAACAAAGGTAACATATGAAATTCATAACTTACTGTCAATAGCTCTACAGTGATCAGCAATAGAGAGACTCGCCATATTGTAAAACAAATGTAATATATGAAATTCATAACTTACTGTCAATAAGGTAATTGGTGTGTTTGAGGGTGGTTCATGATAAAAAATGAACTATAGTTTTGAATGAAATCAAGAAAACTGATCGGGGGAGGGGGAGGGGGGTGGTGCGAGGGGTGATGTTTAGGCACGTGTACGTACAAACCGTGGGAGGGGTCCGTGGCGTGACCTAAATAACGTTTGGTCATTACCCTCATTAATATTTTAACAATACGTAATTAACTTCACGTATATAATGGTATACATGAAATCTTTCGAAGAGCATAGGGTCTCAAAGTGTTTAGTTTCTTTTGTCCTCGCGTACACAATCAATGTTTCTACTCTCACAACAAATGCATTGGTGCCAAGGTCAAATGTAACTGATGCGGCTGTTTGGGTTTTTCCATTCATCACAATGAAAACGTAACTATTACGTGTTAATAATGTGAAGTCAGTACACAAAAACAGCCTTGCCCTCATCTCAGTGAAATACCGTGACACGGCTGCTTTAGTTTAGTGATGGCATTATTAAGCCACTACCGTACTGTAAAACTGAAAACAAGTTCCAAGCCTACACAATAAAACACGTACAACTCAAACCGCCAAATGGCAAAGGAATTCGCAGCTACAGAAAAACCGTTACGCCAATAGTGAAACATACTAAAAAACCTCTACGTTAAAAGATAATATAAGACGGGAGGGAGGGTGAGAGGGTGAGAGGGAGAGAGAGAGAGAGAGAGAGAGAGAGAGAGAGAGAGAGAGAGGGGGAGGGAGGAGGGAGGGAGAGAGCACACTTTCATAATTCACATTCACACGCACTCTTTCAGCGATTACATTTACACTCACACTTTCATCATTCACATTCAGTCACTGACACACTGACGGTGACAGTTGCATCATTCGCATGTGTGGATTCATTGTGGTAGTGGTAGTGGCAGTGGTAGTGGTAGTCTGTAGTGGTAGTGGTAGTGGTAGTGGTAATGGTAGTGGTAGTCTGTAGTGGTAGTAGTAGTGGTAGTCTGAAGTGGTGGTCTGTAGTGGTAGTGGTAATGGAAGTCTGTAGTGGTATTTGTAGCGGTAGTCTGTAGTAGTAGTGGTAGTGGTAGTGGTAGTCTGTAGTGGTAGTGGTAGTCTGTAGTGGTAGTCTGTAGTGGTAGTGGTAGTCTGTAGTCGTAGTGGTAGTCTGTAGTGGTAGTGATAATCAGCAGTGGTAGTGGTAGTCTGTAGTGGTAGTGGTAGTCTGTAGAGGTAGTGGTAGTGGTAGTCTGTAGTGGTAGTGGTAGTCTATAGTGGTAGTCTATAGTGGTAGTCTGTAATGGTAGTGGTAGTGGTAGTCTGTAGTGGTAGTGGTAGTCTGTAGTGGTAGTCTGTAGTGGTAGTGGTAGTCTATAGTGGTAGTCTGTAATGGTAGTGGTAGTCTGTAGTGGTAGTGGTAGTCTGTAGTGGTAGTGGTAGTCTATAGTGGTAGTCTGTAGTGGTAGTGGTAGTCTGTAGTGGTAGTGGTAGTCTGTAGTGGTAGTGGTAGTCTGTAGTGGTAGTGGTAGTCTATAGTGGTAGTCTGTAGTGGTAGTGGTAGTCTGTAGTGGTAGTGGTAGTCTGTAGTGGTAGTGGTAGTCTGTAGTGGTAGTGGTAGTCTGTAGTGTAACAGATCATGTTGCTAACGTAAACACACTGCTTATAGGTCATCCCAATCAAAACTATGTCAGAAAAAATGGAGAGAGAAAAAAGAGAAAAGACAAGTGGCCCCTGTCTTATTCAGGTTGGTTTTGTTTCTACCTTCCCCTACGAGTGAATAGAGTCCGTCTTTCATTACCGGTAGGTACAACATGTCGAATCTTTCTTTCCCTTCTTCTTCCTCCTCTTCCTCTTCCATACCAATGATTCTGTTCTGACCGAAAATCGTGCAACAACAGTTCACGGTGCTTTGCCAAGGTTAGAAGTAGGACGGTGAATAGAATGTGTAAAGTGAATGTAAACAAATAGAAATGGTAGTGATAGGTAAACAAAAAAATCACAGAAAATATGTAAAAGAGCTTGTTAGAAATTGGCACAAATTGACTGAAGCGAAAGACCACAGTTTCACAATTATTATAATGATACACAGATACCTTAAAAGCGAATGGCTATTGCACACAAAACGTCCATAATGTACCGAACACCAAAACTACGTCTGCGTGTCTGTCAGGCGTAACACAACACACTGCGCAGTGTCACACTGTCAGAGTGTGGCGGAACGTCGGACACGCTCTGGTGGTTACGTCAACTCTTAGATTTGTGACATTTCCCCGTGGACGTCCGAAATGCCTCTACGCCCACCAGATCTATGCGAGGTCGATCCACAACCTGTTGCCACCCGGGGTCCAGGGAGGCTACCCACTGTCTCACTCCCTAATGGAGTGTCCTTCGCCACCATCCGAAAATTTGCACGTGGTCTTTACTAAGTGGCATTTCTATTTATCACGAGGCGTATTGCTGTCTGAGTGGAATACTCGAAGTTGGACGAGCCTATAGGACAAGTGTCAGTGTGTACATACGAGTAATATGGCGAGAACAGTTGATGGAGCTTACAGTAAGTGACAAGGAGACGGAAATGCAGGCAGACATAATATTACATTACATATGTATCCGCACGCGTGGCCGTGACAATTCTTGAAAAGCTTCTTTGGGAAATAATAAGTCAGCCACATATCAATTCTCTTCCCCAACTTTAGCCCCCCCCCGCCCCTCGCGAACGTCTTCAGGGTCTTAGTGGGCCACCGCGGAGGAGGCACTGGAGGGCAGGGCGAGACCTCCAGAATCCTTGATTGTCGGACAGTCTAGGTGAAAGCTTCCTTATAATATGGAATTGCATTATCAATATGATGCATACTTGTATCGTCATAACATGTATACCTTTAATAATTCATTTATTTATATGTAATTGACTCTCCTACTATGTCAGGATTAAAGGGATGGCGCAGTAAAATGCAATGCCGGTTCTTCTGTAAGTGACGTTGGACTGACACGGAAAGATGCTGAGAAAGCTGAAGACATAACGATAGATAGGGATATGGAAATGAAGATAGATGGGTATATATATATATATATATATATATATATATATATATATATATATATATATATATATATATATACACAGAGAGAGAGAGAGAGAGAGACAGAGAGAGAGAGAGAGAGAGAGAGAGAGAGAGAGAGAGAGAGAGAGAGAGAGAGAGAGAGAGAGAGAGAGAGAGAGAGAGAGAGAGAGAGAGAGAGAGAGAGGACAGACAGACAGACAGACATACATAGACAGAAACGTAGGGGAGGAGGGGAAAAGAAGGGGAAGAAGGAATGGAACAAATAGCCAAGTGTGTGAGCGATGTATTAAAGTTAGTAGTGTACCTATCTTAGTAGCTAACCTTCCACCTGATCTTTTATTGTGAAACACAAAGTGTAGTTTGTTTCTAGTCTATCTAAAGGCTGAAATGAGAGCGTAAAAAACCCAAAACAACTCCGTATTTCACTGATGGCTGTATTACCGAGAACATTCCGACAAAACAATTGCATGTGACCACCAACAGCTATTTGTCCTCGAGGAGAAATTAATTGTTTTGTCTGAGCTGGTATTCAAAGTCAGATATAGCTTCCACATTTTTAACATTTCCATATTTGAATTTTAGGGAATGAATAATTTAGTTATCAAGAGAATATGATTGATTTTATCGATTGTACTTTTGTTTGTATTTACTTCGTCAAACAAAATGTCAAATAGAATATGTATATCATTGAGTCTCAAGTTTAAGTTAAAGTCATTTAAGACGTTTAGTTCATTGCGTTTCCAAAATGTTGTCACGGTCTTGCATTGAACAAAGCTGTGGTCAAGGAAATCTGTTTATTGATGTATCTCTTTAATTTTTATCCTTTGTAACATGATATGTGTAGGATAAATGTAATGCAATATCTTGTAATTATAGTAAACTAAGTCTAGATTCCTTAGTGGCTGTGTAAGACAAAACGTAATATGTGTTAAATATCGATAATGTGATTACGAGCCCAGAACGGATTTTTGTCATTCACTAGAACTAGCCGAATAGTGTTTTATGTGAGATTTTAGTATATTTTCCATAGTGTTTTATTGTGAGATTTTAGTATTTTTTCGACTATATCACATTCGAACTCATTCGGGTTGACCTGCACAAAAGAACGTGGATATATATGTTTAGCATTAATTTCGACGCTACTGGAATACTGTTGAATATTGCGTTGTAATGGAACATATGCTCTGCATATCGACTTAACCTCTCTTCCATTTCCATTTCTTTATCTTACTATGCCATTTGCAGAGCAGATATCTTTAATGTATAATCAATTATTTTTCATGTATTTGTTTTATGTGTAAGGGTTTGTCTTTGTAGGTGATGTTTTTATTATTGAAGATGGGCTGGCAAAATATTTCTTCTTTTGTCAATGTATCTGCTGGTATATTTAGCAATGACCTAAATTCCACTCATACACAAACGATCTTTTTCCAGAAATTGGAATGTATTGAAGTCACGTTTACAGGAATGGTATCCATTCGGGTGCTTCTAAGAAAATATCTCACGCCACCCAGATCCTTGAGAGCACTGTTGCCTATTGCTACTATTTCAGAATTATCTGATGCTTTATGAAGCCATTTTATAAGACAGGAAAATGGTTGTGTCTTAACGCTTGTCACACCAAGACCCCCTTGTGATATTTCCTGACGTTAAGTTGATCTCTTCATTTTTTTCAAGTACGCGTTTGTTGGAGTTTTATTTTTGCCATGTGGATTTAAAACTTAAAGAGACTATTTCTTTGAGAATATCTTTCGGCGGAGCAAGGGCTTGTAATTGAAAAGTTATTTTGCGACAAAAGTAATGATTTCGCAATTAAAAGTTTCCCATATATTGATAAATTTCTACGATGCCATATTTCAATCATTGATTTATGTAATTTATTTAAGGCAACCAATTGATATCGATTCTCGAGATTTCTTGAGACTGATTGAAATAAAAAAAACCTAGTATTTTAATACAATCTCGTTTATTTAATTTTGACCAATAGTTTACATTTGTGTTTGTTTAGTTAAGTTTCTGAAGTTTTCAATTAATTGAATGCTTTTAACGAGACTGCTGGTGTCACTTAGTGATAAAAATGCATAATTTGCATCTACATATATGCGAATTTTACGACATTGCGTTGTCATCCAGTCAGAACAGGCTCTCAAGCCGCTGAACAGATATTGCTAAAACACCACTTTTGTGTATGACCTGTGTATGTTGTAGGCATGTTTTTAATTTGAATGACATGTTCTTTCTTTAAACGGTATTTTACACAAGTCATTTGCGATTGCTGCCGAATCCCACACTATTCGGCAACCTACAAAACCGGCGAAAGTTGGGCTGCCGTTGACCCATTCATGCGCTTTGTCCCCAGTCCACTGATGAACAGACACTGCTCAAATTTAAACCTAGATCTAGCACAATTTTTTTCTTTTTCAACAGGTCAATCTCTAGATCTCTTAGTCAGCGTACATTAAAAGGTGTGCTCGTCTATGGAAATCTTCCGTCTTAGGTCAAGCTCTACATTTACATATAAAATTCAGAGATATATCTAGAGCTACTCTAGATCTACTAAATATTTTTTGGTCGAGGTTGGGTTCGGATAAGAATAACTTGCCCATTCAGTAGGATGACAGGATGACGTCATGTTTTGATAACAACCTGATCACTGAGCGGGGTTTCAGCTTATACCTGATAATTGTATTGTCTAATGTATCAATAGCACTAAGAAGACATTGTATATCGGCATCACTGCGAATAGTATTGGCAACCACTTGGCTGACACATCATGCTTGCTTTTTGCCTCTATGAGTTTGAAAGAAGGGTGAGACAAAATTGCTGTTTCACACAGCTCTCGTCATGGCTCATTAGTGTGGCGATTAGGTGTGTGAAGTAATCACCGAATTTAAATAATTTGAGAGTGTTCAGAATTGCTGATTTGTCCACAGTGTCAAAGGTCTGATGTATATCAAGGGAGGCTAAAACCCATTCCTTCTTAAAATGTCGACAAAGACTTAAGGTGTCATTAATCAATCTGACAGCGTCTGAGATGGACCTGCCTTTCATAAATCCCTTTTGATTTTTATAGATGACGTAATAAAGAACCAACTACAGGCGCATTGTTAATGCCTTGGCAAATATTTTATAATCTGTATTGGTTAAATGTGATTGGTCTCCAATTTGTAAGTTCTCATCTATCCATATTATCACCTTTATGAATAAGAGTTAGTAGTCCACATCGTTGAGATAGGGCAAGATTTCCTGTTTTAATAGATTCAATAAAACTATCGTACAATGAATGTTTAAGACACAGCCAAAATATTTTATGAAAACTTGGTGTAAGCCTGTCTGTTCCAGGAGCGCTTTTCACTTTAAGTTTGAAACGGGATGTCCCCATTGCTTCTAAATCTAGGTTGTCGTCGAGAAAAATGCAATCGCTATTTGTTACTTTGCTAAACTGGCAGTCGCGGTTAAAACTATCAACTTAAGTAAAATTAGTCATCGATCCGTCATCTTTAGTGTATAACTTTTTAAAGTACTCACGAGTGTTGCTGACAATTTCTAAGGGTTCGGTACTGGTAATGCTATTAATTTTGACAATTTTCAGCTTCTTTCTTAAAGTTAAAATTTCACGAGTTTGGATTAACCAATGGACAAAGATTTAACATGAGCTTTAAGTAATTCCCATTTCTCATTTGGGTTGACATTGTGTGATTTCATAAAAAATTTTTCATGTAAGCCGTTCATTGTGTTAACAAATAATAGAATTTCCAACAGCCTTTCATTAAACTTCCACAAAGAGCTACCTCTTCCTGTTGTACCCCGAGGTTTAACAATAAATGAACCCCCTCCCCTTGTGATCTGTAAATGGGATTTCTACTTGTTTGCAATGAATTTTATTTGACAAACAACTATTACAAACAAACGCGTAATCAAGTCTTCTCGCAATGAACGGTGTGGAGCGATGCAAGGTCTATTATTTTTAAAATCTTTGTTTATGATTCTCTACACATCGGTTAGAATAGTTTCTAAAACAATTTTATTGAAATTATGAATTTCTCTTGGGTTATGATCTTCCCCTGAAATTATGTCTAATTGGATAATAGTATTCATGATAATAGTATTCATGATAATAGTATTAATGATAATAGTACTCATGATAATATTATTCATGATAATAGTATTAATGATAATAATATTCGCGATAAAGTTGAAATCTCCACATGAAATCGTATTGGCAAAGTCAACTGTGATAGCCTTTATCAGACGCACCATAGGTGTTGGTGTTTTTATAACTTATATTATTAACACATAAAGTAGCAATTACTCGATCCGATTTTGAGGGGAAAATGACACGCTTGTCAAATTTGAAGGAACGCTGTGCAACCCTACTCAATTTTCCATGCACCTTCGTTATTCTTCGTTGCATGACCTTCTTGTAAACAAGCAATCTCATATTTACTACAATTTTTGAAAAAATACTTTTTTACTTTTTGTTGTTATTTAGACCTCTACAGTTTGGAGACAAAACTTTTAACCCAGCATTAATGTTAATCAGTAGATGTGTCCGAAATTGGATCCGAGTCCTAAGGGAAAAAGTCACGGCACGATTAATGCATAATTCAATACTAGCGATTATTGCTTACCTCAGTATTGGCGCTTTTTTTAGTCGATTCGATTGGTTGAGATTGGGAAGGAGGGAGGCTAGAAGTGTACCGTGATGTTGTCGACACACTTATGCGTCACAGTTTTATGTCCTGCCTGTGAGAAGAGACTTCCCTCTTCCGTCCTCTTTTGACGGACGGACTTCGTGTTGCCCTGCTTAGATCGTGACCTGTGGAGAACATGTTCACTTAGTGGTTGTTGACGCATTCTTCCCCTTCGACTCATATCCCACCAGTCAACACCATTTTCCTCCTCACTACCTCTCTCCTCCCCGTCTTTTCTGTCAGTTTGCTCATGATATTGTCTTTCCTCCTCACTACCTCTCTCCTCCGTGTGTTCTGTCAGTTTGCTCATGATATTGTCTTTCCTCCTCACTACCTCTCTCCTCCGTTTTTCTGTCAGTTTGCTCATGATATTGTCTTTCCTCCTCACTACCTCTCTCTCCCCGTCTTTTCTGTCAGTTTGCTCATGATATTGTCTTTCCTCCTCACTACCTCTCCTCCGTGTGTTCTGTCAGTTCATTCAGGATATCATGATATTGTCTGTACTCGCATGGTTGGTTGAGGACTTGGGTGAAGGATATTAGTGTGACGCCAATTACCAAGTGTATATGTTGAAGTGTGACGCCAATTACCAAGTGTATATGTTGAAGTGTGACGCCAATTACCAAGTGTATATGTTGAAGTGTGACGCCAATTACCAAGTGTATATGTTGAAGTGGGACGCCAATTACCAAGTGTATATATTGAAGTGTGACGCCAATTACCAAGTATATATGTTGAAGTGTGACGCCAATTACCAAGTGTATATGTTGAAGTGTGACGCCAATTACCAAGTGTATATGTTGAAGTGTGACGCCAATTACCAAGTATATATGTTGAAGTGTGACGCCAATTACCAAGTGTATATGTTGAAGTGTGACGCCAATTACCAAGTGTATATGTTGAAGTGTGACGCCAATTACCAAGTGTATATGTTGAAGTGTGACGCCAATTACCAAGTGTATATGTTGAAGTGTGACGCCAATTACCAAGTGTATATATTGAAGTGTGACGCCAATTACCAAGTGTATATGTTGAAGTGTGACGCCAATTACCAAGTATATATGTTGAAGTGTGACGCCAATTACCAAATATATATGTTGAAGTGTGACGCCAATTACCAAGTGTATATGTTGAAGTGTGACGCCAATTACCAAGTATATATGTTGAAGTGTGACGCCAATTACCAAGTATATATGTTGAAGTGTGACGCCAATTACCAAGTGTATATGTTGAAGTGTGACGCCAATTACCAAGTATGTATGTTGAAGTGTGACGCCAATTACCAGGTATGTATGTTGAAGTTAATTTTCTCGATGGTAACTCAATATACTCAAATCGTCGACCTGTTTTATATGGGGTCCAACCTCCGACCTCACTTCTGTAACATTCATATTGGAAGTTTGGCTCCATTTGTTTCCAAATTTGCAGCAATTATATCATTGTCAACACTAAGGGGAGTCCTCCAACGATTAATTTTGTGAAAGTGACAGTAGAATCATCCAATCGGAAGGGGTTGTTTGATAGCAGTAAAAAAGTGCAATTTTTCTCTGGCTTCCCTCGATTTCGAATACATTCTCCAAACTCCCCCAAACGTTGAGAACTATCTACCCAACCCGGCCCCATCGCCATGGCAAGAGCCCCACAAATAGAAAGGCCATCAATGTCCCTCCCATCAGAAGCCATTCGGGAGGAAAAGGCGGTAACTAGTATGTAGAGAGGAGCCACTGCCTCAACACTGGGTCCAGGCATGTCCGCCATTTATTTTCTAAATCAATGAAAGAGTAGTAATGAAATGACACAATGCAATAATAGATAGCCAAGTAGTCAAGTACTTACACATAAAGCTTGACAAGCTGTCGAAAACACGACTCGATACCGACAACGTAAAACCGCGCCTTTGGGGCACCGATCTATTTTTTGCTTTGTATTTCACTATAAAATCAATTTGATTTATTATCTCCGATATGACTAGCTGTCGGTCCACCTACCTGGACCAGGGGGGGTAAATTTTGCCGGAAAAAACTCGAGAACATTTTTCAACCGTTGGCGGGGATCGAATCCCACTACCTTTTGGTTGAGAGGCCGACACCTTGCCTCTGGACTACCGAGTCCCGCCCCCCCGTCATCGACCGGTCGAATCAACTAATCTATATAAAACATATAACTATCCGTTATGTTTTCGTGAATGTCGCCACATCTTGATTCATTACTTTACTATAATGGATTTGAAAAACTAACTCGCCTGAACACGTAAAAGCTCTTGACATCAGCCTGAACACGTAAAAGCTCTTGACATCAGCCTGAACACGTAAAAGCTCTTGACATCAGTCTGAACACGTAAAATCTCTTGACATCAGTCTGAACACGTAAAATCTCTTGACATCAGTCTGAACACGTAAAAGCTCTTGACATCAGTCTGAACACGTAAAAGCTCTTGACATCAGTCTGAACACGTAAAAGCTCTTGACATCAGTCTGAACACGTAAAAGCTTTTGACATCAGCCTGAACACGTAAAAAAGCTCTTGACATCAGCTGAACACGTAAAATCTCTTGACATCAGTCTGAACACGTAAAATCTCTTGACATCAGTCTGAACACGTAAAAGCTCTTGACATCAGCCTGAACACGTAAAAGCTCTTGGCATCAGTCTGAACACGTAAAAGCTCTTGACATCAGCTGACATTCACCGGATGCTGGAATCTATTTCCACAGACTTACCGTACACGATTTGAAAACGTCAACACAGACAAAACCCAATAGGGATACACGATTTGAAAACGTCAACACAGACAAAACCCAATAGGGATACACGATTTGAAAACGTCAACACAGACAAAACCCAATAGGGATACACGATTTGAAAATGTCAACACAGACAAAACCCAATAGGGATACACGATTTGAAAATGTCTCCACAGACAAAACTCAATAGAGATACACGGATCACTCATATAGTTGTAATTACACGGATTTCTATTGGTTCTGGTTCCGGTGCCACGAAACCCTAAGTAGAAGGAGCATATCGGTTTGCTAACGTTAAAAAAAGCGGAAGAAAGGTGTTACTAATTTTAAACTTTCTTCACGGTTTGGCACTTTCACCGTCGATTTCTTTCCTTTCTCATTCGCCCCGTTATTTATCTTTCTTCTGGCTGTTTCCTCTTAATTCACACTGAGATCACCGCATTTGGTCGACAGGGTAGATTTCAATGCAACAACCAAACACATTGTAGTAAAGTTTGTTACCGCCCTGTTCTCGTTATATCAGCAGTTAATGTGAAACAGACAATTATTTCTTAGAAACAAAGTTTGTTACTTCTTATATCAGCAGTTAATGTGAAACAGACAATTATTTCTTAGAAACAAAGTTTGTTACTTCTTATTTGTATCCACTTCGGGACAACATGGCCATTAATGAACATGCTGTCCCAAAATAGACAGGTTGGTGGAAAGTTACATAAATTCACGGTCATGTAGAAGTTATCCGTGCCTTGTGGTTTGAACAGTTTAAAATAAAAACTAGATTTGTAAATGTGAGTGTAATGAATGTTTGATATAGCCTAGAAATGTGTGTTTTAATAGGGCTATGCCAATCACAACATGGGCAAAGCGAAACATTGTTAAAACTAGTACTGATGACTCTTTAGAAGACCAATCTACTAATAGTCAACCTAAAATTAGTGAATTTAGGACTCAAAGTGATTCATCTACCAACATTCCTATAATGGAGAACGGGGACTTTGAAATACTAAGTAACGAAGTCAAAGAAGATATCACAGGTCATTTTTTCTATTAAAATTGAAGAAATAAAAGAAGTCTTATTTGATCTACAATTCGAAACCAGAAACTGAAAAAGGAAGTAGATACCAGCAGGCAGGTTTTCAGTAGCCTCAAAGACGACAATAAGGAAATAAAATACTCACTAAAGCTAATTTATTGGAAATGTGTTTATAATGAACAATACAGCAGAAGGAATTCACTGCGTGTCTTTGGCGTGAGAGAAGATGTAAGGGAGACGGGAGAAGAATGTGAAAATAAATTTGTGGACCTCGTGAGTTCAAGACTGGGAGTTAAAATCAACTAAACAGACATAGACGTCGCCCATCGTATGGGTAGGCCTAACGTTGGCAAAGGTAGGTCTAACGTTGGCAAAGGTAGGCCTAACGTTGGCAAAGGTAGGGCTAACATTGGCAAAGGTAGGTTTAACATTGGCAAAGGTAGGGCTAACATTGGCAAAGGTAGGTCTAACATTGGCAAAGGTAGGTCTAACATTGGATATCAGGTAGGTCTAACATTGGCAAAGGTAGGGCTAACATTGGCAAAGGTAGGTCTAACATTGGCAAAGGTAGGGCTAACATTGGCAAAGGTAGGTCTAACATTGGCAAAGGTAGGCCTAACATTGGCAAAGGTAGGTCTAACATTGGCAAATAGGCCTAACGTTGGCAAAGGTAGAGCTAACGTTGGCAAAGGTAGAGCTAACGTTGACAAATTAGGCCTAACGTTGGCAAAATACTAGAGCTAACGTTGGCAAAGGTAGAGCTAACGTTGGCAAAGGTAGGCCTAACGTTGGCAAAGGTAGAGCTAACGTTGGCAAAGGTAGAGCTAACGTTGGCAAAGGTAGAGCTAACGTTGGCAAAGGTAGGCCTAACATTGGCAAATGTGAACATTGGCAAATGTAGGCCTAACGTTGGCAAATGTAGGGCTAACATTACAATTGGGAAAAACGTTGACATAGGGCTAACATTGGCAAATGTAGGGCTAACGTTGGCAAATGTAGGCCTAACATTGGCAAATGTAGGGCTAACGTTGGCAAAGGTAGGGCTAACGTTGGCAAAGGTAGGCCTAACATTGGCAAATGTAGGCCTAACATTGGTAAATGTAGGCCTAACATTGGCAAATGTAGGGCTAACGTTGGCAAATGTAGGGCTAACGTTGGCAAATGTAGGGCTAACGTTGGCAAATGTAGGCCTAACATTGGCAAATGTAGGCCTAACGTTGGCAAAGGTAGGCCTAACATTGGCAAATGTAGGGCTAACGTTGTAGGCTAACATTGGCAAATGTAGGGCTAACGTTTGCAAAGGTAGGCCTAACATTGGCAAAGGTAGGTTTAACGTTGGCAAAGGTAGGCCTAACATTGGCAAAGGTAGGCCTAACATTGGCAAAGGTAGGCCTAACGTTGGCAAAGGTAGGGCTAACGTTGGCAAAGGTAGGCCTAACATTGGCAAAGGTAGGTTTAACGTTGACAAAGGTAGGCCTAACATTGGCAAAGGTAGGCCTAACATTGGCAAAGGTAGGCCTAACGTTGGCAAAGGTAGGGCTAACGTTGGCAAAGGTAGGCCTAACATTGGCAAAGGTAGGGCTAACGTTGACAAAGGTAGGCCTAACATTGGTAAAGGTAGGTTTAACGTTGGCAAAGGTAGGCCTAACATTGGCAAAGGTAGGCCTAACGTTGGCAAAGGTAGGGCTAACGTTGACAAAGGTAGGCCTAACGTTGGCAAAGGTAGGCCTAACATTGACAAAGGTAGGCCTAACGTTGGCAAAGGTAGAGCTAACGTTGACAAAGGTAGGGCTAACGTTGACAAAGGTAGGCCTAACATTGACAAAGGTAGGCCTAACGTTGGCAAAGGTAGGCCTAACATTGGCAAAGGTAGGCCTAACATTGGCAAAGGTAGGGCTAACATTGACAAAGGTAGGCCTAACATTGGCAAAGGTAGGGCTAACATTGGCAAAGGTAGGCCTAACATTGGCAAAGGTAGGGCTAACGTTGACAAAGGTAGGCCTAACATTGGCAAAGGTAGGGCTAACGTTGGCAAAGGTAGGCCTAACGTTGACAAAGGTAGGCCTAACGTTGGCAAAGGTAGGGCTAACGTTGACAAAGGTAGATCTAACGTTGACAAAGGTAGAGCTAACGTTGACAAAGGTAGAGCTAACGCTGACAAAGGTAGAGCTAACGTTGACAAAGGTAGAGATAACGTTGACAAAGGTAGAGCTAACGTTGGCAAAGGTAGAGCTAACGTTGACAAAGGTAGAGCTAACGTTGACAAAGGTAGAGCTAACGTTGACAAAGGTAGAGCTAACGTTGACAAAGGTAGGCTAAACGTTGACAAAGGTAGGCCTAACGTTGGCAAAGGTAGGCCTAACGTTGGCAAAGGTAGGCCTAACGTTGGCAAAGAAAACCTAACGTTGGCAAAGGTAGGTAACGTTGGCAAGGTAGGTTTAACGTTGGCAAAGGTAGGCCTAACGTTGACAAAGGTAGGGAAATTGACTAACGTTGGCAAAGGTAGGCCGTTGACAACGTTAACAAAGGTAGGCTAACGTTGGCAAAGGTAGGCCTAACGTTGGCAAAGAAAGGCCTAACGTTGGCAAAGGTAGAAAGGCTAACGTTGGCAAAGAAAGGCCTAACGTTGACAAAGAAAGGCCTAACGTTGGCAAAGGTAGGGCTAACGTTGGCAAAGATAAGCCTAACGTTGGCAAAGATAAGCCTAACGTTGGCAAAGGTAGGGCTAGTTGACAAAGGTAGGGCTAACGTTGACAAAGATAAGCCTAACGTTGACAAAGATAAGCCTAACTAAACGTTGACAAAGATAAGCCTAACGTTGACAAGGTAGGTTTAACGTTGGCAAAGATAAGCCTAACGTTGACAAAGATAAGCCTAACGTTGGCAAAGATAAGCCTAACGTTGGCAAAGATAAGCCTAACGTTGACAAAGGTAGGCCTAACGTTGGCAAAGATAAGCCTAACGTTGACAAAGATAAGCCTAACGTTGGCAAAGATAAGCCTAACGTTGGCAAAGAAAGGCCCAACAGGCCAATCATAATGAAATTTCACTCCCGAAAACGACGGGACGAGGCTTTACGAGCACTCAGCTCAAAGGCTTGTTGCAACAGGACCTAGCAAATATATTCCAGAGCCTAAAAACGAGATCACGATCACGTGCAACTACCACGACAGTGAACGGTTTCGCCACAAACAAGTATGCATGGAAAAAATCAAGATAGACAACCGCAGTCCTAGCCCACGTTACTTGTGGTCACATGGACATCTAACACCACACACATCCTACACATGGACATTAGACACCACACACATTCTACACATAGACATCTAGACACTACACAACGTTGGACAAGACACTAGACACATTCTAGGACATAACGTTGGCAAAGGTAGACACTAACGTTGACAAAGACATCTAGACTAACGTTGACAAAGATAGGGCTAACGTAGACATTACACACATTCTACACATAGTAGACACTAACGTTGGCACATAGACATCTAGGCACTACACACATTCTACATGGACATCTAGACACTAACACATTCTATACATGGACATTGACAAACATGCTACACATTGACCACTGGACACTATACAATTCTACACATGGACATCTAGACACTACACACCTTCTACGTGGATATCTAGACACTACACACATTCTACACATGGACATCTAGTCACTACACACATCCTACACATGGACATATAAACACTACACATATTCTACACATGGACATCTAGACACTACACATATTTTACACATGGACATAGACACTACACATATTTTACACATGGACATCTAGACAACACACATTCTAGACATGGACATTTAGACACTACACACATTCTAACATGGACATCTGTCACTACACACATGATTGACCACTGACTAACGGACATTAGACACAAAGATATCTAGACACTAACACATTGACATCTAGATAACACATCCTAACATGGACATATAAACAAACATATTCTACACATGACATCTAGACACTACACATTTTTACACATGGACATCTAGACACTACACATATTCTAACATGGACATCAAGACACTAAGACATGGACATTTAGACACTACACATATTCTACACATGGACATCTAGACACTACACACATTCTAGACATGGACATCTAGACACTACACACATTCTAGACATGGACATTTAGACACTACACATATTCTACACATGGACATCTAGACACTACACACATCCTAGACATGGACATCTAACTACACATATTCTACACATGGACATCTAGACACTACAGATCCTAACGTTGACAAAGATAATTCTACAACATTGGACACACACAAGCCTACATGGACATCTAGACACTACACACATTCTACACATGGACATGTAGGGCTACATATTCTACACATTCTAGACACTAAAGACATGGACATCTAGACACTACACCATTCTACACATGGACATTTAGACACAATCATACATGGACATCTGAACTACACACATTCATGGACATCCCGAAAACGACACATGGACATGAGACACTACACACTTTACACGTGCACGGACGTCACATATTCTACACATGGATATCTAGACTCGTCTTGGACATTGACCATCACACATAGACATCTGAACACTACATACATATCTACACATAGACATCTGGACACTACACACATTCTACACATAGACATCTGAACACTACATACATTCTACACATAGACATATGGCCACCACACACATACACATAGACATCTGAACACTAACCATTTACACATAGACATCTGGACAACACACATTCTACACATGCATCTGGACAACACACATCAACATGACATAGCACACATTCTACACATGGACATCTAGTCACTACACACATCCTACACATAGACATCTAGACACTACACATATTCTCCATGGACATCTAGACACTACACATATTTTACACATGGACACCTAGACACTGGACACACATCCTAACATGGACATCTAGACACCACACACATTCTACACATGGCCATCCAGACACCACACAGATTCTATATGGACATAGACACCACACACATCCTACACATGGACATCTAGACACCACACACATTCTACACATGGACATCTAGACACTACACACATTCTACACATGGACATCTAGACACTACACACATTCTACACATGGACATCTAGACACTACACACATTCTACACATGGACATCTAGACATTACACACATTCACATGGACATATGACATTACTTACATGGACATCTAGACACTACACACATTCTACACATGGACATCTAGACACTACACACATTCTACACATGGACATCTAGACACTACACACATTCTATACATGGACATCTAGACACTACACACATTCTACACATGGACATCTAGACACTACACACATCCTACACATGGACATCTGGACACTACACACATTCTACACATGGACATCTAGACACTACACACATTCTACACATGGACATCTAGGACACTACACACATTCTAGATATGGACATCTAGTCACTACACACATTCTACACATGGACATCATTACACACACTACACATGGACATTCACTACACATGGGACATCTAGACACTACACACATTCTACACATGGACATCTATAACACATTCTACACATGGACATATTCTAGACATGGACATTTAGACACACACATTCTACACATGGACATCTAGACACTACACATTCTACACATGGACATCTAGACACTACACACATTCTACACATGGACATTTAGACACTACACACATTCTACACATGGACATCTAGACACTACACATTCTAGACATGGACATTTAGACACTACACACATTCTAGACATGGACATCTAGACACTACACACATTCTACACATGGACATCTAAGACACTACACACATTCTACACATGGACATCTAGACACTACACATTCTACACATGGACATCTAGACACTACATGGACACATTCTACATGGACATCTAGACACTACACACATTCTACACATGGACATCTAGACACTACACACATTCTACACATGGACATCTAGAACACTACACACATTCTACACATAGACATCTAGACACTACACACATTCTACACATAGACATCTAGACACTACACACATTCCACACATTCTACACATAGACATCTAGACACTACACACATTCTAGACATGGACATAGACATCTGGACACATCTACACTACATTCTACACATGGACATCTAGACACTACATACATTCTACACATTCTTCAGACATCTGGACACTACACACATTCTTCCAAGACACACTTTTACTAGACATTGTGAACACTACACACATTCTACACATGATTTCAAATGGTTGAATTCACACATTTTCTATGATTGACATCTGTTCACTACATTGACATGGTTGTACCACATCGACATATTCAAACACTGTCCAATTCCATTGTTCGTTTTCTACATTCATTTCCATTGTCACTATGGTTGTGTCTACACATAGACATCTAGAACACACATACATTCTACACATCGTTTTCTAGACATCTTTAGACACTACATACATTCTACACATAGACATCTAGACAATACACATTTCTACACATGACATCTAGACACTGCACACATTCTACACATGGACATCTAATTCCATCACACTACACACATTCTACACATAGACATCTGACACTACACATATTCTACAAATGGACATCTAGACACTTGTGTCACATATTTGAAATGATTGTGTCAATTCCATCTCTGTATTGAAATGGTTGTAATTCCATTGTTTCTATTTATTTGCCCTAACGTTTTCATGTTCATGGACACCTTCCAGACACTACACAATCTTCAATTATTTCTTTTCGTGGTTTCACCAGCAATCTTTTCGAAAACCTGATTTCAAATGGTTGTGTCCAATTCCATTGTTCGTTTTCTATATTGAAATGGTTGTGTTGTCGTTTTGTAAATGGTTGTGTCCAATTCCATCGTTTTCTATATTCAAATGATTCTGTCCAATTCCATTGTTCGTTTTCTATATTGAAATGGTTGTGTCCAATTCCATTGCCGTTTTCTATATTGAAATGGTTGTGTCCAATTCCATTGTTTTCTATATTGAAATGATTGTGTCCAATTCCATTGTTTTCTATATTGAAATGGTTGTGTCCAATTCCATCGTTTTCTATATTGAAATGATTGTGTCCAATTCCATCGTTTTCTATATTGAAATGACTGTGTCCAATTCCATTGTAGTTTCCTATATTGAAATGATTGTGTCCAATTCCATTATTTGTTTTCTATATTGAAATAGTTGGTGTCCAATTCCATTGTTCGTTTTCTATATTGAAATGATTGTGTCCAATTCCATCGTTTTCTACATTGAAATGGTTGTGTCCAATTCCATTGTTTTCTACATTGAAATGATTGTGTCCAATTCCATCGTTTTCTATATTGAAATGGTTTTGTCCAATTCCATCGTTTTCTATATTGAAATGATTGTGTCCAATTCCATTGTTCGTTTTCTATATTGAAATGGTTGTGTCCAATTCCATTGTTCGTTTTCTATATTGAAATGATTGTGTCCAATTTTCTATATTGAAATGATTGTGTCCATTGTCGTTTTCTATATTGAAATGGTTGTGTCCAATTCCATCGTTTTATATATTGAAATGGTTGTGTCCAATTCCATTGTTCGTTTTCTATATTGAAATGATTGTGTCCAATTCCATCGTTTTCTATATTAAAATGGTTGTGTCCAATTCCATCGTTTTCTATATTGAAATGATTGTGTCTAATTCCATTGTTTTCTATATTGAAATGATTGTGTCCAATTCCATTGTTTTCTATATTGAAATGATTGTGTCCAATTCCATCGTTTTCTATATTGAAATGGTTGTGTCCAATTCCATCGTTTTCTATATTGAAATGGTTGTGTCCAATTCCATTGTTCGTTTCTATATTGAAATGATTTTGTCCAATTCCATTGTTCGTTTTCTATATTGAAATGATTTTGTCCAATTCCATTGTTTTCTATATTGAAATGATTGTGTCCAATTCCATTGTCGTTTTCTATATTGAAATGATTGTGTCCAATTCCATCATTTTCTATATTGAAATGATTGTGTCCAGTTCCATTGTTCGTTTTCTATATTGAAATGGTTGTGTCCAATTCCATTGTTTTCTATATTGAAATGATTGTGTCCAATTCCATTGTTTTCTATATTGAAATGATTGTGTCCAATTCCATCGTTTTCTATTGAAATGGTTGTGTCCAATTCCATTGTTCGTTTTCTATATTGAAATGATTGTGTCCAATTCCATTGTTTTCTATATTGAAATGGTTGTGTCCAATTCCATCGTTTTCTATTTGAAATGGTTGTGTCCAATTCCATTGTGGTTGTTTTTCTCGTTTTCTATATTGAAATGATTGTGTCCAATTCCATTGTTCGTTTTCTATATTGAAATGGTTTCGATTGTCCAATTGAAATCATTGTTCGTTTTCTATATTGAAATGGTTATGTCCAATTCCATTGTCGTTTTTTCTGTATTGAAATGATTGTGTCCAATTCCATTGTTCGTTTTCTATATTGAAATGATTGTGTCCAATTTCATTGTTTGTTTTTCTATATTGAAATGGTTGTGTCCAATTCCATTGTTGTTTTCTATATTGAAATGATTGTGTCCAATTCCATTGTTTTTTTCTATATTGAAATGGTTGTGTCCAATTCCATTGTTCGTTTTCTATGTTGAAATGGTTGTGTCCAATTCCATCGTTTTCTATATTGAAATGATTGTGTCCAATTCCATTGTCGTTTTCTATATTGAAATGATTGTGTCCAGTTCCATTGTTCGTTTTCTATATTGAAATGGTTGTGTCCAATTCCATTGTTTTCTATATTGAAATGATTGTGTCCAATTCCATCGTTTTCTATATTGAAATGGTTGTGTCCATTTCCATTGTTTCGTTTTCTTTATTGAAATGATTGTGTCCAATTCCATTGTTCGTTTTCTATATTGAAATGGTTGTGTCCAATTTCATTGTTCGTTTTCTATATTGAAATGGTTATGTCCAATTCCATTGTTTGTTTTCTGTATTGAAATGATTGTGTCCAATTCCATTGTTCGTTTTCTATATTGAAATGATTGTGTCCAATTCCATTGTTCGTTTTCTATATTGAAATGGTTGTGTCCAATTCCATTGTCGTTTTCTATATTGAAATGGTTGTGTCCAATTCCATTGTTTTCTATATTGAAATGATTGTGTCCAAATCCATTGTTTTCTATATTGAAATGATTGTGTCCAATTCCATTGTTTTCTATATTGAAATGATTGTGTCCAATTCCATTGTTTTCTATATTGAAATGATTGTGTCCAATTCCATTGTTTTCTATATTGAAATGATTGTCTCCAATTCGATTGTTTTCTATATTGAAATGATTGTGTCCAATTCCATTGTCGTTTTCTATATTGAAATGATTGTGTCCAATTCCATCGTTTTCTATATTGAAATGATTGTGTCCAATTCCATTGTCGTTTTCTATATTGAAATGATTGTGTCCAATTGTTTTCTATATTGAAATGGTTGTGTCCAATTCCATTGTTTGTTTTCTATATTGAATTGTTTGTTTTCTATATTGATTGTGTCCAATTCCATCGTTTTCTATATTGAAATGATTGTGTCCAATTCCATTGTTTTTCTATATTGAAATGGTCCATTGTCCAATTCCATCGTTTTCTATATTGAAATGATTGTGTCCAATTCCATTTGAAATGTTTTCTATATTGAAATGATTGTGTCCAATTCCATTGTTTTCTATATTGAAATGATTGTGTCCAATTCCATTGTTTTCTATATTGAAATGATTGTGTCCAATTCGATTGTTTTCTATATTGAAATGATTGTGTCCAATTCCATTGTTTTTCTATATTGAAATGATTGTGTCCAATTCCATTGTTTTCTATATTGAAATGATTGTGTCCAATTCCATTGTTTTTCTATATTGAAATGATTGTGTCCAATTCCATTGTTTTCTATATTGAAATGATTGTGTCCAATTCCATTGTTTTCTATATTGAAATGATTGTGTCCAATTCCATTGTTTTCTATATTGTTTTCTATATTGAAATGATTGTGTCCAATTCCATTGTTTTCTATATTGAAATGATTGTGTCCAATTCCATTGTCGTTTTCTTCCATTGTCCTTTTCTAAAAATGATTGTGTCCAATTCCATTGTTTTTTCTTGATATTGAAATGATTGTGTCCAATTCCATTGTTTTCTATATTGAAATGATTGTTTTCCATTGTTTTCTATATTGAAATGATTGTGTCCAATTCCATTGTTTTCATATTGAAATGATTGTGTCCAATTCCATTGTCGTTTTCTATATTGAAATGATTGTGTCCAATTCCATTGTTTGTTTTCTATATTGAAATGATTGTGTCCAATTCCATTGTTTTCTATATTGAAATGATTGTCCAATTCCATTGTCTATATTGAAATGGTTGTGTCAATTCCATTGTCGTTTTCTATATGGAAATGATTGTGTCCAATTCCATTGTTGTTTTCTATATTGAAATGATTGTGTCCCATTCCATTGTCGTTTTCTATATTGAAATGATTGTGTCCAATTCCATTGTTTTTTATATTGAAATGGCTATATTGAAAGACGAGAAATGATTGTGTCAATTCCAGTGACCCAGTGACGTTTTGTTTTAGAAAAATGCTTTTGCTCTTCGGGATTTTTATTCTCCTTTTTGTAAACGTTGATTTGTTGATTCAGTTTTAATTTCATGTCATTATATATGACGCATGTGCTCCCATGCAAGAAAAACAGACAGAGTTCCTCACGTCGAACATCCACTTGCTGTAAATGTTTCTATCCATTTGCTACTTACAACAACACTTTATGTAGGATGTCAGTACCAATTGTCATTAGAGATTACTACATAGTTCCTTTACAATAATGATAGATTGATTTTTATCTAATTTTGTGTCATCTAAAAATATATAAAAAATGTGCTCCTTAAATTAGAGGACATTAAAAAAATGTAGAGACATTTTCTATTTGCTGAGTTCCTCTAGAACTAAGCTTTGAACGCTCTTTTAGAAATAAAACATTTTTTCTAATTGAATAACTCCTTACTGAGAAACGGAAATGACGTTAACCTTGTTCGGGAAGCTGTAATGAATTTCACACTACAAAATGCATCTACGGCATTTAACCTGAATAATTTCACAACGATAGACTATCAATCAATATTAAATTATCAACTATTTTTTTGAATGCTTTATTAGAAATACGAAACCAAACAGTCTACTTATCAAAGAAATTAAAACGTGAAATGACCGTGAAGATATATAAATTAGAATCTGCTATCGAATTATCAAATAATACAAAGTCTCCAACTAACCAGGAGGAATTAATGACAAAAAAAGAATTTGAGATAAAAATTACCAGAGGGGTAATGATCAGATCAAGAGCAAGATGGACAGAAGAGGGAGAAAAATTGACAAGATGTTTCTGTATCTTAGAAAACCGTCATTTCACATCGAAAATAATGACAAAGTTAATCGGAGAAAACGGTATGGAAATAAATAAAATAGAGGATGTTGTAGAGAAGTAAAATCATTTTATACAAGGCAATACTCCTTCAACTAAAATGAGATACAACCAAGTTGATCTATCCCAGACTGAATGGTAATACACCGAAATTGTGTGATGAAGATGTGTATATGCTTGGGGACGAAATGAAATATCAAGAAGCTACTACTGTGAAAAATCTTTAAAGTCCGGGGCTCTAGTGTGTTTACGGTAGAATTTTATGTGTCTTTGAAAATTGTCTCTGGTTGTATAGCCAACAGGTTAAAGCGCGTGTTATCTAAAATAATAAGTCCAGACCACACTGGATTCACTGCCGGCCGTTTCATAGGAGACAATATACGGTTAACGTGTGATGTTCTTTATTGATTCACTGCCGGCCGTTTCATAGGAGACAATATACGGTTAACGTGTGATGTTCTTTATTGATTCACTGCCGGCCGTTTCATAGGAGACAATATACGGTTAACGTGTGATGTTCTTTATTGATTCACTGCCGGCCGTTTCATAGGAGACAATATACGGTTTAACGTGTGATGTTCTTTATTGATTCAAAAGTTCTGC